>CM055682.1:1804246-2209994 GCA_029448645.1 Andrena camellia | reverse complement strand
TCTTTATTATAGAAGATGTGGATTGCCATTGCACATGGACACATTGTAGCATAATCTTAGTATACATCATTATTAGTATTAGTATTAGTATATAGGCCATAATTCCATAGACTTTTGCTGTAAAAATTGCATGCATAAGCGACCGCAATTCATCTCGTCGAAACGTTGAAAACGATCGTGATTGTACGTGATCGTTGTATCGCGTCCGAAATAGTAGATCAATTCCGCGGGTGGTCGCAGATTCCCAAAATTATCAAAGTATTGTACTTGCGGCCACCGTTTCGCGTACGCTACCCAGTGCGTACCGGCGCCTCGATTCTCGTCCAGATTCGCGATACCTCATTCGTAGGTTCGTACGCGCGTGGGAAGCGTGTCGCGCATAAACACCCCTCGAAAGAACGGTACGCTGGCGCACTCGCGCTCTAGTTGCAGGTTCGTCATAGGTTGTCGCGTTATCGCCGCCACCGTCGCCACGCGCCTACTCGAACGACGTTTTTTTTTTTTTTTGATCGCAGTCGTCGTTGGCGTCGACGTCTAGGATTCAAACCCGCGCCTCGCTTGTACGGCGTCAGATGCATTTCTCGCCCTTCCATCGCCCGATGATGACGCAACGTTTCTTCCAGCTGTTTTCGAGAGGCCTTCGAATCGTTGACCGCTTTGGTTATACCAGCCGCTCCACCGGCCAATGCCCCGATAGCCGATAAAGCAGGCAGCACGAACGGAAGAAATTGAAGAAAGGCCCCGCGTTTCGCCACTCGTAGATTGCGATGTCGTCGTTGCGGATGTTTCTTTCCAGACTTTCTCTGTTTACGTTTCGTCCTTCTCATACCCATGCCGAGTTTAGTTTTAGCCTTCATCGTTGCCCACACTCCAGTCGCTGCGGCTTTTTCGCCAAAGGTCGCATCGTTCGCGAACACGCGTTCTCGCGCTCGTTCGGCTAACGCGCGATCCGCCTCGTGTCGTCCCTCCAAATCCTTTCGACGAGAGTACGCGATATCGTGGTCACACCTCCGTCGCGACGAGCCAATCGCTTTATCAAACGCGTTCCCGATCCGCAGAACTGAAAACCTGGAACGTGTATTTCGAACGGTAAGCGGTTTATGATACCGTTCACGAGACCCGATCCAGTCTTCTTCTTCTTATTCTTCTTCTTCTTCTTCAGATTCCTTTTCCCTACTTCGCGAGACGCCGCGGTCGTTGATGCGATCATACACCTGCGTTAGAATAACCGCGATAGCTACTACAATAATAAACGCGTACGCGCGCTCCACCGATTACAATGATAGTGACCTGCACGACACGTGCCACGAATATAAATAGTCGTCCCCCGTCATAGACGCGCGCGCGAACATGCGATTCGCGAAACAGTCGGACGTTATTCGCGTGATCGCGAACAGAATGCTCGAGGATGATAGGGATGCGAGTCGATCGAACAAACACGGTCCGTTGTTGCCGAACAGCGTGCGAGGCGTGATTTGCGGTCCGTCCGGGTGCGGAAAAACGAACGTGCTTCTGAGCATGCTAGAGAGTCCGAACGGTTAACGCTTCGAGAACGTGTACGTGTACTCGAAATCGTTGCATCAGCCAAAGTATCGATATCTCGAGCAGGTGTTCTCGCTCGTCGACGGAATCGAATACTTTCCCTACTCCGACAACGCTGAGATCGTTACACCGAGAGACGCTCGGCCCGATTCGATCTTCGTGTTCGACGACGTGGCGTGGGACGAACAGAACGCGATACGCGAATACTTCTCCATGGGCCGTCACGCCAACGTGGACTGCTTCTATTTGTGTCAGTCGTACGCTAGAATACCTAAACATTTGATCAGGGACAACGCGAATTTTCTCATGCTGTTCAAACAAGACGGCACGAACTTGCGTCGCGTGTACAACGATCAAGCGAACACAGACATGACGTTCGAGTCGTTCAACGAATTGTGCGCGAGATGTTATCGTCGACGATACGATTTCGTGGTGATCGATAAGGATATTTCCATGTACGAAGGTCGATATCGGAGAGGATTTAACGAGTTCGTCGTAGCTCGCGAACCTCAGTAAACCGCGAGTCGTTCATCGATCAACACGATATGTCTAACGAATCCACGACGACGACACCGACGACTACAATAACCTCGAGCAACATCGACGCGAAGCATACGCGTAAACATCGTCGACGTCATCGACAAAAAGGGGCGAAACACCAAAGAGAATAGAAACGCCAGGGTGTGGACGCAAAGGTGAATGCAAAGGTGGAAATTGCCATAGTCAGCGACGTTATACGTAAAAAGTGCTTAGCCTTGAAAATTGGTAAAATGGCTACGGAAGCGGCTGTGGAGGCGAGCACGTGTCCCATCGTCGAACCGCTGAAACGATTGATCGAGAACGGGTCCGCGTTGACAACGCGCTCAACGCCTCGATCGCGGTCTGTGAATAGGAAACACGAATGCGATCAACAACAACAACAACAACAACAACCGTTGAAGAAACTCCGAACCGCCACTGCGGATACATCCAAGGAACTTTCGAATAACCTTCCAGATTCTAGCGACGACGACGACGACGACGATGATGACAACGACAACGACGATAACGACAACGACGACAACGACAACGACAACAGCGATGTTGTCGATGATGTCGACGACGGCGAAAAAATTCGGGGTGATGAGTCGCCAACAAAGGTTCGCGATTTGGATACGTCGATGATATCGAAGTGTATATACGGAAGGCCAAAGGACCCTTATCGCGAGAATACCTGCAACTATTCTTCACCGATACCAAGAAACGAATCGACAACGTGTACGGCGTATATTAGGGGCCCGACGATGACCTATTGATCGGCGATTCCGTGCTCACCATTGACGGTGACGGCGATGACATTCGCGTGAACGGAACGCGATAGTCGGGGACTCGGGGTTTGTACGAATTGCTTTTCATGCAAATACCCAACGATCGGACGTGCACGGACAAGGATCTCCACTCGTACCGACGCATCTTGTTGTCGACGAACGCGCATAAGCGAAACCATTCGCCGAGCAAACCCACGCTGGGTAACAGGGGGTACAAGTATAAGAAAATCATATCCGCGGTGATCGGTGGGGTGCGGACATCGGGTATCAGACGCGTTAGGGGCAATGGTAGGGGCGGCGGCGGCGGCGGGCGCGGCACGCGACATGGTCTAGACGCGGTCACCGATAACGCGATCGATTACGTGTACTGGGACGATCCGAACGAAATGGTCGATAGACTTAGGTTGCTCGTGGCATCGCGCGCGGCAGGTCACACGGGTCACGATAACGAAATCGCGTCGATCGTGGAGGAACTTTGCGAGGGCAAATATATATCATAAATCGAGCGATCCGGTGATCGTCTCGTCAGTAGTGTTCGCGCGCGCGCATCGTCATGTCGGTGAAGAAATTTGGTACCTCGTTACGCAATGACAACAACAACAACAACAACAACGAAACGGCGATGACAATGACGAGACTATTGGCCGCGGTGGACGAACGCTTTACTTGGAAAATCGAAACGGCTATCGCGAACGCGCGACTGGACGCCGAGCATCAACGATCTCAACTCGAGACGCGAGTACAACGAACGATCTCGGATATCGTTGAGGCGAAATTGTCTCGACTAGAGGACGATTTAAATAATGCGATAAAACGGCGCTTCGATCACTCGAAAGACGGACTCGAGGAGATCAAGACGTCGGCGCCGACACCGACCGCGATAACAATCACGGATCTGTACAAACGAAAGGATCAGCGAAAAGCGAGCGAGGATCGACTACGACGACGACGACGATGATTATCGATCCTGATCCCGACGACAGTGGCTATGACTCCGGATCGTCGAACGAAGACTGTCGTTTGGGAAAGACGCGTACCGATTGCATTTTACGAACGCTCGAGGAACTCGCACTACTTCTAACGCCCACCCGCGAAGCATGAGCAAGGAGCGAGTACAATTAGTGAACGAGTTACACGCTCTCGCGGGACGAAATTTCCCACGGCGTAGCGTTGCGATTCGCGGTTACGATGATTTATGGAAGGCCGACTTGGTGGAGATGCGTCCGTACGCGAAGCAAAATCGAGGATATCACTACGTACTAACGATCATCGATGCGTTCAGCAAGTACGCGTGGGACGTACCCGTGAAAACGAAAAGCGGACGCGACGTGACCGAGGCGTTCGCGACCGTGTTGCGGCAGAGTGACAGATGTCCGCGAAATTTACAAACCGACATGGGAAAAGAGTTTTACAACGCGGAGTTCGAACGATGCGCGAAGAGACGCGGGATCAACCACTACTCCACGTACACCGTGATGAAAGCGTCGATCGTAGAACGTTTCAATCGCACGCTGAAAAACCTCATGTGGAAACAATTCTCCTTGAACGCGTCCTATCGCTGGGTCGACCTGTTACCTGCACTCGTACGCACCTACAATCATCGCAAGCATCGAACGATCAACGCCCGACCCGTTGACGTGACCTCCGCGACGCGTTTGTCGTTCGCCGCGAATGAGCCCCTCTCCCCTTCCGCATCGAGAGGTTTTCGACGACGCGCGAAATTCAACGTCGGTGACAAGATACGCGTGAGCAAGTTCAAGACCCTCTTCGAGAAGGGGTACACTCCGAACTGGTCGACGGAGGTGTTCGAAATCGTAACCGTACAACGAACGTACCCGGTGACGTACATTCTACGCGATTCCGCGGGAGAGCCGATCTCGGGTGGATTCTACGAGTACGAACTGCATTCGGTCGCGAATCCGGACGTCTATCTGGTCGAGAAGATTATTCGTCGCAAAGGAAACCAGGTATACGTTAAGTGGCTCGGATTCGAATCATCGCGGAACTCGTGGATACGCGACAAGGATATTCTATGATTCGCGATTGTAAACGCGCGTTACGTTAATGAAATAAATTAATAAATAAATACATATTAATATATATATACATTGTCCGTTTATTCAATTATTCTCCTCCTTCTCGTATATATGCGTACAATTAATTTTAATAAAATAAGGAAAAATATATATATATACATATATACTAACTCGTATAGAAAATACTTTTTTAATATTCTACGCTATATACATATATCAGATATTCGCAAATAGATAAATGGTATGAACAAAAGAAAGAAACGCTTACAACGAAACGTATACAGGGTGTCCCAAAAATGCTGCGGGTCCTTAAAGGGGGTGATTCGGGGGGTGATTACAAACAACTTTTTCCTTTGCGAAAATGTTCTCCGAGGTTTCGTTAACGAGATATTAATAAAAAGCACCGACCAATCAGAGCGCGAGTCTGACGGCCGAGTTCCCGCGCCAGCGTGGCTACGAGCCGCGCTACGACTGCAAACGAACAACTCGGCATGCATCGAAGAAAATTGCATAGAATGGCAAATGAAAAAGACGGAACAAATAAAATCGAACATGTTGTCATGGTTTGTTCGTCATTTAAAGTGAATAATGAATAAAGGATAAATGAATGAAAATCACGTGTAACGTAAAAAGACAAATACGCAGTTTTTTTTTTTAGAAGATTCGAAAATAATAATTATTTGAAGTGGGAGGATAAGGAATACGTAAATTTCCTTGTGTTAATAACGTAGCCACGAAAAGGTAATGTAACAGGAAATTAACGAAAAGTGATAGTAGTTCGTTATTGTGATAAAAATCCGTAATTCAATAATGGCCAGCACTGTTGGTGATAACGAATAAGTCTGTTTAAAAAGCCCGATTAAATATTTTGGTACGGGAATTTTGAGAATTATCGCCGGAAATAAGCCATCGCTTGCGTTAAATTTAAAAATGAATGATCACCAATAAAGTAACTAAAACTCACCCTTCTTGGAAATTCACCAGCAGCTTGAAAATCTATGTCATAGGGTCACTGAACCGTTCCTGGTCATCGATGGACGAACTCAGTGCACAGCTGGTCCCAGGTATACGACACTACCCAAAGTTAACGGTCACAATGTCAGGTGCGTCCAGGTCAACGTACCGAATATTCACTTCACTGCACTGCTACTAACACTGATCACTTAATTTATTTTTCATGGAACGTGTTGTTCCTACGTTATAAAAATTGGTGGAAATGAATTTTTACTTGGCGTTCGGAGCCGTGGATATTCTCGCGTAAATTCTCACACTGCAGCACTTGCGTCCCCCTTGTTCGTGGGGTACACCCAGAACATCGCGTAATACTCTTGAGCAGAGAACATTTCTGCGACGTGATTACTAGCTGACTGACAGGATTTTTCCAAGCAACTTCCTTTACCCCCAAGTAGTTTCTCTCGTTCCATTATGAGTTAACTCTCACCAGGACAAGAGGCTTTAGGTAAAAAGAAGCCAGCACATTTTTGGAACACACGTGTTTTGCAGAAGTGCAACGAACACTTTCACAAAAGCCCGCGCTCCGTCCTTCTACTGCCAATGTACCCATTGCTTCGAGATAGAAAACAGACACCACGTGTATTGGTTCGAAAGGGTCCGAAGGGAAGAGAAGCAGAAAGTCTTCGAGTTGCTATAAAAAAGAAAATGCATACCATTCCTGTTTCCCCTATCCGATACCCTGAGTTCACGTCTGCTACGAGGCGGAACCAATTAAGTCATAAATTATCCGAAACTGTAGGAAACCGTTCTCTACCGCCGACTGGCGGGACAATACGGTCATAAACCGCGACCCTGGTGAAATGCTCTGGCTGATCAGCCTGATTAATTTTGGAGAACTAGAAATTACAGAGTATTATCCAACATCAATACGCCTCGCGGAAAGACACAGGAACAGAAGGGGTAGTCCGCTGACTGCGCGTAGTCCCGCCTGCTTCGTCCTACCTTCAAATTAAGGACGGACCCCTTATCTCTCGTGTCTAAACACGCGCTCGAATTTCAAAACAAAAGCATGCGTCGACGTATTCCGTGCGAGAGAAGGTGGACCTTGGGGAGGAGATATTGCTGTGAAGAGGGCCTCTTCAGGACAGTGGCCGTTTGGGAGGGCTGCAGGACAGATTGGATAGATTATGGCCAATCGGACTTCAAGCCCACCATCTCTCACACGGAATACGTCGACGCGTGCTTTTGTTTTGAAATTCGAGCACGTGTTTATACTCGAGAGATAAGGGGTCCGTCTTTAATTTGAAGGTAGGACGAAGCAGGCGGGACTACGCGCAGTCAGCGGACTACCCCTTCTGTTCCTGTGTCTTTCCGCGAGGCGTATTGATGTTGGATAATACTCTGTAATTTCTAGTTCTCCAAAATTAATCGGGCTGATCAGCCAGAGCATTTCACCAGGGTCGCGGTTTATGACCGTATTGTCCCACCAGTCGGCGGTAGAGAACGGTTTCTTACAGTTTCGGATAATTTATGACTTAATTGGTTCCGCCTCGTAGCAGACGTGAACTCAGGGTATCGGATTGGGGAAACAGGAATGGTATGCATTTTCTTCTTTATAGCAACTCGAAGACTTTCTGCTTCTCTTCCCTTCGAACCCTTTCGAACCGATACACGTGGTGTCTGTTTTCTATCTCGAAGCAATGGGTACATTGGCAGTAGAAGGACGGAGCGCGGGCTTTTGTGAAAGTGTTCGTTGCACTTCTGCAAAACACGTGTGTTCCGAAAATGTGCTGGCTTCTTTTTACCTAAAGCCTCTTGTCCTGGTGGGAGGTAACTCATAATGGAACCAGAGAAGCTACTTGGGGGTAGCGGAAGTTGGTTGGAAAAAATCCTGTCAGTCAGCTAGCAATCGCGTTGCAGAAATGTTCACGGCCCAAGAATACTACAGGATGTTCTGGGTGTACGCCCGGAACAACGGGGACGCAAGTGCTGCTGCGCGAGCATTTGCGCTAGAATATCCTCGGACCAGAACGCCAAGCGAGGATACATTTCGCCGGTTAGCGTCGAGGCTATTCTCGACGGGGTCCATGATGCCGCGAGGCAGCGAGGTGGGCAAACCCGCAGCAGCGCGAAATCTGGGCACCGTCGAGAGAATCCTCGATGCCGTTGAAGCCGACCCAACAATCAGTTTGCGCATCTTGAGCCGTCACCTAAAGTAAGTCACAGTTCAAGATAACTGCAGCAATTATTAATTAAGAAAAAAATGTTATCTAATAGTGGATGTTTTTGCATTTTGTTCTAGTGTCAGCAGGACAACGATACAACGAATCCTCAGGGGTCGCAGGTTGCATCCGTACAAATATGTACGGGTGCAACATTTGCACGCCGGGGATTACATCCAGCGGGGTGAATACTGCAGGTGGCTGTTGAGAGAAGTGCGAAGGAATCCGTCGTTCACCAAATACATATTGTGGACGGATGAAGCACTTTTCAATAGGGAAGGATGCTTCAATTCCCACAATATGCATGTTTGGAGCGACGAAAATCCCCTAGCGCTTCGTCCACGTGCAGCACAAGTCCGTTGGTGGATCAACCTATGGGCCGGCATTTGTGGCGAATTTATCGTTGGGCCGTACATTCTGCCAGACAGGCTGGACGGCCCAGCGTATAAATATTTTTTAGAACATGTTCTGCCGGATCTTATGGACAATATTCCATATGAGATCCGACAGAACATGTACTACCAGCATGACGGAACTGGGCCACATTACACCGCGAATGTCCGCGCTTATTTAGGTGAAACCTTTCAGGACAGGTGGATCGGCCGCGGCGGGCCAGAGGCCCACGTTGCGTGGCCCCCACGGTCACCGGATATGAATCCGCTGGATTTTTTCTTCTGGGGCTACCTGAAGGTAATTTGATTATTGCTGTTACTCTTTACTTATTCCTGTTGTAGATATTCTTTTTTTACTTACGTTTTGTATTTGTTGTACAACAATCATTTCAGAATAAGGTGTATCGTCAGCCGGTGGACACCCCGGAAGAAGCAATTGCGCTTATTCACGCAGCGGTGGCAAACGTAACGCCGCAAACATTACACGGCGTCCAAAGACAAATAATTCTCCGCGCTGAAGCATGCGTGGACAATGACGGTCGCCATGTGGAGCAATTCTTTAATTGATAAGAATCGGCCCCTTTCGGGGCCACCAATTTTTAAAACGTAGGAACAACACGTTCCATGAAAAGTAAATAAAGTGATCAGTGTTAGTAGCCGTGCAGTGAAGTGAATATTCGGTACGTTGACCTGGACGCACCTGACATTGTGACCCTTAACTTTGGGTAGTGTCGTATACCTGGGACCAGCTGTGCACTGAGTTCGTCCATCGATTACCAGGATCGGTTCAGTGACCCTATGACACAGATTTTCAAGCTGCTGGTGAATTTCCAACAAGGGTGAGTTTTAGTTACTTTATTGGTGATCATTCATTTTTAAATTTAACGCGAGCGATGGCTTATTTCCGGCGATAATTCTCAAAATTCCCGTACCAAAATATTTATTCGGGCTTTTTAAACAGACTTATTCGTTATCACCAACAGTGCTGGCCGTTATTGAATTACGGATTTTTATCACAATAACGAACTACTATCACTTTTCGTTAATTTCCTGTTACATTACCTTTTCGTGGCTACGTTATTAACACAAGGAAATTTACGTATTCCTTATCCTCCCACTTCAAATAATTATTATTTTCGAATCTTCTAAAAAAAAACTGCGTATTTGTCTTTTTACGTTACACGTGATTTTCATCCATTTATCCTTTATTCATTATTCACTTTAAATGACGAACAAACCATGACAACATGTTCGATTTTATTTGTTCCGTCTTTTTCATTTGCCATTCTATGCAATTTTCTTCGATGCATGCCGAGTTGTTCGTTCGCAGTCGTAGCGCGGCTCGTAGCCACGCTGGCGCGGGAACTCGGCCGTCAGACTCGCGCTCTGATTGGTCGGTGCTTTTTATTAATATCTGGTTAACGAAACCTCGGAGAGCATTTTCGCAAAGGAAAAAGTTGTTTGTAATCACCCCCCGAATCACCCCCTTTAAGGACCCGCAGCATTTTTGGGACACCCTGTATACATATGTATATGCAAACATACAATCATACAAACATACAATCATACAACGGGATTCTCGAGGGACTCGTCGGGCTCAAGCTCGATGCGTTCGTGGGCCTTGAGCTGGGGGATTCGATAATGTCCCCACGGAAGGGTGCTGACCCGATCGGCTAAAATACACCGCTTATCGTCGAACGGGCTGAGAGCGTTCTTTTCCCCACTCACGGAAAACACATCGTGCCGGTTCGATCGAATGTTGTTCTGCCGAATCGCTTTCTCGGTGAGATCGTGGAGGCAACGTATGTAATCGTCGAATTGAATATCGTTCGCGACCACGTGTCTCCGCACACCCTTCACTTTTTTAGTTTCGCTCGTAGACCCCACTGCAGCGTTAAACGTTCTAGTCGCGTAAATCTTAGATCTCAATCCGACGAACTCTGTCATCAAGACGCCGTTCTTCTCATCTTTCATGTGTCCCAGCACCTTTTTGTTTACGCGGGGCATGCCGTACGGATTGTCCACCGCGTAATCACTCGTGTCGAATCGGTCGACGTCGCGCTTCATCGTTTCGTATACATCATCGCATTCCACGCTATACATTGAACTGTCGGTGTCGGTGTACAGGACCTTGCATCGATCACCGAACTTCGCACGCATGTACGCATAATGGAACTCGTACAGGCATTCTTTCGATACGTCCAGTACACTCACCCCCCGTATATCGGCTTGTCGAACTTCACTTTGAGTTTTCGCATTTCGATCGCAACCAACTCCTCGGAGAAAATCGTACGACTGTGAAAGTTCGGCTTCGCGATCAGCGCTTCCGCGCCGTAACGACCGTCCCACCGGGTCACCAGTCGCACGTCTACGCGATTCCGCACATTCTCCATCGTTTTCCCGTACATCGCGTTGTTCATTAATTTATATAGAGTCTTCTGAAACTCACTCGTGGCTCGCGTCCTCAAATCGGTGTTCAATTGAATGTAGTCGCGCAACCAAGGCGACTGATCGAATCGCAACACCCGATGAATTCGCGCCACGTGTAAACCGTGTCGCACGCACTGTTTCAGGTAGCGATAGTGGACGACGTATCGCCCCTTATCGTCGAGCGTGGCAAGCAGCTTGGTCTGTTTACCGTGTGGCGCGTGCTCGCGCACCGGGCAGAACGGTAGGTCGGCGTGCGCGTCATGAATCTCTTCGGGGTATTCGATGTCCACCTCCAACAGGTATCCCTCGGGGTCCTCCTCGTCGGGCAGGGATGACACGTCTAGCGCGGCCAATGTCGCACCGTCCAGCCATCGAAACCCTCCTTGCGGCATAGCCTGCGACATCGCCCTTCCGTACAAGTTGTTGACGACGAAGTACATCAGATACGTCGACGCCTTCGACTCGTCGTACATCCCCGCAGGCAGGTGTTTGTTGTTGGCGTGCGCGTACCTGTGCGAGCACTGACTCAGACCGCCGCGTATGCCACGCTCCACGAACAGTAACATGTCCGCGTCCGTCAGAAGCTCTAACCGTACGCAAGTGTACTTCAGCATCGCGTCCCACGTGAAACATGGAAGCGTGAAATAATGCGCAGGATCCAAGTCATAACTCGTGATACAGTCGGTACGGAAACTTTCGAATACGTCGGCGAGTAACAATACGTTCGTTTTTAAATACAAATCGCTGTACTCGCCCAATGTCTGTACGCGGAAAGAGTTCCACACGTTCGCGGCGTGCGCGTAATCGGCCTCCGACGTGGCGCTATCGTTCAGCCGGTTATAGAAAGTTTCGCAGGACGGTAAACACGCGTCGTTCAACTTGGCATATGACGCCACGTAGTCGTACGGGAAGACGCCCTTCCTGGTCAGGAGATTGAAACGATGATCGGGCATGTGTTGGAACTCGCGTCGTAGAATCGCGAATCGTTCTCTGCCAAGGTCCGAAGCGAGTTTCTCCAGACTCGCAGCCAAGAACTTCAGCGAATCGATGAAACGGAACTTCAACCCCCTCTGCCAATCGTTGTTCTCGGCGTCGAGTCCCTTTACATGCTTGGTGAACGATATGTACCGCTCCTTCGTCACCGGCAGCAAGTCGATCTGCCCCTCGAACGCTAACGCCAACTCCTTAATCACGAAATGCGCGTCGTATCCTGACAGATTATGGAATACGACCGGTATCTTGTACGATCGCTGAAACTGCAAGTTGCAAGTCACGTGAGCCGCGCCTCGGTACTCGCCCGTCGAGTGGCAATGGTCGCGCACTTTTTTGTCCGCGTCGACGAAAGGTTGCCCGCACACGTGACACACGATCGCGTCGTTAAAACTACGCCACTGTTGACTCGTCAACGAGTTCATTGGTTTCGCGTTCCGTAACCACGAATAGGCAGTGTCGGCAACGTCTCGAAGTTCCTGCACGAACCATTTCACGCACTCGGTTTCGTGACGATACGCGCGATAACGACACAGAGACGCACAGTGGGCCAAATAGCAAGCCTAGCGACGAATAATTGAAAAATTGAATGCTGTTAGAATCGGAAAATTTTTATTTCTGCCGCGTCTCAGGTAGCCGGTGACTACCTGCTTATCATAAAATAATGCCCTGGCCCAAGGGTTTTCCCGTATACCTCACAAACTTGAAGCAAGATGGCAATATTTTTCTGCCTGCGTCAGTATCTGTTTGTGCGTTCTGTTGTACGTATCGGTGAATGTATTCTTATTTTGTGTAGTTTCGAATAGTTTTGTAGAAATATTATCGCAAGGTAAGTAAACATGTCAACGTATTTTTTTTTTAAATTCTTCCATAACTTCCGAGTAGCAGTAACTTCATTTTCATTACACATATTACAGCGATTCTAGTTTTACTGAGAATATAAAAGTCCCGCAATTCACAGATTTGCCTGGATCTGTCGTAATTCTTGTTTCCTCTACTTCTGTTGTTCATCTGAATTTCTTTTTAACTAAAGTTAACTGCAAAGGTCTGCAAACAATTAATGTATTACACTTTTTCAGTTGCCATGTCCCTATCTAGAAGGGAACTGTTTGAGATTTGGCATAAGAAGGACATGCTACATAAGAACTCCGCAGTTTTGTCTCATGTTCTAAACAAATTATATTTAAATGAACATGCGGAAGACCCACACTACCAGCATGTAAAAAAATCATGGCACACTTAAACAGTAATTTTGCTGATAAATGGAAGAAATGTAGTCGCTCGTTACAAGTATTTATCATGCGACATACCAAATGGCTGGATAACAAAGTAGCTTTTACACTTACCAGAAAAGTAGGTCGACCATCAAGAAAGTTCGCTGATGTTAGTAGTGAGACAAAAAGACGGAGAACCTCATCTTTGGTAGAAAACTATAGTTCAGAGGAACTGTCATTTGCGGCTAGTACCAGTTTCAAAAAGGCCGGAGAAAGGGATGCTGCTCTAATGGTCAAAACTGTTACAGCAGATTCTCCAAAGAGAGCAACTAAGATGAAAAAAATAATCGCAACATCATCAGCTCCTATTAAATATACAGTAGAAGAAGCTTTGGCTTTATATGTAGATGGACGTTTTACGAAACACACATATAACATGATGAAATCTGGAAGCAAAACACGCAACTGTGATATTTATCCATCGTATAATGCATTAAAAAAAGCAAAAGAAGCTTGCTATCCTAACAAGCAAAGTATTACTTTCTCAGAGACAGCAGTTGCAGTAAAATTGCAAGCACTTGTAGATCATACAGCTACAAGACTTGAAATGAGTCAAGAAATCATGATAGAAGAAATAGATTTACCACAGGGACTTACTCTAATTTATAAATGGGGTTGTGACGGAAGTAGGGAGTCAATCCACATATAAGCAAACATTCGGTGGAGAAAGCAGCAAATCGTCGACTGATTCGTATCTATTCGCTGTGTGCCTTGTGCCATTAAGATTGCAAGCAAATGACAATCAAATTTTGTGGAATAATCCACGGCCTTCGTCACCAAGATTCTGTCGTCCAATCAAAATTCTTTTTTGAAAAGAGTCCACCAAGCTTATTAAAGAAGAAATAAAATATGTTGAAAATCAAATAAAAGAAATTGTACAAACAACTGTTTCTGTTCACAATCGAAACATATCTATTAAGCACAGTTTTCAGTTAACCCTGATAGATGGCAAAGTTTTTGGAGTTATTACTAATTCATCTTCGCAAACTTGTGGCATATGTGGAGCCACACCAAAATAATGAATAGATTAAATGTTGTTACAAAACGAAAACAAAACATGGAACACTATAATTATGGATTATCCACATTACATGCATGGATAAGATGTTTCGAAACATTACTACATATATCTTATCGCTTGACGGTTCAGAAATGGCGAATTACAGATGACACGGATAAAGATACAGTAAAGAACAGAAAACAGATCATTCAAGAAAATTTCAGAAGTCAAATGGGATTACTGGTGGACATACCAAAACCTGGTTTCGGAACCACCAACGATGGAAATACTGCTAGGCGATTTTTAAAAATCCCAAACTAACATCGTCTATTACTGACATCAACGAGGACCTAATATATCGTTTTTCAGTTATTCTTCTAGCATTGTCTTGTGGCAAGCCAATTAATATCGATGCATTCATAAAATATACGAAAGACACGGCTAAAAAATTCGTTTCTTTATACCCATGGTACTACATGCCATCCAGCATCCATAAAATATTAATTCATGGAGCAGACATTATTAAAAAGGCCATTATACCCATAGGAATGCTGTCAGAGGAAGCCCTGGAATCCAGGAATAAAGATTTTAAAAAATACAGGGAACTAAATACACGAAAAATGTCTAGAGAAAAGACAATAGAAGATTTGATTCACATTTTATTATTTTCATCTGATCCGATCATATCTACTATATCAAAAACAACGTCAGTCATATGGGAAAAAGAAACGGCATTAGACAAAGAGGTCGTCAATTTATTAGCTGACCAAGAAATTCCATCAATACATCATGTCTCTGATGATGACTCTGATAACAATACTGGTGGTGATTCTGATGACAATACGGATGATGACTCGGATGACAATACTGATAATGATTCGGATGACAATACAGATGATGACTCTGATCACAATACTGATGATGATTCGGATGACAATACAGATGATGACTCTGATCACAATACTGATGATGCCTGAAATTCTTCAGGAATCAGATAGTGATTAGATTTTTTTAATTTTAATAATAAAATGTATAGAAATTAATAATAAGAAACTGTATATAAGTGGTCATTGAATAAATCACATGTTCATCACATTAAATAAAGCATATACCATTTAGCAGGTAATAAAAACTCGTTATTTTACAATGCTACAGGAAAAAATTAATTATATATCGAATTTCATACTTTTCATGATTTTAAACATCGATTTGTATGTATATTATTAAAAAATAAAAAATATAAGGAGCTTCCCCTTATTAATTTGATTAATTTGAATTATTCGTCGCTAGGCGTGCTATTTGGCCCACTGTGAGACGTGTCGGTGGAACAATGAATGTAGTATCCTACGCTGTACGCTCTGTGCTGCTGGTACACGTACGTGCGACTCCGCTCCGCAGGCTCGACATCCTCCAGCATGCACTCGAAGTCCGCGTACACGACGAATGGCGCTCGTTCCTTCTTCTTGAAATTCTGGAACTGCAACCATCATTCCTTCGCGGACGGCAATTCGATGGCGCACTCGCTCATGCGTTGACAGTCCACGGTGTGTTTCGTCAATTGCTCGGACGAGTAGAAGTAACTCAAGCATCTACAACGATAACAACGTCAATAATAAACATAAGAATAAATAATAATACATCGAACGAAATATTCCGTATTCGACTCACCTTTCGCAAACGAATACTTGTCCATTATGGTTACCGAGCTGCTTCGATACGAGCCTCGACATGCTTTGAATGCACGCGAAATGATATCGTTGTGGCTCCTTGGAGTCCTGCACCAGTAGCAGGTTCGCGTGTCTCTCTCGCTTGTCCTCGGTTAAACGCAGAGGCGCGCAGCTTCCGTCGGACCACGCGTACGCGTTCACCGAAGCGTCGTTCAACCTCTCGAACTTTGCCAGCTGATCCAACGTCACGGGAAGAGTCATATCGTCCGTGCGAAGCACCGCTGAGTAGTGTGGGTACGATGAGTCCCTACACATGTTCCTAGTAACAGCAGCAGGGTACAAACTGGCGACAACGGACCACAAGAAGCACGCATTGTCTCTGCTCTTTACGTTCACCACCGCTTTTTTCAGGACGACGGCGCGCGGAAGCGGTACGTCGCAACCGGCGCGAAGAGGTTATGCTTATTAATGTTTATTAGGAGGTTTAGCACAGCCCTCAGAGCCCATCCACTGTCGCGATCTTGAAACTCCTCGATCGCCACTAACGTGGGAGCGACCACGTGCTTCGAATACCACTCGCGCACGTTCGATGTCCTGAACAGTACGCGATTGCGCGTACCGAAACTTTTCATGTCCGTATTCTCACCCAACATAAACTCCGCGTTTAGGACCGTATTTACGACCACGCTTTTATGTTGGGTGATAGCGTCCGTTACGCGCGAGATCGTAATTCGTCGAGCACCCTCCAAAAATCGACGCAGATCGATGTAACCCGCGTTGATGACCGCACCGGTTGAAATACGATTCCGAAACGCTGATTCCACGTCTTCCCATACGACTTTGGGTGCCGTCGATCGGCCCGACACCCCGAGCCCTACTCGCGAAAACTTTCCCGCACGATCGCGCGCAATGTCTTTATTCGCACGATCAGCGACACCAGACGCTGTTTTGATGCCACCGACACTCCTTCGCCGCACTGATACTCGACGATGAGTCGCAAGCACGCGTCGCACCGATCCATCCAGTCCCTGAATTCCACAATGGTGCGTAAAAGCACGGACATCCGGGACAAAACTCTGTACGTGTCCATGAATACCTCCATAGTTAATTCTCTTTTCTTCTACTTCAATATTCAATTAAAAGGCGCAAGTGGTTGATGCGACTCTTCCACGTGATGCAATTATGATCCGGATATCGAAAACCCGGGGGAAGAATGATGCCTGACAAATGTTGTCGCGAAGATTTTTACCGAACTACTGCGCGGCTCTGATTGAATATCTAACCATATACCCTAGCCGAGATTCATGAGTCGTTATCGCTCCAAATTCTTTTCTTCACTCTCGCGTTCTTTCGCTCTCACCCTCGACGACTCGATCGGGTAACGCTATGCCGCGCTGGCTCGATGCGTTACCATGCGTATCGAATTCGCGCGCTCGCGATAAGGGTGTTCACACCCGTCACGGGGGTCTCTCGTTCATCAATATACGTTGGGCGATGCTCGAATAATTATCGCGCTATACTTCCTTATGCGTGATCGTGCAGCAGCCACCTTAAACTCAGTTCTCAAATGCTACCGTAGCGGTCGAGACATACGTTGCTACGAGAAACGCTTTAAGAATTTATCGCATCTAAGTCCATTGCATCTAAGTTGATTACATATAAGTTTATTACATATAAGTTGAGTGCTTCAAATGAAATTGGTTGAAGAAGACTGCTTCCGAAGGAGATTGATTTCGAAGGATATCGTCAGCCGTTCAGCGCACGGGAAATACAATCCAACAATCCAACAATCCAACAATACCGTAAGTTTCCATTATCATATTTTAGTGAATCGTTCTGCTAGTAACTTTGAGAATTATAAGAAAAATCGCTTTCAGATTATGTCATTGCCCGTGAATTTGAATCGTCCAGCTACAACTACGATCACCTCTGCTGTGACACCCGTCCATACTTCCAGCCCGCAAGTGTATGTGGCGTGCAGAAATGTCGCGGTTCAGACCGAAAATATTCAAGGTGGAGAACTTCGCGAGGCGGAAGGTGTTCATGACGGTGACATCTTTTTAAAGGTTTTCTATAATGCCTACGCCATACGCGATGAACCACCGGATGATCACTACGGGGACGAGCAATTCTGGCTGAATCGACATGCGCAGCGAACATATTTATTAGACGATGACGACGATGACGACGATGATTATGTACACGGAAATATATATCAGCGGTATCGTGCCGATGCTCCAAAGAGCGTGGTTTGGCGAAACTGCGTCAATGCGAAAAGGATTGATTATAACGCCGTTTTTACGAATGCGGTATCGGGGCTTCAGGCTAGCGATATTTCAGTTCAAACTGACCCTGCGCAAGTTACTATACATTTATTATTAAGTGATTTATTTGCTGACGATGTTATCGAGGGGGATAATTAAGTCGAATAAATTACAAATCTTAATATTAATATGTCAGGTTTACTCACCTATCTTCCACCTTCCCTGCGAAATAACATTTCAAGTATTTGCATATATCGCAATTATAAGTGGGACAAGGGCGTGTGAAACGGCGTAAAAGCATTTTCGTTGGCAGATATTTATACGCGACGTTGCGGTCTTTCGCGAGGCGGTTGCGCTGTTTAGATTAATCGATCTCGAATAGTTATCGCGATAGCGCGTCGAATTATATTGCGTAGGCGGATGTTTATACGAGCGCGACGTTGCATTCTTTCACGGCGATCGTGAGACGGTTTCGCTGTTTAGGTTAATTAATCTCGAATCGTCATCCGTGTCGAATTACAGCATCCGTGGTACATCCCTTTGCGCCTGCGCACCGATCCCCGCACGCGTACGGTAAACGGTTGCGCGCGCGACGCCATCTTGAAATCCCCCGCCCCTTTGACGTCACCCCCCTCACCATCGAACTCGGTACCCCCCGCCCAGCATCGCCCCTCGCCTATCGCGACCGAGAGCACGGTACCCCCTCCACGCCGCGCCCGCGGTACCCCCCGCCCCGCCTCACCCCTCGCCTTCCGGTCCCAGAACTCTCATAGCCTACCTACTAACTCCCTTTGATGTGTGGAAGAAAACCGACAACGGTCGGCTCAGGCCATGTGCCTTCGCCGGCATTCGCGAGTCGGGTCGCATGCGCCGAGTCACCACGAATGACACGTTCACACTAGCATATGCGTTCACGCTCACCCTTTCTGACGTAGAAGCATGCGGCCCTGGCTACCGTTTCACCCGTCCACATCAGAACATTCGTGCGCGCTCAGCCTGCTCAGCGTATACTCATTCAGGTCTGGACCCGGCTAAATATGTAGGAACATACATCGAACTACTAGATTGAAGAATAACGTAAACTCATTTTAATTTAACCGAGCGGTGCTTTGTTATAAGATTAACAATGATATTTTACTTACTGCGTCTTGGAAATTATATTCATTTTATTCAATTTCTTCCAGTTCTTTCACCTTCTCAACAGAGTTTATTGGAAAGTTCAAATTTTGAAACTTGAGAAGAAATGATTGTTTTTTATCAACCACAGGTGCAGTTGGTTTATTTTCCAGTGTTTTGAGCCGGTCCATCGTTTCTATCAATAATGTGATCAGCAAATTATTTTCTTGTATTATTGCACGGTTTTGTTCTATTATGGTTTTTAAGTACCTATCAGTAGCGTTGCTGCTGCTGCTGCTGCTGCTGCCACTGGGACCTGCAGCTTGGAAATTTTGCTCATCTTGCGAAATTTCAACTAATTCCTCAACCCTTGCGATCGAGGTGAGGGGAGACTCTAAATAACTAAATTTTTCGTCGAGGAATTGATCCTTCTCAATCAGTGGTGCTGCGCCTGATTTCTTTTCCAGGACTTTCACCCGCTCCCTAGTTCCAATTAATAAGACTTTCAACAAGTTCATTTTAGATAGGATCCAACGGTTCTGAGCCATGATTTGGGTATTCTGCTCAATTAACGCCTGTAAATACTCATCAGCAGGATTGGAAATTTTGCTCATCTTGCAAAATTTCATCTCATTCCTCAATCCTTGCGATCGAGTTGAGGGGAAACTCATAAACACTAAACCCTAGAAAATAAAAAATATATATAAAAAAATTTATGTTAAATTATTTTATTAAAAATGCACTGAAAACTAAAAAATAATTATTTCCTTGTACTGCAGTTTCGATGGAGTTTTTTCACTTTAAATAAAATCGTGGAGCAGGATATATCACAACAAATTCATTTCGTCGCTCGATCCTGTATTAAATTGATTCATATTCTGTTATGACATATCCTGCTCGTCGATTTTATTTAAAGTGAAAAAACACCATCGAAATTGCAGTACAAGAAAAGAATCATTTTTTAGTTTTTAGCGCATTTTTAATGAAATCGTTTAACATAAATTTTTTTTATATATTTTTATTCGATGTCGGGAAAACGAATTCTCGCAGGAGAGCGTCGCGCCGCGGCCGACCAGGTGGAGGGACGGGTATGCTTGATTGGCGCGGTACAGGCGTTAGGAGGGGGGGTGGTACGTTTGGTCGTGGAGTGGGGGTAGCGCCCGTGGGCGAAGACCCACGATTCTGGTATCACTGCACGCGACACGGTAGTTACTGCTGAACCGTCGAAGGCAAAGCGTGACATTTTGAACGACGTACATTTATTTAGTTTTACAAAGTGCTGTGTTTCTTTAACATTCAAGAGTAGGTATAGTGGGCCGATTCTGGATCAACGCAGGGCGAAGGGTGAAGCGGGGCGAGGGGAACCGCGATGGCGAGGGAACGCGCGCGCAAGCACACACACACACATGCGTGGGGGGGGGGGGGGAGGGTGGTGTTACCGCAGATGACTCATCCTCTCCGCCCGTGGTCAAAACATGCGGAGGTATTACGCGTAGAATATGCGAGTCGACACCTGCACGGCTATTGCGCAATAACAGCGTCAAAAACATATAATAGGCGAAGGTCAACTTCCGAGAATAATTCAAAGCGATCCGCAACCCTCTTATCTCCCCAAGACGAGATCGCGCCCGCGAACAATGAGTGTGAGAGAGAGGTACGATATGAATCTATCCTTCTCTCTCTAGGGGCATAGTCAAAACATACGACGGTACGACGCGTAGGAGATGATGCGATTCGAAACCTGCGTTAAAACATATAATATTCGAAGGTCAATTTCCGAGAATAATGAGGTATGTCGCGTAGAAAATGCGAGTCGAAACCTGCATGGTTATTACGTCATAACCACGCCAAAAACATATAATAGGCAAACTTCCGAGAATAATGCGCAGCATCTTTGCGCGCGATATCTCCGAACCACGAAAATTCAAAGCGAGCCGACACGCTTCTATCTATCGTTCGAAGGCGCGATCGCGACCGCGATTGCTGCGATGAGCGAACAAGGAGTACGAGAGAGAGAGACTAGATATTGTCGTATATCTCTCCGTCTGTAGTCCTTTGTCGGTAGGCGATCAAAGAAAAGACGGCGGTATGTCGCGTGGAAGATGTAACTCGAAATCTGCGTGGTTATCGCGCCAGAAGCGAGTCGAAACATACCATTTCTTATCGTGTATTCCGAGAATAACGCGCGGTAGCTACCGAGATAATATGATGAATATTGCGCATATGACTTAAGGTATGATTGCAGGTGTTATTCCATTGGGATGCAATGGGGTAGGGAGATGTTAGGTAGGGATTGTAGTATACAGGGTGTCCCAAAAATGCTGCGGGTCCTTAAAGGGTGTGATTCGGGGGGTGATTACAAACAACTTTTTCCTTTGCGAAAATGCTCTCCGAGGTTTCGTTAACGAGATATTAATAAAAAGCACCGACCAATCAGAGCGCGAGTCTGACGGCCGAGTTCCCGCGCCAGCGTGGCTACGAGCCGCGCTACGACTGCGAACGAACAACTCGGCATGCATCGAAGAAAATTGCATAGAATGGCAAATGAAAAAGACGGAACAAATAAAATCGAACATGTTGTCATGGTTTGTTCGTCATTTAAAGTGAATAATGAATAAAGGATAAATGGATGAAAATCACGTGTAACGTAAAAAGACAAATACGCAGTTTTTTTTAGAAGATTCGAAAATAATAATTATTTGAAGTGGGAGGATAAGGAATACGTAAATTTCCTTGTGTTAATAACGTAGCCACGAAAAGGTAATGTAACAGGAAATTAACGAAAAGTGATAGTAGTTCGTTATTGTGATAAAAATCCGTAATTCAATAACGGCCAGCACTGTTGGTGATAACGAATAAGTCTGTTTAAAAAGCCCGATTAAATATTTTGGTACGGGAATTTTGAGAATTATCGCCGGAAATAAGCCATCGCTTGCGTTAAATTTAAAAATGAATGATCACCAATAAAGTAACTAAAACTCACCCTTGTTGGAAATTCACCAGCAGCTTGAAAATCTGTGTCATAGGGTCACTGAACCGATCCTGGTCATCGATGGACGAACTCAGTGCACAGCTGGTCCCAGGTATACGACACTACCCAAAGTTAAGGGTCACAATGTCAGGTGCGTCCAGGTCAACGTACCGAATATTCACTTCACTGCACTGCTACTAACACTGATCACTTAATTTATTTTTCATGGAACGTGTTGTTCCTACGTTATAAAAATTGGTGGAAATGAATTTTTACTTGGCGTTCGGAGCCGTGGGTATTCTCGCGTAAATTCTCACACTGCAGCACTTGCGTCCCCCTTGTTCGTGGGGTACACCCAGAACATCGCGTAATACTCTTGAGCAGAGAACATTTCTGCGACGTGATTACTAGCTGACTGACAGGATTTTTCCTAAGCAACTTCCTCTACCCCCAAGTAGTTTCTCTCGTTCCATTATGAGTTAACTCCCACCAGGACAAGAGGCTTTAGGTAAATAGAAGCCAGCACATTTTCGGAACACACGTGTTTTGCAGAAGTGCAACGAACACTTTCACAAAAGCCCGCGCTCCGTCCTTCTACTGCCAATGTACCCATTGCTTCGAGATAGAAAACAGACACCAGGTGTATCGGTTCGAAAGGGTCCGAAGGGAAGAGATATAATAATAATAATAATAATAAGAATAATAAATGTGTCCGTCATCCTGACGCGAGTTTGAATACGTGGCGGAAACGTGTCGCGGAACGATATACAGTCTGTTATATCAAGTGACAACATGGCTACGTTCAAGAACGCGTTCGTGCTTTTGGCTCGAATGTCCGAACTTTTGAGGACCACCGCGGAATTTCGCAAGTGGATGGACAGGTGCGACGAGACCGTACGGCACATGGTCTCGTATCAACGAGGCGAAAGCGTGCCGGTGTGGGAGAAGCAGCGGATGGTGTCGCTGCTCGCGCGAACGCAAACATTGCGCGCGATAGTGCGAGGATGATTATCGCGAGTAGGGTGTGGGGTCGCTGCTCGAGCGACGGCACCCAAGGTCGTGTGGGAGGAACTCGAAACAGCGTTTGAGAAGCGTTTGTTGACCGGCGCTGTGATAAACGTCGGGATCGCCGATCCACGCCAATTCTTCGAGAACGCCCGTCGACTGGTGATTTCTCGCGTTACGAACGCCATTACGGAGCATCGCAGCGTCTCCGTGAACACCGTGCTAAACGCGGAATTCGTGTTGCGGGACGAGACGGACGTAAAGAGTTTCGCGACACGTAATCACGTACTGTTCATGTCGTCGAACGTTCGCGAGTGGTACGCGACTCTAGTGATAGCTCCGACGTTGGTGGCGATAGAGGAGTTTCAGGAGCGCGAGAGTGGCTGGACCTTACGGGCGGTACAGAATCTCCTGATCAACATAAACAAATATAATCCGTTGCGCGCCGGTTGCGACATACCGCTTCCGCGAGCGGTCTCGGTGAAAAAAGCAGTGGTGAACGTGCAGTGTAAAGAGAACACGTGTTTTTTGTAGTCGGTCGTCGCTAGTCTGTTCCCGGCTGATACGAACGTTAATAGGATGTTGTCATATCCACATTATTCGTCGGTGCTTCGTACGGATGGCGTGAGACTACCGATGACGATGGACCAGGTACGGAAGTTCGAGGTGGCCAACGAAGTGTCCGTGAACGTGTAACTGTGGTCCAACGAGGACGGATGCGTACCTCTACGCGTGTCCAGTAACAAACGCGAAGGGAGACACGCGAACGTGCTGTTGACGCAAAATCCCAAGGATTCGCAGCGATACCATTTCACGTGCATTCGCAATCTCTCCCGGTTCACATCAAGATAACTCAGCAAACACGGACATCAAATGTTCGTTTACGATAGGTAAGCAAATAAGAATAATAAATAAAAAATTCGAGCTATACGTAACGAGCGAATCGTTTACAGTGTTGTTTGTTTCCGTACATGTTTCAGGTGCCTCAACTTTTTCTCCTCGGCGGATCAATTGCAGCGGTACACCGCAGATTGCACGCGCTTGAACGAGTGCGCGGTTCAAATGCCTTCGGAAGAGGAGAAAATTTTGAGGTTCCGGCATCACGAACGCAAGGAACGCGTGCCCTTAGTGATCTACGCGGACTTCGAGTGTTCGCTGGAGGCGATTGATCAACCGGCGATGGATCGTCGTCGGACGTACGAGTACCAACGCCACAGAGCGCACAGCGTGGGATACTACGTGCATTGTTCCGACGACCCAGCTCTGTGCGGATACCGAGCGCGTCGCAGTGACACCGACTGTGTGCAGTGGTTTGTGCGCGAACTGCGGGAATTCGCGAACGTTGCGTACTCGTGGTTGTGCGTGAAGAAACCGATGACGCCGCTAACGCGGCAGCAGTGGACGAGTTTTCACGGGGCGACCGCGTGTCACGTGTGCGGGGGACCCTTCGACCGAGGCGAGGACGATGCGAAAGTGCGCGATCATTGCCACTCGACGGGTGAGTACAGGGGTGCGGCGCACAGATCGTGCAACTTACGGTATCAACGTTCGTGCACGATACCTGTGGTGTTCCACAACCTGTCCGGCTACGACGCGCACTTCGTCATCAAGGAGTTAGCAGACGCGTTCGAGGGAAAGATCAACCTCCTACCGATAACGAAGGAACGATACATATCCTTTACGAAGAACGTCGAGGACCTCAGGGGCGAACGCAAGAACTGGAGAAAAATGTTGAAATTTCGATTCGTCGACTCGTTCAAGTTCATGGCAACGAGTCTGCAGAAACTCGCGTCAGATCTCGGGAAGGACAGACTTACGATTCTAAGACGCGAGTTCGAACATCTCCCTGACGAACAATTCGATCTCCTCACCAGAAAGAGGGTCTTCCCGTACGATTACGTGGCGTCGTACGACAAACTGAACGATACGCGACTACCGCCTCGTGACGCGTTCTACAATCGTCTGACGATAGCGATGTGTCGGAGGCTGATTACGCGCACGCAACCAACGTGTGGAACACTTTTCGTATACGGACATTAGGCGAGTACAGTGATTTATATTTGAAGACGGACGTGTTGTTGCTCGCCGACGTGTTCGAAAACTTTCGTATGGACTCTATCGCGAGCTACGAACTAGACCCGGCGCATTGCTGTACGTTACCGGCGTTCACGTGGGACGCGATGTTGAAATACACGCGCGTCGAATTGGAACTGCTCACCGACGTGGACATGCTGTTGTTCGTGGAGCGAGGTATACGCGGCGACCTGAGCCAGTGCTCGCACAGTTACGCGCGCGCCAACAACAAGTACCTGCCGACATCGATGTACGACGCGTCGCAACCATCCACGTACTTGATGTACTTCGACGTGAACAACCTGTACGGATGGGCGATGTCGCAGGCGATGCCGCGCGGTGGATTCCGATGGCTGGACGACGACGCGGTTGCCGCTTTGGACGCGAACTCCTTGCCGGAGGACGACGGACCGGAGGGCTACCTCCTGGAAGTGGATCTGGAGTATCCGCGGGACATTCACGACGAGCACGCGGACCTTCCGTTCTGTCCTGTGCGCGAGCACGCGCCCATCGGTAAGCAGACGAAGCTGATCGCCACGCTCCGCGACAAAGAACGATACGTGATCCACTATCGGTACTTGAAGCAGTGCATTCGACACGGACTTCGCGTATCGAGAATTCATCGCGTTCTGCGGTTCGATCAATCGCGTTGGTTGCGCGACTACATCATGCTGAACACGGAGTTGAGAACGCGAGCGACCAGCGATTTCCAGAAAACCCTGTACAAGCTAATGAACAATGCCGTGTACGGAAAAACGATGGAGAACTTTCGAAATCGAGTGAACGTGCGACAGGTGACGCGGTGGGACGGACGTTACGGCGCCGAATCGTTGATCGCGAAACCAAATTTTCACAGTCGCGCGATATTTTCCGAACACTTGGTCGCTATCGAGATGCGAAAATTAAAAGTGAAGTTCGACAAGCCCATATACGTGGGCATGGGCGTGTTGGACGTGTCCAAGGTGTGCTTGTATGAATTTCACTACGTCTACATGCGCGCCAAGTTCGGTGATGGGTTCAAAGTGTTGTACACGGACACCGACAGTCTCATGTATCTGCTGCGGTGCGAGGACGCTTACGAGCAGCTGAAAAGTGACGTCAGTGCGCGATTCGACACGAGCGATTACGCGGTGGACAACCCGTACGGTATGCCGCGTGTAAACAAGAAGGTGCCAGGACTCGTGAAGGACGAGAACAACGGTGCCTTGATGACAGAGTTCGTGGGACTTCGATCGAAGATGTACGCGACTCGAGTGCGTGACGCGTCGTCATCGGCGGGAACGTCCGAGACGAAAAAAGTGAAGGGGGTGAAGAGAAGTGTCGTAACGAACGAAATACGTTTCGAGGACTACATGCGGTGTCTTCTCGAGCACGTGGAAACTACGGTACGACAGAACCATATTCGCGCGCGATTACACGACGTGTATTCCGTAAACGAACTGAAGACCGCGATCAGTCCGTACGACGATAAGCGTTACGTTCTAGCCGATCGGATCGAAAACGTTCCGTGGGGACACTATCGGATTCCCGAGTGCGACGACAGTGATAGTGACACTGGTACGGTTAAGTAGATACAATAGTTATGTGTATAGTTATATGTATATGTAGATTCGTAGTAATGTCGCGTACGATATATATATATATTGATATGTATACAAATATGATACACTGTATGAACTTAGAGGGGGTTTTTAGTGGGTATGCCAGAAATGGAGAGTCCCACATAACCCCGACATAACTGTTGTCGCTCGAAATTTCGTCTCGCTGGAGCGTGCAGTTCTTCGACCAGGTGTATTCGCTCCTTACTCGCGCCCATAGCGACGATAACGTTCCACGACTAGCAACAGATACCGCATCAGGCACTCGAAGCACGCACGGTGTCGACGGGGTTTTTCGTCGTCGTCGTAGTCGTCGCTCATCGCGACGCTTCCTTGCGTTTCTGTACTTCCGCGATCAATGTCGCAAGCACGTCGAGTATATCCTGCAAGTGATCGAATTGTTGTTGCAGCGTGGTATTTATCGAATTCTCCGAATCACGGATGCGTCCTTCCACGGCGGTATTTATCGCGGTCGTGAAAGCGTTCAGTCGCGTCGTCGTCGATTCGTTCACGTCGTACACGTATCGTTTCGTCGCAGCGTCGGTATTCTCCTCCGGCTGCGCCACGTGACGTATCTTGCGTTCCATAGCGTCGAACGTTGACCGATCGGTGCCTAGACACAGCGCGTTCTCTCACACGTGATTCGCGATGTACAGATTCCGCGAGCGAATCGTCTCCGTGCGTCGATCGTTATCGTCGTCGTCGTCGTCGGTACTACCGTGCAAAGGAGCTCCAAACTTGTTTACCGACATGTTGGGTAGGCGGTGATCGCGAACGAGACTGACGCGTCGTCGAACCGACCGATCAATTCATGATGAGACCGGCTTCGCGAAGTTCCTCCAAGATGGACGCGATTTCGTTATCGTGTCCGGTGTGTCCGGCCTCGCGCGACGCCAAGAGCAATCGCAATCTATCGACCAATTCGTTCGGATCGTCCCAGTACACGTAATCGATCGCGTTATCGGTAACTGTCATCGCGTCGTCGATAGGCAATCCTCGACCTTCGTGCGTGACGCTGTCGCCAGAAACGCGGTCTCCACTACGCAACAACACCGACACGATCTTCCTGTACTTGTAGCCCTTGTTACCTAGCGTAGGTTTGCTAGCCGAATGATCCCGTCGATGCAGGGTTCGTTGCCAACAAGATGTCGCGGTATGCCTCGAGATCGGCGTTCGTGTACGCTTGCTCGTTGGGCACTCGCATGAACAGTAGTTCGTACAAGCCTCGCGTGCCAGCGTACCGCTTGCCTTTAACGCCAACGTCGTCGTTCTCGCCGATAGCGAGCACGGATTCGCCGATCATCAGCTGTTCGTCGTCGTCTAGGTACGCGCCGTACACGTTGTCGATCAGTTTCTTAGTGTCGGTGAAGAACAAGCGCAGATATTCGCGCGATAGCGGCCCGCTGACGTTTCGAGTGTACGCGTCGAGGTTTTCGACGGTGGTGGTTGTGGTTTTTGCATCGAGAACTTCTCGAATCGTTTCGTCCGTCTCGCCATGGTCCGGCTCATGTTCCTCGGTTGTTTCGTAGACGGTGCTGTCGTCGTCGTTCGAATCCGGAAGTGGATTCGTTTCGGGTAGTATCGTCGCTTCGGTCGTGGACGGAGTAAAGGATAATCGTTTCTTCGAACGTTGCTGCTTCCGCTTGACGAGCGATGACGTCGCTGGACTCGTTTTCCACGTCGCGGTGTTCTCGACCAAATGTTTCAGCGGTTCGACGATCGGACGCGCGCTCTCCTCCGCAGCAGTATTCGTCGCCATTTTACCGCGTTTCAGGTTCATGTATTTCCGTCGTATAGCGGCGCTGATTTTAACAATTTTCTTCTTCGTCTCGACCTCTCGCGGTTGTTGTTG
This sequence comes from Andrena camellia, assembly GCA_029448645.1. Taxonomy (NCBI): domain Eukaryota; kingdom Metazoa; phylum Arthropoda; class Insecta; order Hymenoptera; family Andrenidae; genus Andrena; species Andrena camellia. Next base: position 2,181,301 of record CM055682.1, on the reverse strand, counting down.
TTGTTGTCTACGACGCCGTTTCTGTTGTATGTCTCGTTGTTGCGCGATCTCAATGTTGACACCGCTGGTAGCTGCTTCGTTAGACATCCTGGTGTGTGTGTGTGTGTGTGTGTTGCTGGACGAAGGACTCGCGATCTACTGAGGTTCACGAGCTATCGCGATCTCATTAAATCCCCGTCGATACCGACAATCGTACCGGGCACGGTCCTTGTCGGTGACCACGAAGTCGTAGCGTCGTTTCCAGCATTTGGCGCACAGGTCGGTGAACGCCTCGAACGTCGTGTCCGTGTTCACGTGATCGTTGTACACGCGACGCAAGTTCGTCCCGTCCTGTTTGAACAGCACGAGAAAATTCGCGTTGTCTCTGATCAAGTGTTTCGGTATTCTCGCATACGATTGGCACAGGTAGAAGCAGTCCACGTTCGCGTGCCTGTCCATGGAGAAGTATTCGCGTATCGCCGTCTGTTCGTCGCACGCCACGTCGTCGAACACGAAGATCGAATCGGGCAGAGCGTCCCTCGGCGGGACGATCTCAGCGGTGTTCGAGTAGGGAAAGTATCCGTGTCCACCGGCGCGCGACAACACTCGCTCCAGATACCGATACTTTGGCTGTCGCTACGATTTCGAGTACACGTACACGTTCTCGAAACGCAAACCGTTCGGACTCTCCAGCAGGCTGAGAAGCACGTTCGTTTTCCCGCACCCGGACGGACCGCAGATCACGGCTCGCACGCTGTTCGGCAACAACGAACCGTGCCTGCGCGAACGACTCTCGTCGTCCCACGTCGAATCCTCCAACGTCCTGTTCGCGGTAACGCGAATAGCGTTCGGTTGTTTCGCGAATCGCATGCTCTCTCTCTCTCTCTCTGTCTCTCTCCTCGCAAGCACGTAACGCCACGGCTATTTATACCCGCGAAACCTGTCGAGCGAATCAGAATCGTAGCTCTCCTCGAATCGATCGCTATCGAAGAACCGTCGACTTACGACTGGCCTCGCGTCTCCGTGCATCTGCATTTTCACGCGTATGGTTGTGGTAACGCGTAGACCAACGAAGAATAAAAAGAAGAAGAAGAATACAGGATCGGGACTCGTGAACGCGATCATAAATCGTTTACCGTTCGAACTACACATTCCGGGATATCATTTCTGCGGACCGGGGACGCGTTTGTCGAAGCGATTGGCTCGCGGCGTCGAAGGCGCGAATCCGCTGGACGCGGCGTCGAATGCGCGAATCCGCTGGACGCGGCGTGTCGACAACACGATATCGCGTACTCTCGTCAAAAGGATTTAGAGGGACGACACGAGGCGTATCGAGCGCTAGCCGAACGAGCGCGAGAACGCGTGTTCGCGAACGACGCGACTTTCGGCGAAAAAGCCGCTGCAACCGGAGTGTGGGCCGCGATGAAAGCAAAGACTAAACTCGGTATGGGTATGAGACGAGGAGGAAGAAGAAGAAGAGGAAGGACTACGGGACGGAAACGCAAATCCAGAGGACAACGCCGTATCCTACCGGTCGCGAAACGCGGAGGCTTTCTTCCGCTTCTACCGCTCGTGCTGCCCGCTTTGTCGGCTATCGGAGCATTGGCCGGTGGAGCTGCCGGTATTGCCAAAGCGGTCAACGATGCGAAGGCCTCGCGCAAACAGCTGGAAGAAACGATGCGTCATAATCGCGAGATGGAAGGGCGAGGACTGTATCTGGCACCGTACAAGCGCGGCGCCGGCGTGAACCTGCGACGACGACCGAGGAAAAAAAAACTCCGCTCGACCAGGCTTGCGGCGGCGGCGATAACGCGACAGCAGGTACAACTACCTATGACTAACCTGCAATTAGAGCGCGAGTGCGTCGACGTACCGTGCTTTCGGAGGGTGTTTATGCGCGACATGCTCCCCGCGCGCGTACGACCGAACGAATACGGCATCGCGAATCTGGACGAGAATTGCGGGGAAGGCACGCACTGGGTAGCGTACGCGAAACGCGTATCGCGCGTACAGTATTTCGACAGTTTTGGGAATTTGCGACCACCCGCGGAACTGATCGACTATTTCGGACGGGGAACGACACCTACGATCAAGTACAATCACGATCGCTTTCAACGTTTCGACCAGATGAATTGCGGTCACTTGTGCGTACAATTTCTGCGACAAAAAGCTCTGGAATTTTGGCCTCGGCGCTTCCCGAGATAAATTGACGCGCTACCTTACGTCCGCGTCACTTTCGCTCTCTCGGTCTCACTAGCGTAACCTACAGCGGTACGATGTGGCTTACGCTCGCGTTAACGGGTCGGAGCAGCGTGCTCACGGTCAATTACTTTCCGCCAATCGATTTGAGCGACGGACAGTACGAACTAGGACTCGCCGACTTGGAGACGTTTCACATGATACCGAACATCGACTCTCCGCTGTGCCACGAATCTGGCATTCGCGCACGCATTTCCACAAAGGTTCGGTGGTACGAATCTGGCATTCGCGACTGAACTTTCCATCATCCCTCGGGGCCACGAATCTGGCATTCGCACCTGTTCCCCTCGACGTTCAGTGCCACGAATCCTGCATCCGCACCTAAATTTCTACACTCCGCTGTGCCACGAATCTGGCATTCGCGCACGCACTACCTCAAAGTTCGGTGCTACGAATCTGGCATTCGCACCTGAACTTCCCATCATCCCTCAGGGCCACAAATCTAGTATTCGCGCCTAAATCCCGACTCTCCGCAGGGCCACGTATCTGGCATTCGCGCCCGCGTTCCCTCCAATATTACTCCGTCTATCCCATCGTCCTGAAGACCTCACCCGGGACGTGACATTATAACTTTAGATATTAAGAAGGTAATCAAAATTGTGGTTTAATCAATTTAACAATTATAATTTAGTTTATTTAATTTATCATTTCAGATCGAAGCACCAGAGCTGGACAAGCAAGACGACGTCAAGAAAACTTTATGCATATCTTATTAAAATTAAGCAGCGCATAGTATTATTGGGAGAGGAGGGTGAGGCAGGGCAGATGGGGGAGGGGGAGCAGGAGGGCCAGGAAGGGGGGGATTAATGTAATAATGTATTTACTTAATTAAAAATTTTATTTGAAGAATCATTGTTTCCTTTAATTAATTCCTTGTTTCTTTATATTAATTATTAATATTACATTGTTTATATTTGTATTAATTAAAGTTACAGTATAATTTGTAAATCAATTACACACTTCACTTTGTAATCGCTGATTGCTCTTTCAGCTGTTGAAATAATTCTCTTTATGTGCATCGTGAACTGAAATAGGACACATTTACTAATTATTTATAAATTATCATACGTACTCATATGTCAAGATAATTGAATGAATAATTGCGTATACAAAACCATACCTGCAAATTTGTATGTACATAGTCTGACGTAGATCATTGCACCATCTTCTGCTTCAATTATCTGTAAATATAAATAAATAAATAAAAACAGAGTGACCTGTTTTGCTATAGTAAGTGTAGTTACTAGTTCCAGTAATAAAATATATAATAACTTATTTACAAAATTATATAATTCTTTATTGAATCAAGAAACACTAATTAAATTCATGCATTATCGAAGGTGTCCATGCATCAAAATAACTGAATAAGTATGTATACAAAATCCTTCCTGCAAAATTATGTGTCACAGCATCATTTTACGCTTCAATTATCTACACTGAGAAAAAAATGTGCTTAATTCAAGCAGACCAATTGTTTTGAATCAACTTATTTGACCGAAGAAACCACATTTTTAATGTAAGTAAATTATTTTTAGAGTACAGATATATTTACTTAAATTTGAGTACTGCATTTATTTAGAAGAACTTTACTGAAGTTACGTAAACATTTGCTTAAAATAAGCAGTATGTTTTGGATTACGATAAATCATTTACTTATATTAAGAAAACGCATGTTCTGAATATTTGTAATCTAATGTAAATAAATATTTATTTCGGTTACAATTACAAGTTTCGTCAATGTAAAAAATAGTTATTTGACTCAGGAAAACCAATCAGTAAAAATGAATATTTTGAAATAAAAAAATATGTACTTCTAAGAGTAAAACTATTTGTAAGAATTAGAGAATATTTACTGAAATCGAAAAATTAATTTACTTATAATTATGCAACAAAACTAAAAATTATTTTCTTGATGTAGAAAATCGTATGATAAAAATCAAGGAACCGTATATTTGAATTAAATAATATATTTTTTAGTTTTTGTAGAGAAATCTTTTTTTAATGCAAAGAAATAATACATTTTGAATGAAAAATATTTCTTTCAATTTGTTAAATGTATTCCTTGCCCTTATGCTATTTTTTAAAGAAATGTGTGTTTGATTTAAGAAAAAGTATTCTTTGCATCGAAGTAGGCATTGTTTAACATTACCACATATTGTCTTATGTCATAAAGAGAACCATGTTTTTAAAACAAACAAATCAGTCATGTAAACTGAGATAATAGTTATGAACCTCAATTAAACGAATTTTTTGTTTTTATATTACTTGTTTAGGAAATATGTATTCGGTTTAAGAAAATGTGTGATTCCAAATGAACTAATAATTATACAAAATAAAAAAATATATTTTACTATATAGCAAAAGAAAATTACTTCGAACATAACAATCTTTGATTTGGAATAAGAAAATATTTATTTTGATGCGTTAAACAAAAAACTTATAAGTAATAAAAAGTTATTAGTCTAAAGACCTCCATACATTAAGGGGGTAGACACGTCACGTGGTCTGGCCGATTCGGCAGGTCGGTATTACAGCAGGTTTTTTCTGCACAGAAATGGTAATACCGATAGATCGACGATTGCCCGGTAAACGCGAGAGGGAGCTGTTTGCTATTTCCATATTCTATTTTGAATGTGGAAAGAAATTCTCAGCTGTTGCGTTGTACTTGTAAAAATTTAAACAGAAAGTCTGCTGGTACTGCAAACGTAGAATTTCATTGTACTTGAAATGTGCTTATGCTACAATATTCTACGTTGGCAGTAAGGAATTATAAGTGAAAAGGAAAAATAGATGAGGGCATGTCCCACGAAAATGAAGTTTGTTAGGATAGACATTTTTTAATTAGCAAAACACTGAAACAGAACATGAAATACACATCCTATGCAGAAAGCAGTTATGAACAAACATATATAAAATTGTGTTTGATGTTGAATCCAACGCGTGATTATTATGTGGTCCCCTCCTCGAAGTGACAGAATATATAACCTATGTATATGCCATATGACAATAAATGTTTAGCGGCTATTGCGTTCTATTACGCTACATTTGTGAACTTTTATCATCCTTCCGAAACATTATTATTACGCCGCAACAGTATCTTTAGGAAATCGGGTATAGCATATAGGTTATATTTTCTGTCACTTCGAGGACAGAAAATCTGCTCCTCCACCTGACAGAAAATCCGCTCCTGCACATTTTCACTAGGCCGTTCGGCGTCATGGAAGGGGTACCTCTTCCACCCTGCATTTGTGGTAGTTACAACGATATTCCTCAGTCCAGTGTTCATATGTACACTCTGGTTTGATCTGCAAAAATAAATAAATTTAATAAAAATTATTTTTTGTGTTTATACCACTTGAATGTAAAAACTGATACTTACACTTACTGAAGAAACCATTAGTATTGTGTCCTATTTCTCATAAATATTTTCTTGGAATGGCACTGACCCCTTTTGATTCCAGTTAGTTGTCATAGAACCTGTGATAAAAAGTTAGAACGAGTTGTAATCTGAATGCAATAAAAATGTAAATGTATGTATGTTATTTACTTATCTTTATGTTTGCGGAGAAGACTGCCTTCCTTTCCTCGCTTCATAGAGCATGATTTTCAACGTTGATACTGGTTGGTGAAAATATCTAAAGCAAATTCATATATGAGAGAAACATTTATGATGATTTCCAATTAATCCAATTATTTGAATAACAAAAGTATGTGTCATACTTACGCTTTTATACATGTCATTTCCACTTGATATGAAAGAATAGCTATAGGTATTTATTATTAGGAGAGTGTGAAAAGGCCCACCACCACTCCCGTCATAGACGGTCCTATTCACTCTCCGTATGTATCTTCTACATACTTTCTTACTCACATTTGGGAACATTACTTATTCGACAGCTCTTCATATGCGCTGGATGCACTCGCCGGTGCATTGGTCACTTTGTATTGCAATTGCTTATTCGACAGCTCTTCATATGTGCTGGATGCACTCGCCGGTGCATTAGTGACTTTGGATTGCAATTGCTTATTCGACAGCTCTTCATATGCGCTGGATGCACTCGCCGGTGCTATTGCGATGTTGTCATCCGTCGTTTTATGTACTTTATTTTCTACTCGTACATGTTCCTCCTGTTTTTATATACGGAGGTTCTCTAATCGGCTGTTGTCGATTGTATCTGCTATCTATTATTTCTGGCAACATGCAGTCCTCATAGAACTTCCTCAGTTTTTCCTCCATCTGTGTTGCCCAGAAACTATCATCTCTTGGTACTTGGTACTTCATTCCTTTCGACGTCCATAAACAGAATAAAGCCCGTTGCCTATTCGTTATATGCAATTGTCCTTGCACTTGATAATAGTAGTGATGATTTTTATTCATTTCATCACCCCGGAAAATACGCCGTATTGCAGGAAGATGCTCTATTGTTTCAGCAGGCGACAAATCCTTCGCCGATTCGGGACATTTTACTTCGATGATGGTATCATCGTCCACGAGGCCGTCAGGAGTTGCACCTAAGTAAGGCACAGTGGCATCGATGAAGAGGCCACACATTAGAATATTGATTCCTAATTCTTCTTCCATTTGTCGCAAGGCGTTTGCCTCATTTTCTCTTCCGTATTGGAGAGAACGTAAATTTTCGAGTTGCGGGTACATTATACTCTTCAAAGTATTTGCCCGTGGTGTTTTCTTTTGCAATCGGCATACCTTGCCGAAATTGGATGCAGTTAATAATTTCTTCCTATAACCGATCCACTTTTCGCTATTCGTCTGATCGCGAGTTTCCATTTCGATCTTGTATCGCGTCGTTTGCCACTCGTGAAGTATAGCCGCGTGCCTTTTACACTCGGAAGAGTATACTGTCTGTTCCATATCTGGCTTTTCTGCACCGGGGACGTAATCCTGGTCGCACGATTGTTTTTTATTTCGGAAGGAGGATGCTTTCGCTTCTTTTTTATATTCCATTGCCTCTTCTGCTGCACGCTTCCGCCGTTTTTCCAGCTTTCTTACTATGGTTGTCGGTTCTTTATTCATTGCCATACACAATCTGCTAAACGCCTCTTTCGTGTTATATTGGACGACTGCAGCGGAGACTCTACCCTGATACGAGCCCCCTCGTCCAAAGTTTATCCTTTTGCCTTCGATGAATTTAGCAATGATATTATTAAAACTTTCAACGGCATTGTTATTTAGACCGTGCAGCAAACTGTCAGCTTTAGTGAAAAGTGACTGCATCGCTTCTTCGATACTTTAATAAATTCCAGCTTCTCTCAGTTGTGGAACATAGTCTACTCTGTTGGGATCAGAGTATTTATTACAGAAGTATGCTAACCTCTGACACTCTTTATGTTCACCGAAAACGTGACTCGGTACATTCGTCAAGTCTTCCTTCAAATTTTGTATTCGTTGATCGAGTGTTATTTCTTCCTGGAACCGGTATTCCGCAGCTTTCTTTATACCAGTACGCAGGCGGAGAGCATTATTATGTACGACAGCTCTTAGTTCTTTATTGCGGCCTTTTGCTACGATTTCGGTTATTTTTCTACTGAAATTGCATAACAGGTGATTGGTGCATTCTATTTTTCGTACCCGCACCATGTACATTTCATATGGATCATTGTCCAATATCTTCTTGTACACACTGCTGTCGCCATCGGCAACTAGTGTAGAATATATTAGTCCGTGCATATCTATGCTGCATTTGAAGCCTTCGATAATAGCGACACTTTCCATGCCAGTTGAACTCTGATTACGACCCCAGTTCTTGAAGCAACGATGCTCTGCGGTTCTTCCTTCTTCGTAGATGCTATTTGGCAAGTCATGCAGAATTTATTCTTCACGCTGATGTACAGCACTTTTTTCGTGTGGTATCCCACGATGGCTCCTACGCCAGAAAGAGAATTGTAATCTCCTCCGCGGTATGACCTTTTCATCCAGCTACCATCTGCGACAACTGGGATAAAGGGTACACCGGATTCTGGATGTACGTCGTCTCTTGCTATAGCTAATGCTTTTTCCTCTTTTCCAGCATTTTCCATTTCGCGTTGTGCGGCCTCTTCGAGGGCATCGGTTAGGTCATTCTGACAGTTCTCGTAGATCCTTTTCGTCATACAGGACACGTTCACGGCAGTCATTATGTCCTCCAGTTGATTATATCCGCCGCCCGTCATCATTGTTACGGAAACAGCGGCGCGGTTGATATCCATAGTGGCATCACTCTTCCGAAGACAGGATATGTGCTCTGTGTATTTGCACATTTTGCATTCTACATAATACACATTTTCTAGTCCATTCCGTTGACATCTAATTATTTCAAAATGTTCGATGCCACAGCCAATAGTCGAATGTTTTCGAAGATTTTTTATTTGTTCGAAAACATACGGAAAATCAACGAAATCTATTCCTTCTGAAATTGAATTTTCCGGCTGTTCTGGTTCTGCATTTTCTACCACCCAGTAATCGGCATCACTTCCAACATCTTGATTCGTTTCTTCGTTGATGTCTCTTACGGAATGTATCTCATCCCTGTCTGTGTCCAAATCTATTTCTTGTACAATTTCTTCTTCGTTCGACTCGAAATGCACTTGTTCCACAATTTCCTCTTCGTCCGCGTTGAAATGTGTTTCTTCTAAAATATCTTCCGTGTCCGTATCGAAATGTACTTGCTCTACAATTCCTTCGATAATTGGGAAGTCTTCAAAATTTCCTACGTCTGCTTCGTGTGTTTTGTCCGTAGGAAACTCATACGCAGCAGATGTGTTTGGAAGTGTTTCGTCGTACGAGGTACCTGCACGCGTACCTGCTTCCGCCACGGTGCCCTGATCTACCGTGAGGCACGCTGCTGTTTTCAATCGTTGCCTGCACGTAAAGAGTCAATAATCAGTAACACGTGGTACATACATAGAAATAAGATAAACATACTTTAGAAAAGAAAAGCAGGCATAGTAAAAGAAGATATACAGTAAAGTCTCGATGTAAGCGAAAGCCTCGGAACGAAGCAAGTTTAAATGCCCGCTTTTCGCGGAGTACGTGTGAGACAATACTAACGCAATCAAAATTTAAAATTAAAACTTTTGTATTTTTGGTTCCATTTTCATGAAACTTTTACCAACATGTTTGTTAGAATCTCCTGATTAAAATGATACCAAATACGACATAAATCGGACAACTTTTACTTATCGTGGATACGAATCATTTATATTTATATAATTGTCCAAACCATATCGTGTTTGGTGTCATTTTAATCAGAAAATCCTCACAAATATGTTGGTAAAAAAATTATAAAAATGAACCAAAAATAAAATACTTTTAATTGTGAACCTCGTTTACATCGGTGTTGTCTCTCACCGATTTTCGATTTCGGATCGGGTTACACGATCGGCGCACGAGCCATATTACACGCTTCACTGGTTCCAGGGGCTACCACCCCAACTAGGGGTGATAGAAATTAACACTAATGTTATATGGTCACAATTTTGAACTCTAATCGAGATTTTACTGTAGATCCTACATTTGTAGAAGTTTGTCGACAGTCTCGAACGTAGGAGAAGAGAGCGAGTGGAAAAAAGGACTGCCAATTGTCTCCATCTTTTTCATTCGCTATCCTTCTCTGCGGCCGAAACTTATTACCACTAAATATGTATTATCCAAATTATACCGTGTTTGGTGTAATTAATCATTAGAGAAACATCAGAAATGTTACGATACTTTGTTTATGAAAATATTATTATTATTATTGCATTACTGTGAACATCATTCTAAAATATCTTGATGATACGAAGAGGGACGTCTTAGACAACGTGATTCCCTCGCTATGCAAACCGAAGAAAATGCACATTTGGCCTGTTTTCTTTTCACACGCACACATCTGCACAACCGTCTCCGCTACTCGCAAGCGAAGGCAGCCACAAGCAAACATGTCTGAGTTGCGATACGCGGCTGTGCGAGTATGCAGGCACGTGTGCACTTGACCGCGTATGAAAAGAATACTCTTCGCATTTCAATCCTGGGTCATTCCACGCGAATTCGGACACTTTTCGGAGTAACATTGAATAAGATGTAATCTCTAGTGATATATATATACGTATTTCAAAGGATTTTTAAAAATTTTCAAAATTGTGGAAATTGACTTTCTTTCATTAAATTATAACTGTTGAACTAAGAGACAGATAAGAATGAGCTTTTGGGTGCTTACACTGGGGAAGTAAGAGTACCTAATAAAAATTATTTCACTGAAAGGAAATAAATTTTTGACCATTTATTTTGCAATTGTTCTAAACAAATGCCATGTTTTAATAGCGGGGCCCTATTTAAAAATTTGAAAGAAATGAGGGTATAGTCCTATATGTCCTCTTTACGGGCCCGTTTTCAGAAATACGGACACTTTAAAATTTGCCCCAATGAAAATTAATTGAATGTGACGCTGCGTCGCCCAATACCGACTGGACTGGCTAATTGTAAGCCGTGCGGTACTAGCAGCAGCCAAGCGGCTATACCTGATATTGTTATATAGGGTTCTCGCAAATGGTAAGTATTTGAAAAAACTGAAACAGGAAAACTTTTACTATTTTTTATACCCAACATAATACGGTATGTCAACTTTTGGTGTTCGCGATATTTTCCGTGAACCGAAGGTGAGCATCAGTTTTGGAATGCTACATATTTGATTACCCGATATAAATGTGACTGTCAAGACAAATTGAGGGCTCGGATGCAATAAAGGGACTAGCTCTCGAAAATGAGCAAAACATTTGTCCAAACGCTAAGAAAAATTGGAAAATTACATTTAGTTAAACTGGATTTTAAAAAATTTAGTGTTGTATAGCTCATCACGCCACACATTTTTTCTCTTTGCAGTTTTTCTATCGAATCATTAGTATTCGAAAAAAAAATTATAAACCAAAAATTTCTTCGACCAAAGTCAATATCTTTTTAAACATAAATTGCGATAACTTGAGTAAATATTAACGAATCGTTATGAGACTTGAAACATAAAACTCAGAAAACTCTAGCGAAGCCGTAAACTATATGCACAACACCCTTATGGTAAAAAATATAATAATATTTAATTAAAAAGTAATACTGGCCATAACCCATGTTTTTCAACGTTCGCCGTTAAAAAGTATCGAGGCAATATTGAGGTACATATAACTTGCAGCGACAAAGTTTTTCTTTAATATACAAGGAAGATTTTCACAAATTTTCACACTGATTAATAAATAATTGTAGAAGATATGACGATATATACAATTCTCGCACGGCGCCAAATGTCAACGCGAGTGCTAAAACTGCTAAATAGCGCATTATACGCGGCTGTTGACTGTTGGTGGCGCGCGAAATTTATATATATATCGTCGTATCTTCTACAATTATTTATTAATCAGTGTGAAAATTTGTGAAAATCTTCCTTGTATATTAAGGAAAAACTTTGTCGCTGAAAGTTATATGTACCTCAAAATTGACTCGATACTTTTTAACGGCGAACGTTGAAAAACATGGGTTATGTCCAGTATTACTTTTTAATTAAATATTATTATATTTTTTACCATAAGGGTTTTGTGCATACAGTTTACGGCTTCGCTAGAGTTTTTTGAGTTTTATGTTTCAAGTCTCATAACGATCCGTTAATATTTACTCAAGTTATCGCAATTTATGTTAAAAAAGATATTGACAATGGTCAAAGAAATTTTTTTTGTTTATAATTTTTATCTCAAATCCTAAAATGATTCGATAAAAAAAACTGTAAATAGAAAAAATGAGTGCCGTGATAATCTCTAAACACTATATTTTTTAAAATTCAGTTTCACAAAATTTAATTTTCCAATTTTTCTTAGCGTTTGGACAATAATTTTTCGTATTTTCGAACGCTAGCCCTCTTATTGCATCCGGGCCCTCATTATTCAACCATATGGTATACTATAACTTTCAAGGCCACGCAAGAGTAGGAATGAAAGACATAAATAGTTTCATATTGTAGCACGCACGGCTCAGCCAGTCGAGCCGGTGCTGGGCGACGCAGCGTCACATTCAATTCATTTTCATGCGACCAATTTTAAAGTGTCCTTATTTTTTCAAATGTGTAAATAGTGCCTTGCTAGTATAAAATTGCATTTGTTTAATGGTCTAAAACTTTGTTTTTTTTTAAGTGATGTAGGATTTCTCCTGTTGTTGTTCCAATTCTTGGACGAATGGGACGCGGAGCTAGAGGTCTTATAAAGAATTGAGGACCCGTTGATATTAAAATAAATCCGATTTAATATAAGTAGGTCAAAATGGTTGAAACAGATGTAATATACAGGGTGTTTCTCTACCTGTGGTCAATACTCTAAGGGGTGATTATACCGGCAAAAATAAGATGAAAATCAAAAGTGACGAAATTGCGGTAAACGCTTCGTTTTCGAGAAAATTAGCTTTGAATTTCAGCTAAATACGTGTGCCATTTAGCCATCTGAGGGGCACGCGGAGGTAAGGCGGGCAGGATGGATCCCCGTTCAGCGGCCTGTAGACGGTCGATATTATTGTGCAATATTGAATATTCAATAATATTCAATAATATTGAATATTCAATGTTGCACAATAATATTGACCGTCTACAGGCTGTTTTAGGACTACGTGTATGCAGTTCAAAAAAATAATTTGTAAAAAAGTTAACAATGGGGCCATTCGGAATTATATCCCAAATCATTATCACATTGTGTCTCTTAAAATTCAACGAGGGACTGCAGGGTGGTACTTCGCTTTATGGAACGTTGTAAAATAACGAAGAAACGAAGCGTCCGATAAACACGTGTCGTGTGCCTTTCGTGAAGTAAACCCGACTTGACCGTGCCGGTAACAGAAATTAGACCCACTCCATTGTTTGAAACATTTTCTGCAAACAGTTTTTCGAACTGTTCACAATTGTGTAAGGAAGTCATAACGCCCAATGCGGGAATATTGAAAACAGCACTGGGTATCGCTCGCCGTCTTGGAAGGCGAGGCCCAGGAGGATGCATAACGCTATACAATGTCGTTTCAACGCACAAGCAAGGCCGATGACGTCAGGGTCATCGACGAGCGTTTGAGAGCGTAGCACGCATCGGAAGTCAGAGCCATTGCTTACAAATCAGAGTTGGACGTTATTCAAATAAAATACCGAATAAATTTTTTCGAATAATAAGTTATTCGAGAATAACGAATAAAAGTTTATTCGAATAAGAATTTATTGGAATAAATCGTCGAATAAAAGATAGCCGCTAAACAGGCAAAAAAACTAGAGGTTTCTTAGAATGCAGAAAGCGAATATGAACTCTGTTTTGTAGAGAAAAATTATTTACGACCACGTTATTTAGAATGAGTTATATATTTTAGCTCCTAACATCATCGTTTTTGGAGGTAGAATTATTTTAATTATGTATAAAAATTATGTAGAGTTGCAAAAAATTGCCACTATAACTTTTGAATATGTACTCTATAAAGCAAATAGAACAAATAGCACAAAATTTTTCAGGTTCCACGAGGTTCCTGGATATCTAGAGCCTTTCGAACGAAAGTTATTGAAAAATTCCGTCATTTTTATGATTCTATTCGTTGGTAATTAAAATACTCATGGCTGATTTACTACTTATTTGTACCTCTGCAATCCATTATTCAAAATACTAACAATTTAAATCGCGATACAATTGAGCACTTTTGATATATAGCTGATACTGAAGCATTCTAACAATTGGAGTTACTATGTATAAGCGGCCGCCGACTCGCGCTTACCAAGCCGACTCGCCGAGCCACGCGCCGTCTGACTTCACCTGAATAATGGGCTTTTCAATGAGACAATTTCGCTAAAGGTACACATATGGACGTACATATTGCGGTCAAAATCCACAAAAGAAGAAGCAATGTGTACATATTTCGTATTCAACAAGTAACTACACATGCTCAACATCGAATCGCAAAGCATTGATGACTGTTGCTAATTTTAAACATTATCTTCTACATCACAGAAATAAAATCTGAATTACATTTTTTATCCATTGAAAACGTACAACGATTGAAATAATCACAACTGCATTATAAAGGAAGCATATCTAACGAAACGCGTATACATATGTAGTTTGAACGTTTTATACTAACAAAACGCATATAGTTTGTATAATATATATAACGAAATTTAAAATTTCTACATTTCGGGTCCCATCGGCACGGAAGTTGCAGGAACGAGCTGCTGACATTTTTCACATGAAAATGAGGCCAAACACGGTATAAATCGGATTATTAATTAATTAAATAATGATGAACATACGAATTGAAAAAGAATGAGTGGGGCAAGAGGGGTAAAGTATCGACATGCGTTGCGGTGCGTATAGCATAGAATATGTGTACGTAAAGCGTCAAAGATACCTATTGATATACATATTTATTACATACGTATTATATACAACAAAATACCGTGCTGCTACTACTACATCACAAACTGTAACTTCATACAAATCTGTACCATAAAACGTAACTTACCTTTCTCGACGATTTTTATATTTTCTGGACAAACGCCTTACAGATAACATAGGACGCTTGGCTTTTGTACCACCCTTCGAATAGCGCTGGTTTCTTGCATCTACGACTTCCTTTTTTGATTCCATGACAATGATGAATGCGAATGATCACAAACACTTATCAACACTACAGTAATGAACCACGCAGGAATGGAACAATTCACAAATTATGAATATTCCATATGTATCAATATCTGCGCAGTAAATTAAAGTCCGATTGCTTTCTGCGTCTTCACCGTAGTGTAAACGGCAGAAAACTGATCAGCTAGCGTTGTCGCAGCATTAGTTACAGATGCTGAGATGCAGAACAAAAGATAATGGGAAAAGGACGGATATATGCGTTCTGTCCCTCTCTTTCTCATTAGAATTGGTGTATGCTGATCAGTGGTGGGTTTACTACGTGACACGCGTAAACAATGTAAATAATTGTATAAAATGTAGAAAATGTAGAAAATGTCACAAATTTAAATACGAACTATTAACCTCTACCTATTGCATTGAATTTTACTGCACAATATTTTAAATTACTTTAAAAAGAAAGATTGGAATATAATTATAACAAAATTATAAATAATATGAAATTATTTAGTCATATCTTTGATGTACAAAAGATACTCGAATTTTTACGTATAACAACATGGATTCTGAAGAAATTCATAAAGCTTTAGCAGTTTATTTCTTTGGATGAACCATTCGGTTTAGTATTATTGAATCTGACCAATATAGGAACTTTATTCATAAATTTAATCCAGCTTATAAAATTTCAACTCGAACAACATTGTCGAATAATTTACATAACGCAAAATTTCAAGATTGCAACCAATTTGGATTAAATCCAAAAATGCAGTTCTACTTTTAGATGGTTGGAAAAATTCATCATCCAACAATAAGTATGTTGTTGCAATTCTGAATTTAATAAATACGATATGTCCATGCAGGTTATGGCATTCCACAGTCTGCAATGTTTTTTCAAACAATATGATTTTATACAGTGAATATTTTATACATATGATTTTATAGAACGTAATAAAGTTGAGCTATTTACTACGTCTTATTCTACACGTAGAGAATTCACTTTTCTACGTTAGGTAAAATACGGGCCCACCACTGATGCTGATACATTTACATAGAGTATGTACTTCCGGGAATACTTTTTGGTGCAGAAAAGTGCACAGGAAAGGATTTTTGATTATCCTGTGCATATACTTTTGACGTATCATCTTTTGATGACGGACGTCAATTTTGAGGACGTGCGTATACACCGCACACTAGCGTAAGTCTAATATACTGCAATGTATTGTCGTAACGTCCGTCAAAAAAACGCTCGTGTGACCGCGGCCTTAAGGTGGCCGTTCCAATGGGCGGCTACAGCCGCCGGCGACCGCGGCTGGCGACTGCGGCTGTAGCCGCAGTACACTGGTACAATGGAAAGCATTCATCTCAACTCCTATGGGCGGCTGCGACTGCTGCGGCCGCGCCAGTATTGCTATAGTCTATGCGCGTCTGGTTCATGAGCAGCCTAGGCTACTCGAGACACAACACAATGCTATGAATGTCTGTTTTCCGCCATAACGGCAGAATCTCCTAGTCGCACTGCGGCTGCCGCTCTACTGCTCTAGAAGCAGTCTAGCGACTCTAGCCGCTCTGCTGCGATTCATCGTCACATTCGGACAGATTATCCAGAAATAAGGAAAGAAGTCAGAATTCATAACTTATGGGATTATGTTTTTTTTATATACATATTTCTTGTAAACTAATAATATGAGCTCTTATAAAAAAAGGTAAAAATATCATGACAGCTACATCTGATCTGCGTGTAAACACATCTCAAATTTTTGGTTTCGTGCAGAATTTTAAATCGTATCTTTTAAAGTTTGTTAAAGTAAAGTTAAAGGGGTCAGAAATGATTAGTATCGATTCTGCACAGTAATAGCAAATAATTCGTTATATACAGTTATTTTTCCATAAGAAACCCATTGAAAAAATATCAGTAATTGTCGGCTTTTTAGTTACCTTCCGCGAACTTGTGTAATCAACATATATTTGTCCTTGCAACTGCGAAAACAAGATTTGACAATATTTTCCAATAATGGAATAATCACCTGTATTCCATATCGTACAGTGGGCCCGAATCCCAAGAAAAAGGGGAAAAATGCAACATTCCATTTTTCGCGTTGAAAATGCTGAATATTATTGAGCAAGTTCATAAAAAAAGTGTTAATATACAACTCATAACAAAGTTTGCCGTTATTTAAGAAAATAACGTCAACAATTTCAATAAAACTAAAAAAATTTGATAAATATACATATTATGGAAAGTGCAGAAATATCTGCAAACCTGTATCCATGTTATTCTGGTACCAATGTAATAGATAGGTACTGTTCACAAAGTGTTAATACATTCTTACGAAATTATACAATATTTGGG
Organism: Andrena camellia; assembly: GCA_029448645.1. NCBI lineage: Eukaryota > Metazoa > Arthropoda > Insecta > Hymenoptera > Andrenidae > Andrena > Andrena camellia. The sequence continues at coordinate 2,164,110 of CM055682.1, read as the reverse complement.
CAACCTTCCAATCGGCTAATTGGGTGAAGCGACCCAAGTAGACAGAAATAAAGATTTTAATAAATATAGAAAAGATTGTAAACTCAAAATATTCTCATTGCAATATAATCTCATTTTATGTATACAGAAACGGAGTTTCTTTATTTTTCATCGTATCAATATGAAAATGATACCAATGGATTCCTTGCATTCTCCCGATTAAATTGACAAAAAAATATTTAAATCCCACTACTTTTAACGAAACGGGCTTTCAGTCCATGCAAATTAATTAATTGAGGCAAAGAGCAAACAACGGACTAGACCACATTCTTTTCGAAATTGAGCTGGTACCAATAGCGTATTCCAATAGGCTATACTAATCATATATAATTGGCATTATTAGGTCGGTGCAAACGTTCGTTCGCTTTATTGATAGAAAGTGTTTATTACAAATATAAATATATTTCATACTTTTCATCATCAAGGCTGGCGTTCCAATGTGCGGCTGGCGACTGCGACCGGCGACGGTCCCACTAGTGCAAGGGAGAAACAGATGCATACTTCTCCCTTGCACAAGTGGGACCGTCGCCGGCCGCACATTGGAACGCCAGCCTCGAAAGGAAAACATTTTTCTTCAATATTTATATTTTTTGTCACTTTCCTGGCACCTAGATGAACTGGTAAATTTACCAATTATAACAAAGCGTGTATCAATATATTGATACAAAGTATTTTAAAAATTTTATAAATATATTTCCAATTATAACAAACCATGTTTTGGAAACACATTCATTTCTTTTGCTTTGTGTTTTAATGCGGTACGTCAATGAATACATTTAAAATTATTTTAACATCAGATACTTCAAATGATAAATTCTGTTATTGTTATTCAATTCACCCTTTTATGTAGCATAAAAATATATGGAAATTCTTCAAAGGATTGCTTGTTTGAATGAAGAGAGTTTAGATACAGCAAGCGGCCTGACGCCGTATTGCCAAAGAATAGGAACTCTCTTATATCTGTAATAAGCACTTTGTATCAATAAAGCGAACGAACGTATGCGCCGAGCTGATGATCACTTATCTCTCGAGTATAAACACGCGTTGCAATATCAAAATAGAAGCACCCGCTGACGTATTGGGTACTAGAAAAGGTGGGCCATAAGGTGCGTATCGACTTTGCGAGGATTCCTCGCGAGGCATGCCTCGCGGAGTTGGATATCTGGAAATTGCATACCGCGATCATGATCACTTTGGTGAAACAGCCTCGCGCGGAAGCGTCTAGGCCGAATTTCCTAGTCGCGATCGGCGGAGACCAGACACGCAGCGTTCGGGATCCCACTTGGTTTCGAGCACTTGAAATGGTCTATGTGTGTAGTAGTAGAGCAAAATACAACCTGCTATAATATACAACTAAGTAAATTTCATACCAAGAAGGGTCTAACTATTATCAAATCAAAATGCAATTCCACAAATTATTGAAACATTAAATATTTGACACGTATTTTCTTTTATCGGCAATCGTCCATATCTGAAGGTGAAAAACACGTTTGCCCCAATATCTTGGAAAATATGTACCATATAGAATAATCTGTTAGGCGAAACTGATGTACTTTTTTATAACGAATCCAGTCACGCAATCAGATTCGTAATATATAAAATGTTATATATTCAAAATTACTCATTTTTTACTCCTTCTTCTTATAAATTGTTCGTTCATTTTGGCGTTGTGTCAACATAAACTAAAGACCAAACTGTGAAATACGGATACGTAGAATTCTTCAATTTCGACTGTTTAGTAAAAACTAAATACACTATATTGTACTCGCTACGCGTAGAGAACCTCAGGTGTATAATTTGAGTATATTTCGGGTCTAATGGAACCAGATGTTTCCAAAGAACTAGCCAGGTTAATCGGCCAGAGCGTCTCATTAGAGTCGCGGTTTATGATCGTATTGTTCCGCACTTCGACGACGGACAACAGTGCTTACGGGTGGGAAGTCACCATTTACCTGTACCTGCCATCCGCTGACAGAGCAATATACGGATTAACGAAAAGGCCGCTTTTTATTATATTTTCAAATTTTATTATATTTTGGACCTTTATATTGTGTTCTGTATTTTGCCTTTATGTTGTGTCCTTAATTATCCCAAACGAAGCAGCCTCTGGGAGGTAACAGTTGTGAGCGAAGAGAAAATTCATTTATCGTTTATGGTTGGCAATTTGGTATTTTCAAAGACGGCTTCGACAACATCTGGTTGCCAGATATTCAAAGGATAATCAAAACGTAACTTTTCAGTCTTTAAGAATTCACATATTATTCGCTGTGAACAAAAGCGTGACTTTTTATTAATCCGCGGGTGTCCGCGGGAACAATAAACAGCTGGATATTTCCTAACGTATTGGAGATAAAAAAATTATTTATATGCAATTGCATAGTTCGTGGGGGCAAATTTACTAGCGCAGATGAATTTTTTTCGATTATTATTTTAAGATATATTCCATGTATCTAATGAAAATTTTGTACAAAAATCCCAAATAATACGATGACATGGTGGAAACAATAATTTATTCCATAAATGTAGTAAAGTTGACAAAATGTATGCAGTTATTTATTTATATCTACGTTTCTATCTTTAAAAAAGAATGTATTTCACTTTTGGTAACTCACAAATACTGTACATATAATAAATTGACACAGAAAAAAATATATTTCTAACGTTATAGTCACACTGAGTAAATGTAACCCACAGACTACCTTTCCAATAAGTTTACTCTCCTGCTTCTGAAATACTAGTGATTCTCGGGGGGGATTTGTAGCAAAGGTATCAGACTTTTTTCCCCGAAAGCCCTAACTCCCCATACTTTACCGTCCAGAAATGTCAGGTGTTTTCCGGGCGAACTGGATTAGCGTAACCCACTGTGGTCTTCGAGGGTTAATGAATTACTAATAAAAGATGATTTTTATCACAAATGACTGATTATTAATTTAAACAAAACGATATACTACTTCCCTTACTATTCGACTATTCCTTATAACTTGAAAACCGAATGTTTCCCCAACGTGCGATTTAAAACACTAATAAAGTACAAAAAAAACAGTTTTCAATTTTTTATCACGATTGAGTTAAAAAATAGAAAAAACAAATTAATAGATGTAAAAAGTATTAAATTATACATCACTAGAAAGAAATAGGTTTATCCTATTTTTTGCCACAAATTTCATTCCGATGTCTTAAAAGAAACACCCAAATGTCATTGACTTCTTCAATCCGGCAGATAAACAGAGCACGATGTACATATAAAAAAAAGGCTAGTCTTTCACTGTCTTCGACGGTCCTCGAGACCTCATACGACAATAGACCCTTTTCTCAAGTGCTCGAAAGGTCCTGTGCGGCGCGTCGTTGCCCTGGTGGGGCCATGGCGTTGACGCTTAGGTATAGGAAATACCATTTCCGACGACGCCAGTCGCAGTCGCTTGCGGCTGTAGCCGCCAGCCGCGGTCGCTGGCGGCTGTAGCCGCCCATTGGAACGGCCACCTTTACGCGGGCCGAAACGTGTCGCTCGGTCCTTGGTGCAAGTGAAATACAAAATATTGAGTGAGTGAGAAAGACAGATTGGGCTCTGCCCAACGGTTTCAGGAAAGAATCGCAAGTTATGTAGTAGGATCGCCTACATTAGTGGTGGTAATGGGTGCGTGAATCGACGCCGGCGTTTGTTTTCCGGCAACGCTGGCCCTTGAGGCTAGCAAAGGCTCGATCGTTAGAAATACAAGCGACTGCCGAACAGTAAAGAACGTAAGTACCTTCACGCTTACTATTCCTGCTTTTTCACTATATGTGCCGGTTATTATGAAAGTGGTCTAAGTCCAAATTTTCCGTTTGTTACATTTTACTTATTTTTCACGTATTATATCAACGTGATACCTACATAATAAACGTAAAGTTCAATTTCTTTTTTTGAAATTTCGACCGACACCACTTTCATAATAACGGACATACTTCTACATTTTATTTCCAACCTAAGACTGTATTTAGACATATTCCGGGTAAAGTTTCATTACCGTCATAGTATTGCTGTAATTTTTTGTGCAAAATCTATCGTGTGAGCTGTGATTGTTTGAGTGTCCGCGTGTTTCTCAAGCTGCGTATCGCCATTGCGAGGCTGCCTCGCGTGGCACACCTCGCGGAGTGGAGAGTCTGAAGACTACCTCGACCATGATTACTTTACGAGGCAGGCTCGCGCTACCTCGAGCATGATATTTGCATCGCACGAGCCATCAGTCGTCGGTTTTTCGACGTGGTGAAAGGTGCCTCGCGGCTCCTAGAGCAAAAATCGTATGGCTCGGGCGACGCAAATATCATGCTGGAGGTACCGCGAGACTGCCGCACGAGCCTGCCTCGCAAAGTGAACATGATCGAGGTAGTCTTCAAACTCTCCACTCCGCGAGGCAGCCTCGCAATGTCGATACGCAGCTTCACGCTTAAAGATTCGTGTATTCATTCGCACGTAGAATAAGAAAGTTATGTTATAATTTACCCGCGAAATGTCTAGAAAAAGTATATACATTCGGGTGCAATATAGGCTTTCTTTAGTTGAAACTGAAGGCAAGTGATGAAAATTAAACAGTTTTTAAACATCAGATGTGGAAAAATCGAAAATTATAAAATTACAAATGTTAGACATTTGAAAATACAGATATTTTGAAACTAAACCTCATAATTACAAATTTTGGAAATGTTTGAATTTCAACGCTTTCGAACTTGGAAATTCCATCATTTAGAAATGTGAAGATTCCCCTCCTGCGCTAAATCTTGGCTAAAGAAAGCTTATATTGTACGCAAATGTACCAAATTGATAAACATGTTCTCTTCTACTGCACTTTCAAATCCATTACGTTCAATGTTTCTTCGACTCGTTTTTAGATGTCTGGCAAAGAAGAGAAAAGAGGAAAGGAAGTGACTCCGTCTGGGGGACGGAGTCCAACAAGCAGGGAACTTCCGTCCCCAAGACGGAGTCGCACTACCAACCGGACACCGTCGCGAAGACGGAGTCGAAGCAACAGGCGGATTCTGTCCCCATGACGGAGTCCGCACAGGGAGCAAACTCCGTCCTCAAATAAGTGGATGGAGATGGCTCTCCATTATAGAAAGCAGGTATGTAGATACGTGGGCGATCTCACGCAAACATTTCTTAAATTCTCGTGAAAGTGTGAAAACGTCTAGCCATTCTTGCAGTAATTAACATAAGATTTATGTTTATTTTTCATGTTACAGTACAGCGAGCTCAAAAATGAACTAAGGAAAATAACTTATGGAGGAGAGAGAGGATAGAGAGGAGGGAGAGGACGGAGAGGAGGGAGAGGACGGAGAGGAGGGAGAGGAGGGAGAGGAAGGAGAGGAGGGAGAGTAAATAACTTTTTTTATTTTTAAAAATGTAATGAAATAAATATATTTATACCCTTCTCTGATATTTTGTGATATAATTGAGGCAGTGGGAGCAACAACGGACTAACCCACATTTTTTCAAAAGTGAGTTAGTAGCAATAACATATTCCAATAGGCTCTAATAATCATATACAATAGGAAAAAAAAATATTAATTTGCGTTAGTCCGTTCTTGCTCTAACTGTTTCAATTACTATAACATAAATTTTACAGCGATTTCAAGTGATGTATGTGTTACGGTAAAAGCGTTAATTTAGTAAATGTATACAGTTCCTAGCAGTTCCTAGTCAATGTATGCCTAAACTGTATACAAATTTGGGCAAAATGTAATCTAATTATCAAATTACAAATTACGATTAAAATGTAATTGTGTAATTGATGAGGTACATTATTTCCTGTAATCGTTAATTTAGGTAGATGACCACAATTTTCTCAACTACCCAAATATTAACGATAACAGAAAATAATGTGATCAATTACCCAATTACATTTTAATTGTAATTTGTAATTAGATTACATTTCCCCAACTCTGACTGCATATAAGCTAACCTACAATCGTATGTCAATGCATATATTGACTGCATCACGCTTTTACTGTGAGCGACATGTATCCAGCTACGTGCTAATGCTTCAGTTTTGCTATGATTCCACGTCGGCAGTCCTCCCGAGTAGGCGCCATCTCGTGTCCACTAGCTGAACTAAATTTGTCACGTGACTTGCTCTGTATTATCGCCAATATGGCGGAACTCGTATTTGGGAATGCAATCACGATTTTTCATTATTCGTCCTTATATGAGCAAATTTGGGGCTGGGTTAGGACTCATTCGAAAGAGGAAGGTTCAATGCAGAGCGCTCTTCTCACCGTTTCAGTCACAAAGCTCTTTTAGTGACCTAAAAATACTTGGATTCTGCGGGTGTATTTTGTCGACTTTTGCTCTACTTTGGACACTCATATTATTAGATATCAACACAATCTCGTTGAACCATGAGAAGAGCGCTCTGCATTGAACCTTTCTCTTTCGAATGAGTCCTAACCCAGCCCAAAATCTGCTCATATAAGGACGAATGATGAAAAATCCCAACCCCCTGTTTCGGGCCAGATTGTGTCGGTATATAGCGCGCTGCATTATCCGTGTCTACTCCCTTAAGGCACGGTTATAAACATGTGCAATGTGCGCTACAGAACACCCTTGAAAGGGTCGATTTTAATGTGTAAACTGTGAACGTGCAACGAGAGACCTCATGCAACATGAAGCCGCGTACGCGAATGGTTGCGCGCATCGTCGAAATCAGCGGAAAGAATACAGTCTTCCGATTGTTAAAAAGCCTTTGGGCTCGGATTATCTGGAAAGACCTACCCACCCCATTACATGTTTTGCTTCCTCGCTGCGAGCCCTAATAGATCGCCCGTTGACAGCCGAGAACAATAAACAGATAGGTATTTCAGCAAAAATAAAAAATGCATATAATGTATGTGGCCTAAACATAGTGCTAAGGTCGGTATCATATATATTGGACGGTGAGTTTCGTGAGGGGTATTCTCCCACCACACAGTTTGTCTGCCTCGGTGCTCCTTTTCTCAACGTTTTCTGACTCGCTCTCGTTCCATCTCGCTCTCGCCTTCGCAGAACAAGAGCGAGCCAGAAGTAGTGGGGATGGTGCCAAGCTTCTGACGTACAGGCCAAACCGAACTGTCAGCGTAGAAATACATACATCAGAATAAGCGTGCGTTAGTTCTGAAAACATTCTGGAGTTTTATAGGTCAGAACATTGAATCTTTCTTGATAGCTTCATCTCGTTTTGGTCTACGCATAGCTTCGTAACGCACATAACTATTACGCTAAGAATAAATAACAGCCAAACGGCTAGGTTCAGGCGGAGCCGAGCAGCGTTCCCGTTACCCCACCATACCCTGCAAGGGCCTCGCAACTCCAATTGACAAATCCACGATCGTCAGATGGCGGTGGCTGATTTCTCCTCGATCGCTGCTCGCGAAAACGAACTCGCAGGCCAATATATTTGATACCGACCTTAGTTGGAAATTGATTTCTTTTAAAGGAAATAACCAAATTTCAATAACCTGCAAAAACCAGCAAAATTTGTCCTTAAATTCTATTAATGTATTTATTAAAGTGCCAGAAAAGCTATATATTGCAGTACTTCCTACTTAGTGCTTCGCACTCTGTGTATTCCATATATATTATATGCACTTTTTGATTTTTGCTAAAATGCTTATATGTTTATTTGTAAATTTTCCATGAAACTAATTGATTATAATCTGAAAATATTAGATTTTATCGAGAACAACCTGTACGTTTACTCAAACACAAAAAGATGTAAAAAGTAATCATAAATATGTAAAAATATAGCACTAAAAATAAGAAATGAGTAAATACTATTAAAGTATACATATTGTTACGTCTCGCGGTCGACATAATTGAAATTTAATGTATAACAAGCGTAACAGAACATTTAATAGAAGTAATACAGTAAAGGGGTAACGGAATACAAGTTCAAAAATCTGAGACGGCGATAAAGATACGTCTGTACGTTATGGCGGCTGACTCTCGATTGACAGCTTGACAGGTGATCGCTACGATCACCTTCTTCTTGCTGTCTCTTGTCTTCGTCGCGGGCACCAGCGGGCCATGGATCTCATCCATAGGGTGCCCGCAACAATATATACAGGAAAAACGCACAAAAAGAATAATTTTGCGCTGCTAGAATCGTATTTTAATGCACCGTGCGCATTATTTCCTAACATTTGTATGTATATGTAAGTAATGCTCGTTAAGCTGATCCAAATTCCAAAATCATGCTCACTATCATTCTTTCTTTATCGAGGAAACGAAGACATATGTAAGACACTTCAGTAGCGAACGCTTGACATGGAGTAGTAGGGCTATGAGAGTTCTAACCCAGGTCCTCTGAGGGGGCGCGGGGGCGGGTGGAAGTGAGGGCGCGCGGGGGAGTGCGGTGGGGGGAACTTTAGGCGCGGGGACAGTGGGGAGTGGAAGACTGGTTGCGCGCGCACGAGCCGCGGAGTGGGGGAAGCCATAATCGTGGAGGGGATCAGTCCAGGCCGAGCGGCCGCGGAGACCACTCCAGACCTGGCCCGCCGCCAGAAATTTTTTCAGAGGGAGGGAATGACCCCCGAAATTTTTTCACACCTAACCGAGGGAGGGACGACCTTGACCCACCCCCGAAAATTTTTTCACCCCTGGCCTACACCGATTTAGCGAACCGCCAAGCGCAGAGAAATAATAATTTTTATCAGAAATTGTTTCGAGCGACGTTTTACAAATCGCATATTCGGGGAGGGAAAGAGACGGCACTACATAGTTGTAAAGCTAAATCCTGAGAGAGGGAAAGAGACAGCACAATCCCATGCATTCTAAAGCTAACAGTATTTCAAAATGTTTTTCAATCTTAACGTCGCAGCGTATCGCGAGTAATTTGACTCCCCTGGAGCAGCTGCGCGAGATGACATCATTTTCGCGGTTCGAGTCACAGAATTATGCGGTGTCAGGAGAAATAATACTTTTGGGAACGTCGAATCTTAGAATTGAGGAGAGAAGGAGGGTAAATAAAATGGAGAAATAATATACGTTTAAGATATATATATATATTGTTACATAAAGTAGATTAATAATTTAACATTTTTTCTTCCTACGAGCATCAGCCAGAATATCACTGATGGCACATGCTACCAGTTCGCAATCTACGAGATACTTCTCGTCGTAATATTCGCTATCGCGTATGATTTTAGCAGCACTGCGCGTATCTAATGTTTCGCAGGCAACACCGCTCTGTTGCAACACGTTAACAAAACATTAAAATTTTACTCTCACATCTTCCGCAGTTTGATGCAACCGCGGATACACATAGCTTACACATGGCTCAAGATTACATAAAAATGATACTGTATTCGGTTTGAAATACAGTGTATTATCACCTCGTGTCATCTTTACAATCGGTGAATCAAAGATCCGAACAAATTCCAATACTAACTCATCAATCTGCATCGAGTCTGATTCAGGCAATTGTGCACGTTCTTCGATGGATGAATGGCTGTCGAATAGCAGATTCCATGTATGCCATGGTAATATGAGATGATTCCCATGATTGTCACCGATAAGAACTTCTACATCGGCCATAGGTCCTACGTTGATTGCAATTTCCAAATACTTGCTACCCACGGATGTTAATGCGTATCGTCTGACCATGATACGCGATGCTCGGCGCGGGCTAAGAGAACAATCAAAGCTATGAAATTGTCCGCTCATATCAGGAATAAACATAAAAATTGTGGGAATATGTGAAAATTGAGCCATACCTGTTGAATGTATTCTCCTTGCATGTAGCCATACTATTTTCACCCATCATTGGGACGGTATAATTTACGCGTCCAGCGTTTCTTTCGGCACTGGTATTATACAGTTTTGGAACACTGTCTGTTCCGTCAAAGTCACTAAGGCTGCTGAGCGATTGATGGAATAACGTCCGGGAGCCGGCTTAAATAGAGGCTAGTTGCCTCCCCCCCACCACAACATTTTATTCTATAGCTGCCAATTTTCCAGAATGTTTTTCAATCTTAATGTCGCAGCATATCGCGCGATTGCATGTAATGTAATCCCCATTCTCAAGGATAAAAGTCTCGACACGTGTTGAATGTAATATAATACATTTGGAAGCGTCGAATCCTAGAATTATGCGGTGTTGGCAGAAATTGCATCGAATGATCTTGCGCGCTAATTCGTCATACGCGTGAATCATGGAAAGAATTATGCGATATCAGCAGAAACTGTATAGAACAGTGTTGGGACGGATCACCGTTTTTGCATGCGATGCATTCGAGGGAGGGGGTACACCGAAAGAAATAGACAGAGACGCCAAGTCGTGGTACCAACCATAAAAGCATGCTCTAAACTGCACAAAGCGTCAAACACGTTGTAACACATTGCGCGGATAATACATTACATTAAATTTACATTCCATTTACGATCATGGAAAAATTCGCACAAGTGGAACGCCAACTGCGGGATCAATCTGCACGATTGATTTCACGCAAAGAATACCTCGCGTGGGAAGAACGGTGCAACGAGTGTATCGAATCTTTGGAAGAACACAGCCGAGTGAAACGTCCTCGATTATCGATCGGTGTTCGACAATCGCTGGTTGCTCGAATCGCGCAGCTCGAAGGGCTGAAATATTCGTTGCGCGGACGTTTCGTGCGCGAAGGTGCCGGACATTCGAGCACGGAACTTTTGTGGCGCGAAATAGACACTGCGTTCGATAGCCGCGTATTAACTGGTGCCGTGCTAAATTCGAATTACATCGAACCGCGCAACTTCCTCCAGGATGCGGCGGCCATTGTGTTGGAGCATGTGCGGGGTCCTTTGCGGAAACATCGAAACATCAAAGTGAACACGGTGTTCAACGGCGAATTTGTGGCAGGTGACAAGCATGCTTGTAAAAGCATCAATATCCGAAACTGCGAACTCTTCGGTACATCCGATCTGCAGGAGTGGTACCAACGATGCGTCATCGAACCAACCCTGGCATCGCTGGAAGAGTTCCAGGAACGCGACAGTGGATGGGCATTGACGAGAATCCTAAATCTGACCGTTAATGTCAACAAGTACAATCCGCTGCGTGCAGGGTGTCACTACAAGTTGCCGCGGGAAATATCGCTGAAGAAAGCGACGATTAGCGTGCAATCCCCGGACAACGCCTGTTTCGCACGATCAGTGGTCGCCGCTCTTCATCCCGCCGGCAGACATGCCGATCGTCCAAGTTCATACCCCGAATATGCTTCAGTACTAAATCTCCAGGGCATTGAATTTCCAATGTCTCTGGAGCAGATTGGGAAGTTTGAACGACTGAACAACGTCTCCGTCAATGTGTACAGCTTCGAGGAGAAGAAAGGGCCAACAGTCTTCCCACTGCGCCTCGCCAGCCAAAAGAGGGATCGGCACGTCAGCCTGCTCTACACGCCGAACCAAGAGCACGGCGATGTGGGGCACTTTGTGCTGATCAAGGACTTGTCCAGGCTGGTGAGCACGCAATTGAGCAGACACAATGAAAAGAAATTCATCTGCGATCGGTACGTATATAAACATATGAAATGTTGAAATGTCTCGCGAAACAAATTGAATAAAATATTTTTGGTTTTCACAGATGTATGCACTATTTTGGATCCACCGAAAAGTTGGAGGCCCACGCAGTGGACTGCAGGCAGATGAACGACTGTGCCATTCTGCTGCCCAGCGAAGGCAACAATCTGCTCAGCTTCGACAACCACTGCAGAAAGGAGCGGCTCCCCTTCGTGGTGTACGCAGATCTCGAGTGCATCATCGAGAAAATGGAGGACAATCGGAGGGGTGAGGAGGATCGCAAATTGCACACGTACCAGAAACATAAGGTTCATAGTATCGGCTATTATATGCATTGTTCGTACGATACATCGCTATCGATGTATCGATGTCGCCGCGACGCGGATTGTGTTTCATGGTTCGTCGAAGAACTGAAAAATTTTGCAGACTTTGCCAAACCCGTCCTGACCAGTAATGTTCCCATGTTGGATTTAACCTGCGAACAGTGGACAACATTTCGCAATGCAACAGATTGCCATATTTGCGAAGAGCCATTCGAGGCTAGCGATATACGAGTTCGCGATCATTGCCATCTATCCGGACGGTTTAGAGGCCCGACACATTCGGAGTGCAATTTAAATTATAAAAATGCGTTTTACATCCCCATCGTTTTTCATAATTTATCCGGCTACGATTCACATTTTATTATCGAGGAAATAGCTACCGTTTTCGAAGGCAGCGTTGACGTATTACCCATAACTAAAGAAAAATATATTTCCTTCACAAAAAATGTCGAAGATACGACTGAATCAGAGTCGCGAAATTGTATTAAATTGCGATTCATCGATTCGTACAAATTTCTCAATACCAGTCTCGACAAATTAGCATCTTTTCTTAGCACAGATAAATTAAAAATTTTACGATCCAAATTTAAATCATTATCCACCAAGGATTTCAATTTATTGACGCGAAAGGGTGTCTTTCCGTATGAATACCTTGATTGCGCGAACAGGCTACAGGACCCATGCTTACCGCCGCGCGAGTCATTCCACAGTTCGTTAACGGGCGAGACAGTGTCCGAACGCGATTACGCGCACGCCGAGACTGTCTGGCAGCGTTTCGACATTAGAACCTTGGGCGAATACAGCGATTTGTATTTGAAAACAGATGTCTTGTTGCTGGCAGATATTTTTGAAAATTTTCGCGAAAGTTGCATCAAGAGTTACGGATTAGATTCGGCACATTATTATACTTTACCTGGTTTCACGTGGGATGCCATGCCAAAACATACCAAAATTACATTCGAATTGCTCACAGACGTCGATATGGTCATGTTTGTCGAACGCGGTATACGCGGTGGTTTAAGTCAATGTTCCGGAAGATACGCACATGCAAATAACAAGTTCATGTCATCTTACGACGCCACGGAACAGTCATCGTACTTGATGTACTTTGACGTAAATAATTTGTATGGATGGGCAATGTGTCAACCCCTGCCATACGCCAAATTTCAATGGGGCGAAGATGTTGCAAATTTTAATGTGTCTTCAATCGTTGTAGATTCGCCCACGGGATACATTCTCGAGGTAGATCTGGAATATCCACAACGTCTGCACGACGCTCATGCCGATCTACCATTCTGCCCGATGCGTGCCAAACCACCTGGCAGCAGACAGGACAAGTTACTCGCGACGGTATACGATAAGCAGCGTTACGTTATCCATTATCGCAACCTGCAGCAGTGCACGCATCACGGTCTTCGTATGACAAAGATACACCGCGTGCTTCAATTCTATCAGTCCCCCTGGCTCCGCGATTACATCGAACTCAAGACGCGGTTTAGAACAAGCGCGACAAATGATTTTGAAAAAAATTTATACAAATTGATGAACAATGTGGTATTCGGTAAAACTATGGAAAATGTGCGAAATCATGTGGATGTAAAACTTTTAACACATTGGGAAGGGCGATTTGGCGCGGAGGCGATGATCGCGAAACCGAATTTCCACAGCAGAAGTGTTTTTTCGGAAAATTTAATAGCCGTTGAATTGCGAAAACTCGAGGTGAAATTCAACAAACCGATATACGGGGGTATGTGCATTCTGGACATATCAAAAATTTGTTTATATGAATTTCATCACGAGCACATGACTCCCCTGCACGGACAAAATTGTAAAATTCGATACACCGACACAGACAGTCTCATTTATCACATTAAATGCGAAGATATCTACGAGACCATGAAACACAATATCGATAGATTTGACACATCCGATTATCCCATCGACAATCCATATAATATGCCGCGCTTAAATAAGAATGTTCCGGGGCTGATGAAGGACGAAAATAACGGTGCGATAATGTCCGAATTCGTAGGTCTTAGAGCGAAAATGTATGCACTCCGCGTAGACGGTAAAAAAGATACGAAAAAGGCGAAAGGCGTCAAGACCAACGTCATAGCCAGGACGATATCTTTCGACGAAGACGCGCAGTGTTTGCACAGGGAGATCGAAATGGTTCGCAGACAATCATGCATACGGTCGAAATTGCACAAAGTGTACACCATTTCGGAATCGAAAATCGCTCTAAGCCCACACGACGACAAGCGATATATCGTACCCGATTCGACCGACACTCTGCCCTGGGGACATTATAATATACCATTGTAAAATTCTTCGCGCATGTATAGAAATTATTATATTTATTAAAGCATTATAAATGGTGGAAGTATGCATAAAAATAAAATTGAACCATGTATATGTATCATTGTATTTATTGAACTATGTATTATTATTATTATGTTACAATACATTATTTTTATTTATCCAAGAATTGTGCGATTTATCAAACCCTAGCCACTTGACGTATACCTTATCCCCCTTCATACGCAATACTTTTTCCACTAGAGCGTTGCAGCTCGTGTTCATAGAATCCTCCGGCAACAGGTTTTCCACAGGAATCGAGGAGCAGATACGTTGCGGGATTAGTTGCCTGTACTTTGGCTATCTCGAACACCTCCGTTGTCCAATTCGGCGTGTAGCCTTTATCGAAGATGGTTTTAAATTTGCTCACGCGCACAAACTCGCCCAACTTGAATCTTGCCGGAGCAGCGATCTTTACGTTGCTGTATACGGTGGCCAGCAGCTTATCGGCGATCGCTGGGGTAACATCGCAAGGACGCATTCCGATGGTTCTATGTTTTCGCGCGTTATACTCTGCAAGTAGACTGTAGGTCCATCTGTAGGTTCCATTGAGCGTAAACAGTTTCCACATATTGTTCTTCAAAGTTCGATTGAAACGTTCTACGACAGAGGCCTTCATCACCGAATACGTCGAATAATGATTAATGTCATGCTTTGTCAAGAGTTTCTGCACATCGGCGTTGTAAAATTCTTTTCCTTGATCGGTTTGCAAATTTTTCGGATATCGATCTCTAAATATCTTTGCAAACGCTTTAGCCACCTCAGCACCACTTTTAGTCTTGAGCGGTACCGCCCATGCATACTTGCTCAGTACATCGATGATGGTGAGTATGTAGTGGTGACCTTGGTTGAATCGCGAGTATGGACGCATTTCTACAACGTCAGCTTGCCACAGATCATCGTATCCATGCACTATGACTCGCCTCCGCGGGAAATGTCTTCGAGCTGGAGCATGCAATTCCTCGACGAGTTGTCGCTTCTTGTGACCATGGTTTTCTTTACTCTTGGATTTCGACGATGGTTGCATGTTTGATCGCAGAGGTGTCTTTAACACGAATGATGCGATAATTATCGTGCACGCGCATTATGTGCGCCCCAGCGGTCCGTTGACAAGTTCAACCGTCTCGCATGATTCTCCTTCGCAGCGCTGCTGCGGGATAGAATTCGACGCCTGCGATATCTTTTGAACGCTGTTTTGCAACGCCAGCATCTCTCTCTGAAGCACGATAAGCTTCCTCTCTAATTCTTCCTGCTGCTCTCTCAAAAGTTTAATGCTCTTTTCCACGTATAGTTTATTGACTGCTTCGCTATCGACCACCGGTTGAGCTACGCGTCGTATCTTGCGTGATTTTGCATCAACGTCGGCACCGGTCACGCAAAGAGCGTTGTCTCGCATATAATTTCGAAGCAAACCGTTCCATTTGTAATAATCCATTCTAGCTGCGCCACTCTTCTCGAGCGATACTCCAAATTTGTTGATCGGCATCTCGATGCATACAGTGCGCATCATCGGTGCGCGGTTTTATTTATAATGAAGCCTCTCTCGTAGAGTTCCTCCACAATCGACAGAATTTCATTGTCGTGCGAGTTGTTGCCCGCCTGACGCGACGCTTCCAGCAAACGGTATCGATCCGCAAGCTCGTTGGGATCGTCCCAGCGCATGTAATCGATCTTGTTATCATTTACCACCATGACTCGCGGCGCCGTTATACCTTTCCCTGCTTTATTGGTTGATACACGAGGGAGTAGCGGTGCAATTACATGTTTGTACTTGTATCCCTTGTTTCCTAATATGGGATTTTGAGCAGAATGACCACGTCTGTAGGCATTCGTCGCCAGTAGTATACTTTTGTATTTTTGTTTATCGGCATCGGTGTATACAGCATCGTCGGGAATTCTCTTGAAAATCAGTTCGTAAAGGCCGGGCGTTCCTCTGTATTTTACACCGTCGATGATTATATTATCAGCCTTGTCCATATCGAACGCCTTATCCCCAAGCATCATTCTACTATCGCCAAAGTATACGCCATACACAGTGTCTGTGACAGTTTCTTTATCCCTACTTATGATTGCGTCCATATATTTTTGTCCCAGGGGACCCAAATGGCTGCGAAACGTTTCTTGTCCCGCGGGTGTTCGAAGTTGCTGTCTAATAGATGCTGCAAACGACTCATCGGGAGTAGTTTCAAAAACATCGTCATCATCATCATCATTATCATCATCATCATCATCATTGGTTGTGAGCAATTGTACACTGGGAAATGTATTTATTGGCGGGGGAGGAACCAGGGATTCGTTTGATGCAACATTCTGCCGTTTTCGCTTCGATTGAACTGGTGTAGAGGTTACGAGTGAATACTCCGATGACGTGCGTGGTTTCCTCTTTCTCTTGCGCGATATGCTCCATTTCGGCAGGATTTTTCTTTCCGGCGTTAATGTTTCATTCCCTTCAACGTTTGTGCTCATCAGCGGTGATATTTCAGCTTCTGCCGCTGCGGTATTTTCCACAATATGTTTTAAGGGTTCGACAATAGGTTTAAAGTATCTCTCCAACGCGATATCTTCCTCCATCTTGCCGGTCTTCAAAGCCTGGTGTTTCTTGCGAATGGCTTCGCTGGTTCTTGCAATTTCCTTCGCTATTCTCTCGCGATCCTTAATCTCCAGACTATCGATATCGATCATTGTTGCACCGCAGACGTTGCTTTCCCACCGACGTGTTGACAATGATTGACCATCTCACGGTACGGCAAACTCGTTAAATCCCTTTCTGTAACGTCCATTGGACATCGCGCTATCCTTGTCTATCACCACGAAACCATACTTCCGCTGCCAACAATTACGACACAAAGCGCAGAAATCCTCGTAAGACATATCAGTGTTTACATGATCGTTGTACACGTGTTTCAAGTTGGTGCCATCCTGCTTAAACAGAATCAACAGATTCGCATTGTCGCGTATAAGATGTTTGGGAATCTTTGCATATGTTTGACAGAGATAGAAGCAGTCAACGTTCGAGTGGCGCCCCATTGCAAAGTATTCCCTTATCGTATCTTGCTTGTCGCATGCCACGTCATCAAAGATAAAAATGGAATTCGGAAGCGATTCGCTCGTTGTGATGACGTCACTGTTATTCGAAAATGTGAAGTAGCCAATTTCATTTATCGGAGTCAATAAATTCTCCAAATACTGATATTTCGGCTGTTGCAACGATTTGGAATACACGTACACGTTCTCGAAGCGGACGCCGTGAGGACTTTCCAACAAGCTCACCAGCACGTTGGTCTTTCCACAATTTGATGGACCGCAAATAAGGCAGCGTATGGTGTTTGGCAGCATGCTACCATGTCTGCGCCTTGTTTTGGAGGACATCATTTGCGATTTATCGTCAAAATTTGTCACGCGTATCGTCGCAGGTTGCCGCACGAATCGCATCCTCTCTGCGAACCGCGAAAATGATTTTTGATACATCGAAGCGGTGACGCGCCCTATTTATAGGCCCGCGCCGAGGCAAAACAGCTCAGTATTCGAAATGCTTCTCGTTCTGTCGGATAATTGCGATATTCGAGACCTAACCTCTGAGCAGTTGAAATATATACCAAAGATTATTCTACTGCGCGAGTTTGGCAAGCACATTGATCAGTTGTGGGACAGACTCCCCGAGCATATAAAAGCCGATTCTGAGGTTCGGCAGCATCGTCGGTGTCTGGAACATTATAATCGCCCTTGGCAGCGAACGCATATCGACGGTCCAGCACCACTGATTAAAAACTGTGGCGAATGTCGCCGACGAGAGTAAGGAAAGGTTGCGGTTTGTTAAATCGGGCGATAAACGCGCTACCTGTCGAATTACATATCCCGGGATACCAGTTTTGTGGTCCAGGAACTCGTCTGGCAAAACGATTGGCTAGAGGCGATCAAGGTATCAATCCGTTGGACGCAGCATGTCGCGAACACGATATAGCGTATTCGCGCAGCAACGTTCTCAGCGAAAGGCACGCGGCAGATAACGTACTTGCTGACAAAGCGCGAAAACGCATCGTTGCGCGAGACTCGACTCTGGGCGAAAGAGGTGCTGCTACAGCTGTTTGGGCAGCTATGAAGGCCAAGACAAAAATCGGAATGGGGATGAAAACTCGCAAAAGGACTGCAAAGATAGCACCGCAAAAGCGGATTCTTCCGGTGGCAAAACGGGGTGGTATATTACCACTTCTCCCGCTGCTAGGTGTTCTCGGATCACTAGCTGGTGGAGCGGCGGGGATCGCCAAGGCCGTAAACGATAATAAGGCGGCGCAACATCAGCTGCAGGAAATGCAGCGTCATAATCGCTCCATGGAAGGTCGCGGACTTTATCCCGCGCCATACAAGCGCGGACAGGGAATATCGAAACGAAAAAAAAACGCCGAAAAGAAAATAAAAATGCCTGTGGGCGTAACTACAGATGTGCAATTGGCGGAGTTGGCAAAACGTATGCGTATTCCATTTTTTAGGGGTGTTTTTATGCGTAATGCGCTACCTGCCGGAGGAGTACGACGAAACGAGAGCGGCATCTTAAATTTGGACAACGTCGAGGGGTCGGGGACTCATTGGGTGGCGTATGCGAAGAGAGGGTGTCGAGCTGTATATTTCGACAGCTTTGGAAATCTTCGACCGCCCAAGGAATTGGTGCAATATCTGGATAAAGATGCTGTGAAGATTGAATACAATAGAACGTCTTATCAGCAGTACAATCAGAGCAACTGTGGACAACTGTGTCTACGCTTTCTACAGACCATCGGCACCAAATTTAAGGATTGACTTCCCGCCACTCTGATTCAGTACTAGTCGAGCAGTACAGCTCGGAATATGTCGTTAACATTCACTCTAACCGGCAAGAGTAGCACCCTCGCGGTAAGCGACTTTCCGCCCATAGATTTGAGCAACGATGATTACGAGCTTGGTCTAACAACCTTTGAAACTTATCATACGATACCGAACATTGACTCGAGTAACGATAAATTCTACTTCGCCGTAAACTATGACACCAACAACAACATCACTCGTAAATACATTGCGATTCCCCACGGGTCCTACGAAATAGATGCTATTGCCAAGTATTTGAAACAGCGATTACTCGAGCGGTATCCTCAAAATCTCGGTGGCAATGATGACGACAAGTATCCAATAGTGTTGCGGTCCAACAATAACACCATGAAAAGCGAGCTATACTGCTCGTTCGCCGTAGACTTTACAAAGTCCAATAACATTGGATCGCTACTGGGATTCTCGACGAATCGAGTATTAGAACCTGGACGGTGGCACGAATCGGACGATCCAATTAATATCATGAACGTAAACATTATTCGCGTAGAATGTAGCGTGACCGCTGGTGCGTACAACAATGGGAAGCACGTACATACGATACATGAATTTTCTCCGAGGGTTCCACCAGGATATAAGATATCGGAAACGCCCGCACAGATCATTTACCTTCCGATCACCGCACGGGTCATTACGGATCTAACGATTCGCGTTGTGGACCAAGACGGACGATTGCTCGATTTTCGAGGTGAAGAGATTACCATCAGACTACACGTACGGCGGCGACGACGATAATACGCGTGGTGCGAACGAAAGAGATGCTTGTGTTGAACGACATCAGAAACCCGGTTCATCCGAGCGAAATTGTTTGCAACAACAACAACAACAACAACAACCGCAACAGCTGTGATCAGGCTAAAACAAAGAGGCTCAGTGCTGCGAACATTGCATTTTTGAAATCACTGGGATTCATTGTGCGCGTTTAAGTTGAAAAAATGGTTGACATTCTAAGCATTGGAGGGAGGCCGACGTTTGATGATCGCATCGTCAAGCTCCAGACTCACACATACAACCCGTACGTCAACACGACGTTTGGATACAGCGATGAGATAAGAATACCTATACAGCATCAGGATTTATACACATTGCCGTGTGAAAGTTTTCTCTACGTGGAGGGGAAATTGACGATAAATAAGCCAAATGATGCATTAACGGTGACGTTGGGAAATAATTGCGTGGCGTTCTTATTTGACGAGATTCGATACGAGCTGAATGGCGTGGAGATTGACCGCAACAGAAACGTTGGAATAACTAGCACGCTTAAAAACTATGTATCGCTGATATCTGGCGAAGACAAAAATTTGGAGAATGCAGGATGGGGCTTGAGACGGCGTAATGGGCCAATATTTAAAAATCATTTCAATTTTTGCATCCCGCTCAAATATTGGCTGGGATTTTGCGAGGGCTACAAACGCGTGATTATTAATGCGCGTCACGAATTGATTTTAATACGATCGCGCAACGACAACAATTCTCTAATAGGATCGCCGATGTTGGAACCAGAAATTGAATTACATAAAGTGCAATGGCGGATGCCTCATGTAACGCTGAACGACGTTAATAAGCTATCGTTGCTACATACTTTGGAAAGTGGACAAAACCTAAGCATTTGTTTTCAATCGTGGGATTTGTACGAGTATCCTCTCTTGCAGAGCACGACCAAGCATTCGTGGGCCGTGAAGGCATCTGCGCAGCTGGAGAAGCCGCGATGCGTTATCTTTGGTCTACAGACTAATCGAAAGAATGTGATGAGCGAAGATGTTACTGAGCTCGACAACTGCAAACTGATCAGTCTAAAACTTTTTCTCAACTCCGAATTTTACCCGTACGATGATTTGAACTTGGACTTTGACAAAAATAGGCACGCCATCGTGTTTCATATGTATACGCAATTCCGTAAATCGTATTATGGATATAGTTGCAGTGCGGCATTATTCACCGTGGCCGAATTTTTACAATTTGGCCCCCTCGTCGTAATTGATTGCTCGCGACAAAATGAGTCGATCAAGAATGGTTCCGTGGACGTGCGCATAGAATTCGAATGTAGAGAGAATGTGCCTGCAAATACTACAGCCTACTGTCTGCTTCTGTACGATCGGTCGGTTGAATACAATCCGCTGACAAACATGGTGCGAAAAATCGTTTAAATTGCCGCGCTACTTGCTCGCCCTCTCCTGTGTCAAAATTTCATCGTGAAAATCGCGATGCTTTACGAGAAGGATCGCATTCTCCCGTCTGTCTTGGAAGCGAGCGGACCTCTAAATTGTACCGATAATGGCTATACCAACATTTGTTGACCTGCAAGGGTTCATCGTTGATGGAAGATTTGTTGTCAAGGAAGTGGCTGTCCTACGAAACGGAACAATTCTCTCGCACTATATTTTTGAGAGTTCGATGCCCCAATATCTTCTTACGAAGTCTGACAAATCAAGCATTCGGTGGTTGGTGGCAAAACATCATGGGCTGCGGTGGGAAGATGGAGACGTTCCATACAGTATGGCTAAACAGCTAATTACGAAAGCTGTTGCTGATGCGATCGATGAAGAAGATGACACATCCCATATCGTATACGATAAAGGGTTGCAGAAACGCGACTGGCTTGCGGACTTCCTCGATGAAAATACGAGAGCGGACGTGATCATCGAGACACTGGACATTGACTACGAGGATATCATATCTCTAAATAAGCTAAATGTAGTTAATACTCTGCGATGTGGCAGACACGCAAAGCACTGTGCATTGCAAAATGTATTTAAAATATTCAACTGGTGGTCTAAACACCAGAGAGAAATGTATAAATAAATATAATCAATTTTTAATGCATAAATGTTTTTTTCTCCACCCATCCTCAACCTCCTGCATGTGATGTACGCTAGATTAAGATGATGGTTTTAATTATTATGTAGAAGTGGTACCATGCGCGATCAGAGTGGTACCATGCGCGATCAGAGTGGTTCGATAGACGTTCGATACACGTTCGATACACGTTCGATACACGTTCGATACACGTTCGATACACGTTCGATACACGTTCGATACACGTTCGATACACGTCCAGAGTGGTACGATACACGTTCGATTGACGTTGAAAGTGGTTCAATACACGTTCGATTGACGTTTGATATGCGATCAAGGTGGTTCGTTAGACGTTGAAAGTTGTACCATACACGTTCGATAGACGTTGAAAGTGGTTCGATTGATGTTCGATTGACGTTGAAAGTTGTACCATACACGTTCGATAGACGTTGAAAGTGGTTCGATTGATGTTCGGTACGTGATCAAAGTGGTTCGATTGATGTTTGATACACGTTCAGAGTGGTATGGTCGCATGATGTGTCCAAAGAAGAAGGGGGAGAAGATGAGTGCGAAGAAGAAAAAGGAGAGGGTTGTCAGTGAATAATTCGAAGAAGATGCATTGAAGGAGAGGATGGTCAGCGAAAATGCCGGTGGAGAACAATGGTATCTTACTTTTGCAAAGCTATGCAACTTTGGGCATGGATCTACATGCGGGAGCTTGGAGAAGCAGCGAGACCAGTTGTCTTCAAAGCTTTGAACACAGCAGTCTGATTTTTTGTGAGAAACTGTTGTGCAATGGGAATCGCGCCAGAGTGCGGCCCTGAGGTATGTACACAATAATATTTTTTTTTACATTTATCACGTGTAACCGGTGAAATCGTGTTCGATCGCGCGGTCATAAATATTATATCGCGGGTTTCTGTGTTCTAGAAATCTCCGCCAGAATCACCGCAGTGGTCCCCCGATTGGGGCGGCCCCATTTGGTCGCCACAACCGTCGCCGCAGCCGGAGCCGCAGCCGTCGCCTTCGCCGCCGCCGCTGTCGCCGCCGTCGCCAGCTCAACATGTATGTAATACTTTGGTGTTGTTTGACATTCGATGTTTATTGCATTTAATGTATCCGTGTTATATCGATATTTGTGTCTTTGTTCTATGACATACCACAGCTGGACCTGCGGATGCGGCACGAGCCGCTGTATGGGGCCGCGCGGCTGCGGCCATATCCTGGAGGAGCTCGGCGACGGCGGCGGCTGTTCGTTTCACCGCCGCAACCATCGTCCCCATCCCCCCCATGGCCGTCGTCTCCCCAATAGTTTTAAGTTTTTTTCTTATTTTTATTTTAGTTTATTTTATTTTATTTTATTCTTTATTCTTTTTTATCATATTCTTTTATTCTTTTATTTTATTATTTTATTCTTTTTTATTATTATATTCTTTTTTATATTTGTATTTATATTTATATTTTATTATATTTATATATATATATTTATATTTTATTTTATTCTTTTTATATATATTTATATTCTATTTTACATGCTTTAATATTAAAATAAATTTCTTAAACTTAAATTATTTCTCCATTTTATTTACCCTCCTTCTCTCCTCAATTCTAAGATTCGACGTTCCCAAAAGTATTATTTCTCCTGACACCGCATAATTCTGTGACTCGAGCCGCGAAAGTGATGTCATCTCGCGCAGCTGCTCCAGGGGAGTCAAATTACTCGCGATACGCTGCGACGTTAAGATTGAAAAACATTTTGAAATACTGTTAGCTTTAGAATGCATGGGATTGTGCTGTCTCTTTCCCTCTCTCAGGATTTAGCTTTACAACTATGTAGTGCCGTCTCTTTCCCTCCCCGAATATGCGATTTGTAAAACGTCGCTCGAAACAATTTCTGATAAAAATTATTATTTCTCTGCGCTTGGCGGTTCGCTAAATCGGTGTAGGCCAGGGGTGAAAAAATTTTCGGGGGTGGGTCAAGGTCGTCCCTCCCTCGGTTAGGTGTGAAAAAATTTCGTGGGTCATTCCCTCCCTCTGAAAAAATTTCTGACGGCGGACCAGGTCTGGAGTGGTCTCCGCGGCCGCTCGGCCTGGACTGATCCCCTCCACGATTATGGCTTCCCCCACTCCGCGGCTCGTGCGCGCGCAACCAGTCTTCCACTCCCCACTGTCCCCGCGCCTAAAGTTCCCCCCACCGCACTCCCCCGCGCGCCCTCACTTCCACCCGCCCCCGCGCCCCCCTCAGAGGACCTGGGTTAGAACTCTCATAGCCCTACTACTACATGGATCGCCGAGAACCATGGGGTCATAAAAGACGAGGATAGCACTACCCATTAAGAACGGAAAAATGTGAAATTCTTTATCGGATCTGCATGAAAATGACATCAATCGTTTCTTTCTGTTTTGCCGACAAAAATGACACCAAACTTGACATAATTTGGGCTATAATTAACGAAATTACATATACAATTAATTTGCAGATATTACACCTAACTTCATTAAAAGTAGTCCAATTTAAATTATTTTCTATCCGTTTAATCGGGAGAATGCAAGGAATCCATTGGTGTCACTTTCATATTGATACGATGAAAAATAAAGAAATTCACTTTTCGTATAATCGATGATACATCGCCGAACAACTCTAGGCACTAGTTTAGACGGGTGAACGATACAATGTCGTTTGGCTCGAGACTCGAGTCTCGACGCTCGCCAAGGTTAAAGGGTCCTCCAGACGCTGATACATATTGTAGTAAAACACGGATGCATGCATCATGATGCTGGTTTCATGACTCTTGCATCTTGCTCACGCGCCTAGCTGATGAGCAAGATACCAGTTCCGCTTCTGATGCTGAAACACGGAAACCGATCTACAGACGTAGCAACATGCGTCATGAAACCTGCAATCATGACGCATGCATCAGTGTTTCACTGCAACATGCATCATGAAGCCTGCATCATGATGCATGCATTAGTGTTTCACTGCAACATGCATCAGCGTCTGGAGGCACCTTTAGTCGAGCTTCAATCGACTAAAATACGATTAAATACGAGAACACTGTTCATTCAATCATGATTGAATCTCCATGATTGAAGGTAGTTCAATCATGGCCGAGATTGAATCTCCATGATTGAAGTAGTTCAATAATGGTCGACGATTGAATACCCATGATTTCAATCATGAGCGCTACGATTAAATATTGACTCGGGTTAGTCTTATTCATGAGTCTCGAATAAAATTTTCATCCTTTAGACGAACTCAATTTATTATTTCAAATCATTTTTTGCCCATCTCTGCTATCCAGGCGTGCAGGCGACCCTCGCGAAACCGCCGGATGGGAGGTTAGGAAACTTCGTCCCTTTTTAGGGTGTTTTCACGCTGTCAGCACTCGTCGGGGATTGTTTCTGGTCACTCACTTCCATTCACAACCCCCACAGAACCTCACTAACCACGAAATTCATGCACTAAAAACTTAATGGCACGTCAAAACCTTTGATTTTCGTGGGCGCAATAAAACCTCAATGTAGTAGAGCGTATAGGATAGACCTATCAACCAATGTATTTTTCTGTCACCGATTTGGGAGGTCCTAGGATCCCCTTACCATTTTAATGTCGCATGCAACGTTATCGGTGAAGTCTCGAAACAGATTGTAATGCTACGCGTGGTAGGAATTAGAGATCAGCACAGGTAAAAGTAGGCAATTTTTTTAAAGTCGGAACCCGCGATTTACAAATGTTTCTGTTGGAGTATCAATTGAATGATCGTCTTATGAATATATTCCGTTCAACGGACGAGAAAGGAGGATGAAAATAACACGATATTACATTCGCCTTTTAACCTTGCTGTCCTATTCCGGTTTATTCAACGCAAAACAAATTTCATTCGCTTGCTATAACGTAATTTGTAAAAAGAGTGCTTTAATGTTTTTTAAGAGCACCTGTTGCTGAACCCCACCCATTCATCATGTGTTTGCGTATACATTAATGATGGTCTATACGATATAATACAGACATATAATAATAACAATATTAATAATACTAATAATATCCTTTTACTGTACTATATTATTTAAAAGGAACATATCGAACCCGTACACACCGATTTTGGTGCAATTTTGCAAATCTGTAGAGTAGCCAAAAATATTCGATACATATTTTTTGAAAAAGGAATTCATTCTCCTCCATAGATATTAGAAAAATTCATTTGTTTAAACTATATACTAACTGACGTTAACTGACAAATGTTAACTGATGTTTGGATGTTTCAGTAAGTTTATACAGTATATCCGATTTGTTCGTATATTATTTTTCACGCGCTATTATTTTTCTAACTATTGAAAAAGCAAAAAATGTTTCATATGAAAGTTTTTTTATTTGATGGAGGAAACTGAATAGTATAGGATGGGAAAGGAGTATCGTATTTAGAATGCAAGAAGTGCATTCGTGCTCGACACGACCGTCCTATGCGAGCGACTGCAGGATAGTGATGGCGATCTTTTGTTGGATCAATCTAAAATCGATCTTTTTACGGAAAATAAGATCGATCTTTCGCCGATCTTTTTTAATTCCGATCTATCAAGGATCGATCCTTTTTTCATTAGGATCGGTTAAAAAAAATTAATTTTATGCTTAGTAAATGCCAGACAGTGATAGCTACGTAAAATACGTATCGTATATAGGACACGTATTGGGATTGGCAAAGCTGCGATACGCTACCTGGTGGCGACCTACTCTTTCAGGTTCTGATTTTCGCTGCCAGGTAGCGTACCACAGCTTAGCAAATCGCAATATACCTACACATGTATTGTAATATATTATATATTGTATTATATATAATGGACTTTATTGACTCCCCTAGGGGTTACAAGCTCCCTTTTCCTCCTCTCTCTCTCCCCTTCTTACACTTCTCTTCTTCCCTTAAATCTACCTTATATCTACCTTAAACTATCTTAACCTATCTTAGCCTATTTCCTCCTTACGCCTCTCCCCGTTCGCTCGCCACCTAACCCCCTCCCCGCCACTCGCACACGCACCCCTCTCTCTCCCGGACCTCCGCTTCAACTCGTCACCCCTTTTACTCTCATCTCCTCATTCATGCATCCAGTCCTTCTCTCCTTTCCTCAATCTTTCTCATCCATTCCTCCCCTTCCCATCATCATTCAGAACTTCCCCTGCCATCTCCTGCCATCCTGTCTCTTCTCCCCACCCCATACACACCTCCGACACATGCTCCCACGCCTCTTCCCCCCCCCTCCCCCTCTACACACCCTATACCTCCTTTTTCCTCCTCTTCCCAATACCTTCCCCCCCTCATTTCTTTGCCCAACCTATACCTTGCCACCCGCCTCCATCTACTTTTACCCCATCCCTTCTTCAGATATCCCGGCAACCCTCCCCCTTCACCCTACCATACCACCTGTTTGGTTTTGATTCCCCTATCCTTCTCCACATCTCCTCTTCCTGCAATTTCCTTTTGCCTGCTCACTAACTCCTCTCCTTTTATCCCCCCCTTTCCCTCGGCCATTACACCTCCTCAAGCGTCTAGCCCCTTTCTTCGTAAAACTGTTTCCTTTCTTCTTCCCACCCCTCCAAAACCTTTCGCCTCCTGAACCTCCCCTTCATTTCTTCCCAGCACCTCCTCGCCAGCTCCCCTCCTTGCTCCTCTTCCAACTTTCTTTCGAACCCCCACGCCCTCATCCCTGCCATTCCCTTCATCTTCCCTTTGTACCTCCTCCCTTACCATATAACCCGGCATACTTATTTCTACCCCCAGAATCCACTTCAGGAACCTGTCCTGCAGCCGTTCCACCCTCTCCCTTTCCCACCACCCCCACACCTCCACTCCGTACCTCACCACCGGCCACACTAACCTATCAAAAAGCCATAACCTCCTTTCCCAATCTTTCCCAAACAGCCTTTTCCCAATCCCCCATACCTTCCCCATCACCGCCGCCCCTTTTCTCACCCTCTCCCCCACATGCTCCTTCTGCCCCCCATTCCCCATCACCGTGTACCCTAAGTACTTGAAACTCCGCACCTCCTCAATCTCCTTCTCCTTTCACCTCCATGTCACCCTCTTCCATCTCACCCCTCCCATTCTGCACCTCATCACCTTCGTTTTTCCACGTTAACTTGCAGTCCCTTCCCATCTACGTACTTCTCCAACTTCCCTATCAGCCCCTTCATCCCCTCCTCATCCTCCGCCAACACCGCCACATCGTCGGCGTACGCCAACGTATAGACTTCCCCCCCCCCCCAAACTTCACTCCCCCATCCGCCCTTTTTCAACTCCTCTTTCATATCCGCTATAAGCAGGGTAAATAGGGTCGGAATCAGCAGCCATTCCTGCCTCACCCCTCTCGCCGTCCAAAACCCTCGCCCCTCCTCATCCCCCACCCGCACCCTACATGTCGTTTCCCTAAGAACCTCTTCGCACCGCCCCACCAGCTGCTCCCTCACCCCCTTCCCCTCATTGCCCTCACCAATACCTCTCTATCCACCGAGTCAAACGCCGCTTTCATGTCTATAAAAAGCACTACCATTTTTCTCCCCTTTCTTCTCACTTGCCTATTCACCAAATAATTCAAGACATACACATTATCCATACACCCCACCTCCTTCTAAACCCCGTTTGTCTCGGTGGCAGCAGTCCCTGCTTCTCCACCTCCCCTCTTAACCTCTCCGCTAACACAGACGCGTACACCTTGCACGCCGTCTGTGTTAGGGTTATACCCCTATACTACTCTACCTTTTTCCCCAGACCCCTCTTCACTACTGGTACCACGAACCCCTCTCTCCACCCTTCTGGCCAGCCTTCCCCCTCCACACCCTCTTACACAATCCCCAGAGCCAATCCTCCACTTCTGCCCCTCCATACTTACACACTTCGTTCGGAATCCCATCCCCCCTCCCGCCTTCCCATCCTTTAGATTCCTTATCACCTTTCCTATATTTTCCCTCCCTATCTCCACCTCTCCGTCCTCCCTCCTCGTCTCCCCACCCCTTCTCACCCTCCACTCTACTCCCCCCAGCAACCCCCTGAAATACCCGTCCGATTCTCCCATTGTTATGCCTTCGTTAACCCTCCCTTTCCTTTTCCTCCCCCTATTCACCACCTTCCACACTTGTCCCTGCGTTCTTACTCCTACCACCTCCTTCAACCACCTCTCCACCTCCTTCCTTTTTTCCTCACACAACCTCCCATACTCCCTCGTCTTCTCCTTATAATTCCTTCCACCCCCTCCTTTCCTCCTCCATTCTCTCAACTCCCTCCTTAGCTTACTCTTCTCCTCCCTACACTCCTTATCCTACCACCCTCCCCTCTTTACCCTCTCCCCCCCCATCTTACCCATCGCGCTCTTTATCCTTTCCCGCAGCTCACACCACTCCTCCTTTACTCCCCTCTCACCCCCCTCGTTTCCCAAACTTCCTCATAAACTCCGTTCTCCCTTCTTCCGTCCAGTTTCCTCTACCCCCTTCCTTTGCCCCTCCTATTTCCCCCTTCTCCCGTCATTCACGTACACCCCCACTATCTTCCACCCCTCAATCTTTACTTTCTTCGCCATTATCCCCTCCTTCCCTCCCCCTCCCCCTCTCCCATTTCCAACTCCTTTCTCACCTCCATTATCATTCCTCCAATCGCTCTTCCCTTCTGGCATTCCCTCCTGGTCCATTGCTTTTCCCATACGTACCCCCTGGGTAGCCTCCTTTCCACGTACCCCCACTCTTTCTCCTCCACCCACGTCTCACTTAGTACCATCACATCCCACTCCTCCAACCCCCTCCAAAAGCCTCCATTCTTCCTCTTCACTCCTGCCGCGTTTCAGAAAGCCACCCTCCAACACTCCCCCCTTCCTTTCCTTTCTCCCTCCTGTTTCCCCCTTCCCACTTTAATCGTTTCCCTGCCCGTGACACCATTTCTCCCCTATCTCGTCCCACCTGCTTACCTTTCCATCCACCCACATTTTCATATACCCCACCTGCACCTTCCTTCCTCTCTCCCTCTCCCATTGCGCCTCTCTCTCTATTTTCCACCTCGCCCTCCTTTCCTCCTCCGTGAAGTCATCCTCTACCCTCTCCCTTCTTCCTCTCAGCTTTTTCTTCTCCCCCATCACCTTCCTCTTTTCCTCCCTCCCCTTCAACCTCGCCAGCACCATTCCCCTCCCCCTTTCCTGCTCTTCCTATTCTCACCACCTCCTTTATCCCCCTCCCGTCCGCAACCCCATCCTTTCCCATAACCTCCCCACTTCCTCCTTCACCTCATTTCCTTCCATCCCCATCCCCATTACCACCACATTAATTCTTCTCATCTCCCTTTCTTTCTTATCCTGCATCACCCCCATCCTTCTGACTCTCCTCCGCAATTCCGTCTCTTGCCCTTCCACCCCCAGCCCCTTCCCCTCACTCCCCATTCTTTCCTTTTTCCATCTCCCAACCTTCTCCATCACCTCCTCCACCCTCCTATCCCTTTCTTCTATCTTCCCTTGCTTTTCTACCAGCCCTTCTCTCCTCACCCTCTCTTCCCTCATCTCCTCCTCCCATCTCCTCCTTTCCCCTTTCCACTCGTCCTCCCTTCTTCTTCTATCCACCCTCTCCTTCTTCATCGCCTCTCTCTCCTTCCTTATCTCCTTCTCCATCTTTCTTCTCTCCTCCGTATCCCTTCTCATTTCATCCCTGATCCTCCTCATCTCCAACATCATCTCCCTTATTATCCCCTCCAACCCTCTCCCTCCCTCCGCCACCTCTTTCTTTATCCCCAATTTCTGGCGACCTCGGCGTCTTCCCACTTCTCTTAAAACCTCCCGCCTTTTCCTCCTCCGTAGCCTCAGCGTCCTCCTCTCTCTCCCTCTTTTTCCCCACAAACTGTCCAAGCTCCCCGCACTGCTCCCAACGCTGCTTACACTGTCCTTTCTTTTCCTTTCCTCGATCGTCGTCTTTCCAACTTCTTTTTCTCCCTCCTTTTTCGCCGACATCTCTCCCTTTCTCCTCTTCTTTCCCCCTTCCCACTTTCCTTGCCCTATTATCCCTTCATCCTACACCTCTAATCCTTTTTCTCCTGCTCCTTTTATCCTTTACTTTCTATTCTTCCTTCCTTGCACCTCTTGCCTTCTCTCTTTTTCAAACTTCCCGCCTTCCCACCAGCTCTTCCCTCTAATTGGTCGTGCACTGACCGTGACTTTAGTCGGTGGTGAAAAAATGGGCATAAGACGATCTTAAGAACAAGTAGCGGCTATGAATACCAGCCCATGACTTTATACTTATTTCTTAGTCCATCTTGTTTTGGTTACCTTATTGCCCAATTGTCTAATTAGTCCGTTATATCTTAATGTTCAATATTTGATATTTTTGTAATTATTTATAGCTGAATAAATATCTGAAGAACCTAAGGATAAAATTGTTTCGATGGACATTATAAAAAGAGACAACTTGTGTATGGAAAGTTATCATTAAAAGTACTATATTAGTGCTATATAAATGTGACCAATGAGGGCGAGAATAAAGTTAATTTCAGTATCCTTTTTAGGATCGATCTTTGAAGATCGATCTTTTTTTTTCACGATTGATCGATCTTATAACCGATCCTTCATAAAAGATCGATTCTTAGGATCGATCCGATCTTTGTCCAGGATCGCCATCACTAACTGCAGGAGAATGCCTTCGTCGACCACCGTCTCGTTCTTTTATCGATGTCGACGGGCTCGACGTCGCCATTTCGGCCACGTCCAACAATGCGTTAGCCGAAGGTCATTCGGCGCGAGGCCCACACATTAGGGATACATACATTGTATCCCGTACGGCCGCGCACGGCTTACATTAGAATATTAGGATTTACGTTTGAGCTATTATTTACAGACATTTCAATGAAAGAAGCTAATTCCCTTCAATTCACGAAAAAAATTTAAAAAGTTCACATGCAAAGATTGTGAAATCAACTTTGCTAATTCTAATTGTATTCTCGTTCTCCGCTCGAACACTGATTCCTCTGTCACTTTTTATACTTAACATTCCTTTATTGGCCACAAATCAATTCAGTGCTCAGATTTTCAGCTTCGGTTTTAAGGAATTAGCGGGCGAGAGGCCTGTAGTTGACACAAAAGCTTTTACAAGAGGGACATCTTCTGTTAAAAACGTCGTATGAAGATCATTTTACGATGTAAGATAATAAAAACTTGGTACAGACTAATTTAAACCACAGACGAGGTATAGGATAGACCTATCACCTTATGGATGTTCGTGTTGCCACCTAAACTGTGTTACCGTCCCATAATTTGAGGACTGAATGTAGTGGCATCTGCTCATAAACAGCGTCCAACTCAGCAACTACTTTGAAATGTGTTGAAATGTTGAAAGGTGTGTGCGTACTTGTATACGTGTTATTTGTTTAGAGTGAGAGAGTTTGACATAGAAGGCAGGCCAAGGCAGGTTTTTGCTACGCTATGCTTTAGCTCGGTTTGTCAACGACTCACGCGGATTTCTCTCCGAAAATCCAATTGGGGGATCAAGACACTATGGTGCTCAAAAATGATATTTCTTCAAATCCCATGTAAGCTATAAATTGCAAGATGACAATTGGTTATTAGTACTTTGCGTGTAGTATAGCCCTTTCACGTATCGTACGCCGAATAGTATTAAAAATTCACGCTGTTACTGACATTCCTGCAAGTTTCTAATGCACTGTTTAAACATTCTAGTGAAGTAATAATAATTAGATTCTATTTGCCCCGAGTATTAGTTTATCGTCGACATTGAAATTTATAGTAAAATCTAATTCTTAAAAACCTCGCAGAGAGTTGCATGATGCATGAGTGTCGTCGGGTGCATGGATCCAACTGCAAATTGAGTTACTTTTCAAACCCGCATTGCGAAATAAAATTTTGTCTAGCCTTGAGAAATTCAACGGTTCAGTGTTCAGTGAAGGGTGTGCATGTCATAGTGCATATTATTTCGTGATATCTCGACTCGTGGATTAATTTCATCGATTACTGGACCATGTGGGAGGTTGCTTAACAAGATTCTACTATAATTCATCCAGTATCTAGAAGATTTCTTGAGCAACACTTTTCTCGGGCTCTATCATAGGTCCCCAGTATTGGAAGACATACGGAAAGTGCAGTTTGCATAACTGCAGCTGCGAAAAGTGCAAGTCGTGCAATCAGCGTTGCTAGATAAAATTATTTCTGGCCTTGAGGAATTTCAAGTTAGCTGGTAGTCGTTGAAGCGAGACAGAACGTCAACAACCTCTACCAAAGTCGCACCATCGTCGAACGATGTAAGTGTAACCTGTCAGTTTAACTTTACCTGCGACAGTGATCGGATCTCAGTGAACGCGTGTGCATATTATTTCGTGATATCTCTATTCGTGGATTAATTTCGTCGATTACTGGACCATGTGGGAGGTTGTATAACTAGATTTTAGTATAATTCATTCAGTATGTAGAAGACTTCTTGAGGCAACACTTTTCTCGACTCCTATCACGGGTCACCACTGCTTAGGGACATTTAAAAACGTGCAGTACTTTGTGTTTAAAAACATGAGATGGCTGTGCGTGTTAGTAGTGTCAACGCGAGTGTAGTGTCAGTGTTTTTACGCACCTAGAACTATTTAAGAGTAAGCACCGGTGCTCAAATTGCTTTTTGATCGTTGAATTAAACTGACATATTTGTGAGTGCGATACATTCTATTCGGTACTACTGACCTCGGTCTGTGAAACTGCTGAAGAGGCTGCCTGTCTGCATGGATACCAGTGAGACTGTGTTCAACGATCGGTAAGTGGTACATTTTATTTTTTTTTCAATTTTTCTGCATGCTATTGAACAAATGATTGCTGTAGCGAGCACAATGACCAAGAATACATACTTGGTACTCATGGACAGTAACGTTAACGCGCGTGCTTCCAATTGTTTAATACAGACAAAAGCAATAAATAAATTTCCAATTCGACGTCAAAGTTCTAATAACGCGTTTTAAATATTCCAAAGTATTTTTCTTGAATTTACTAATTAAAGCTTGATGCTTTGAATACGAGTTACACTTCTCAAGTTTAATTACATTCGAGTCATTAGATTCTCTTAATAAAACGTGAATGGAAAGCATTAATTTATTACGGATTTTCAATTATATAAGTTAAAGTTCTTTCTCATACAAATAATAATAACTGAAAATGACAGTTGATATTGGTACTACTTGGTCACTATGCTCCCAACTTCTACTTTTCTTTCTCCTTACAATATTAAAATCAGCCTA
Source organism: Andrena camellia (assembly GCA_029448645.1). Taxonomy (NCBI): domain Eukaryota; kingdom Metazoa; phylum Arthropoda; class Insecta; order Hymenoptera; family Andrenidae; genus Andrena; species Andrena camellia. Next base: position 2,129,992 of record CM055682.1, on the reverse strand, counting down.
GCAATAAGTTTAAGAACTTTAGTCGTAAGACTTGTTCCAAATTTTCAAAAATGCGCAAAACATTGGTCGAACATGGACCAGAAATATTTCGTAGAAATGGGTCACTTTCGTAGGTACCTCTACATTGGTGTGCCTGGACGTGGTAACGTTTTCCAACGCATTGCATCTTGCAAAACGTTATCAAGCTGAAGCCTACGATCTAGTTTAAGAGTCTAGATCAAGCCAAACTTACATTGGATGCGTTTGGTTCGGTCTGGACATCTATTAAAAAATGCACTTGCATACTTCGAGCGGTAAGCTTCTATTCCGTCTCGTTCTTTTTAATTATAAGAGTGTCAAACGCACTCTTCTAGAAATACAATTCCCCTTCGATCATTGATTTCGATTTCGCACATGGTGTGCTCGCCCTTCATAGGCCGGCTGTGCTGGGTACAACGTATTACGGCTTTACATAAGAGGACCATTGTTAGACGATGATGTGCGCCAGTTCATGACCATTCTGATTTTCTAGTTATCGCGTCGTTACCGGGCTTCGGTCCACCTCGTCCCGCGCTGTGGTCTCAGATGGCTCGTTTTCGGCCACGCTCGCCATGGCTGTGTAAAGTCGTGATATGGAGCATGTCATGTAGAAACGAAAATTCGGTGCATAGAGGGTGAATGTTCGCGTTGCGTCGCGTCTTTCGGTCCTTTAGTCGTTTAGTCTCCTTTGCAATCTCAATCGGGAGATTCTCAGCTTTCGCATATCCCTCAAAAGTTACGCAAGTCCATATTTGCAATAGATTATGCCACTAGAGTCCATTGTAAAGAGTGCGATAGGCTAAATTTAAGGGTAGAGGTGCACTTGCTTGTTGAGAGTGACACCTTTTGCTTTTGCTTTTGCTTTCCCTTACAATTAGTTTCACCGTGCATCGTGTCGTTTTCCATTTAGCATACTTTTAAACACATGTCATAGTGACTTTTATATTCCCTACTTTCAATTCTCTTTGCTTTCTTTCTGGAAATATACTTCGCTCTCGGCAGAGTCCTTGAATTAGCACAAGATGCTCGGGCACGATACACTCGCCTGTGCAAATTGTCGGCTTTGTGGTGGGGGCGCGTATTGCAGCTGCATGTGATTTAATTGTGAGGCAGGCTGCTGTGAGTCTGACCCCCTCAGGCGTGGCCCCGAGCGGGAAACTCCCGTTAATGGGGGGGGGGGGGGGCGGGGCCGGATGAATGGTGGTCGCGTATTAGCGTTTTGTCTGTGTAACTGCAATGCGTGAGTGTATCGAGCAGTTCGAGATCTCTCGCGACGACGAATCCGCGTCCGTTTGTCAATTCTTTTCTATCTCTGCAATGAGATACTTAGAATCTGTTTGGCACTTGAAAGCAATGCAAGCGTACCTCTAAAATATGCAAGCGAAATTGTAATCGCATGTATGCAGAGGTCGACGAGAACCTCTGGTCTATTTCTCTCATGCGTGTATGTTAACCCTTTGGACTTTAAAGTAAAGTCTTTGAAAGAATTCTAGCTGCCTTTTACCGTATATTGCAATCACAGTTCGAAGAGTTAATATACAGAAGCATAGTCTGTTATGCTTCCTCTCAGTGGTGTGCGTGTGTGTGTGTGTGTGTGTGTGTGTGTGTGTGCTGCGAAACTTAGAAAACTTAGGCAGGCAAGTCTACTTTTAATTGTTCCATCGAAGAATTCGCCGAGGGATTCACCGAGGGATTCGCCGAAGGGTTCTCTGGTGAATTCTTTAAGAGTTTCACTCAGAATTTCGTTGGCGGGCTCAGGGTGAAATTAGATCTGGGTTAAGGTTTACTCACATTATAGAGTAGAATTCAAAATTTTTTCTGTTCGGTGAACTTACGTTCAGTGAGTTTAGTTCGGTCGAGACATCTAATCAGCATTTTATTCTGTTTTAGGTAGGTATTGCTTCGATGGTTTTGCATAACTTGATTCCGCTGTCATGCATCTTAGCAATGTGTTTCCATTTCCAGCTCTCCTGTATGTATCTCAACGATGGGTTTGCATGGTTTATTCCATTTCATGCATTTCTTCGATGGTTTTGCGTAATTTGTTCAATTTCGTCTGATTCGTCGATGGTTTTGCATGATTTATTTGATTTCATGGATTTGTTCGATGGTTTTGTAAATCTTGTGTGACTCTGTCAGGCATCACATCGATGGGTCCACATTCTGAGCTCTCTACTGCATGTATCTTTACAATGGTTTTGTATGCTCGTGCGTGCTCTTCTATAGGTCAAAATTATCTCGATCGGCACCAACTCAATAAGTTTTTCTCTTAATTTCCTTCCAGGCTGGTCACACTATTACTAACATAACGTAGTTGACTGTTTCAGCTTTTCTGGTTCACCGTTTCGCGTGGAAGGAAGTTAATAAAATAATATATTTAAAACGAAACGAGTGACAAGTGATAGTGAAACGTGTTAGTACAAAGTGATAGTGGAAGAAGCCATCTAAGGAAGCCTAGGTTAATTTATTATAGCATGAATTATTTAAGGCCTCATGTAAAATTGCCCAGTAGTCACTGAATCATTAACTTTGTTGCTTTTTCGTTGGCTCCTCATCTCTGATGAGGAGGTCGCCGCTGCTTCCGTTTCCGGAAGCAAGCGTCTGAGCATTGAATTGGTATGGGTGGATCAGTTGCATCCCCTGGTGTTCTTGTCGAAAGGGAAAAGTTTCGGGCGTAGGGGGTGTACCTTTGGTATACTGCCTGCGTAAGTCACCCGGTCCGATTCGCAGTCTCCGCATTAGTCGGCTTGAGTCAGGTCACACATAGTATTGCTCCTGACGAGACGCTCGGTGCAGAGGAATCGTTTGGGAGGCGCCGAGCGCTTTTCCCTTTCGACTCGAACAGCAGGGTGGTAGGAACTGCGCTATCCAATACTCCTTTCATGCCCGTAGTCTTCCCTTCTTTGCTGAGTTTATTTTAATCGAGTGATTGCTTGGCAGTTCCCTAGATTCGATATCTAAACCGAAGGGATCGATGGAACTTTGTTTCCATCTATCTCTTTGGTTTAGTAGGCTAAGGGTTTCATGTGCAAGGAGATCGATGGAACTTTGATTCCATTTATCTCTCTACGGGTCTCGAAACGCAGCAACCTCCTCGTGGTGAGACCTGGTAATCGGTGAAAATCGAGTCAATAGCTGCGATTGTCAAATATTCTAGTCGGATATAAGAATTTCTCTAACTTACGATACTATGGTAGAATGTAAGAATAAAATATGTAACGTGAACGTACGTACACGTTACACTTCACACTCCATACGTCATACATCACACGCCACACTTCGTACATCACACTTCACACACTACACATCACATATCACACACCACCCAATTCACACATTTCACATATCACACTCTCCATACATTGCACTTCACGCTTCGCAATAGTCTGACGCTGCTCTTAACTTAGGAACTAAGTAGCCGTCTTACGATATAGGCACAATATGGTAAGTATTCAGGTAAGTTATTCATCCTCCCGCGAAAACGCAACAAAGTTGCAAAGGACAATTTTTTTAACAATGTTACAAATGTAATTGGGGTGTTCGAGGCATAAAATTTCGGTTTGCCACTTTGTTGCAGCTGCAAGAGAAGCGAGATTTCGGTTTGCAACTTTGTTGAGACTCGCGGGAAAGCAACAATGTTGCAAAGCGGGTCTTTGATTCGGGAACAGCCAAATTTTATTTGCAACACTGTTGAAAAAATTGCTCTTGCAACTTTGTTGGGTTTTCGCAGCAAGCTTAAAACCAGTATGCAAACTTATCAACTATTACGTGTGTTGTGTGTTGTTTGTTGTCTGAAGTGCAAGAACGGTGTTGAAGCAGTGTCTGAGTAGTGTAAGTATTGTCACAGACCAGGTATAAATAAATAAACCGGAATAGGACAGAAAGGTTAAAAGGCGAATGTGATATCGTTTTATTTTCATCCTCCTTTCTCTTCCGTTGAACGAAATATGTTCATAAGACGATTTTTAAATTATTACTCTAACAGAAAGATTTGTAAATCGCGGGCTCCGACTCACAAAAATTACCTACTTTTACCTGTGTTGAATTCTACTTCCTACCACGCGTAGCGTTACAATCTGTTCCAAGACTACACCGGTAACGTTGCATGCGACACTAAAATGGCAAGGAAGTCCTAGGACCCCCCAAACCGGTGACAGAAAAATGCATTGGTTGATAGGTCTATCTTATACCTCGTCTGTGTTTAAACGAATCAAAGTCGGTAATAGATTAAGAGAGATGCGGAGAATGTGAAACATTTTGTTTTAAGTCGACTTCATATTTTTTTTCTTATACAACGCCCGCTAATTCCTTAAAACCGAAGCTGAAAATCTGAGCACTGAATTGATTATTGATTTGTGGCCAATAAAGGAATGTCAAGTATAAAAAGTGACAGAGGAATTAGTGTTCGAGCGGAGAACGAGAATACAATTGGATTAGCAAAGTTGATTTAACAATCTTTGCATGTGAACTTTTTAATTTTTTTTCGTGAATTAAAGGGAATTAGCTTCTTTTATACATGAGTCATGTTTGGGGGGGGGGGGGGGGGGATTTCATCACTTTTTTCATAATTTGTGAATTTTTGTTGTGATCTTACATACAGCTAAATCTAACGTAGAAGCAGCGACGAAACTGGGGGGCGGGCGTTTCTGCCCTGGGCGCCGAATTGCGGCGGCGCCAAATGAGAAATAAAATTTATTTATCTGTTATCAAACAGCAAACAAATTAGGGTACCTGCAATATGTTTGAAACCAGTTAATAAACACGTTTATTATGCCTTTTTTATGTAAAGTGTGAGCTCAACCTCCTAAGGTGGCAATACAAGGTGGTAAAATGTTTATGTTGGGGGGGGGGGGGGGCAAACAGAATCCTTGGTCCGGGCGCTTATAACCTAGTTTCGTCCCTGCGTAGAAGTACAAATAATACTCTTTTTTGTCCTTAACTTTCTTCATTTACTTGAGAGGGGTAGGGCAGGGGAGTGACATTATAAGATTTCTGAAGTGAGGTTTCGGAAAGGACGGTTTTAACGAGAAAGGGAATTAACTTCTTTCATACATGAGTCAATAAATAGAATTAATGAGACGCACTAGCTTCATTTGGCGCTATATTTGAATGTTACTTTAGCATACCCTTCCATTGATTATCTTTCTTTTAGACTATTTTTTAGAATTCTACAAAGAATGAATCTGAATTGTATTGTATTCGAGTGCTAATCCATACTCTAATGTAGAGAAATACATATTTTTAACAATAAATATGGTGTAGCTTGGATTCTAAGTATATCAAATATTTTCTAATTAATCTTACTTTTAACATTGTTTAAATATGTAAATTATGTTATACATATTCAATGGATTGGTGGCAGGGGTTTAAATTTGAGTTTTCAGATATGATGCAAACAGAGCATCAAAGCTGAATAAAATCGTTTAATAAAATGGTTTAATTAATATAATACTATGCCGCAATTTATTTTTTTTTCTCCTCTAAATTATACATTTTTCCACATTCATAATAAAATTCGATTTTGTACATACATATTTCTTAAAACTCTAAAATAAAATTATAAATGAAAATGTGGTTCTTGCATTTGTTCGTGCAGCAGGGTTATTTTCTCCTTCTCTTCTGCTTTGATTATCTGTAAATATATAAAAGCCACATTTTAGTTACAACTTCACGTAAAACTTATACAAAAAGAGTAGCCTTTTGTTATAGTAAGTGTAGGGACTACATAATGTGTCCAAAGGAGGTGACAGCATATAGCAGAAGGTCTTGTTGCAGGAAATTTAAATGCTGATGGTAATTTAGCGAAAATGAACGAAGAGATCCATTATATTTTTAACGCACAATGGCTACAATAAAATTAATAATATTAATAAAATTAATTTAGTATGTTTATTGGTGTATTAAAATAAATATATTGTTAATGGGAAACTAATAAAATGAATGACTAGCGTGGGAACTACTGTGGATTTTAAAGTATTACGAATGTCTTTCACAAAAGATTGAAAAGTATCAAGGCAGATGTGTTTTCAGCGTACTTTCTTCACTAATGTGACTTGCTCTACATTGCAAGCAATCCGCCATAATTTTCTTAATTCTTAATGCCATGTCTTTTGACAAATTTTGTCGGTTTACCTTATTTGACAAATTTCCAGAAACATGCGCGTAAAAAGATGCTTCTCTGTCAAACCTTCTTCGGACAAGTTCCAAGTCGGTGCGTCCGCTTCGTTTCTAAAAGTCTATTAAATAATTTGGGTTCAATAAGCTCTACATAAATAGGCTATTAAAAAATTTTGGTGACTTACCTTGTTAAGTGAGACAATAATTCAGTGTCTATATGAGGGTTGACTAACTGACGAACAGGGATCGGCAGATCCCTGCTGGCGACTCACGAGCCGCCGGGCGCCCTTCCGCCTTGCTGCCACGCTGAATGGCCCCCTCCACACCTACTAAACCCTGAAGATTACAGTCGAATTCGTCCGTCTCTACATAGACATAAATACATTCAATTAGCTGACGCTGCTACAGCTACGGCCGGTCACGGCCATACGTTTACATATAATTATAATTAATACGACGATGCGAACTGATATATACTTTTACTCGTCTTTTTGAATGTGAACGTGAACATTGTGGCCGCGTCATATTATTGACGAGGGATGGTATATCCACTTCGATTTTAATTGTTGCTATCAGTAGTATGTCAATGCGGTTTCTAACTCGGGTTCTCTGAGGGGAGCGCGAGGGCGGGTGGAAGTGAGAGCGCGCGGGGGAGTGCGGCAGAGGGAAACATGGGCGCGGGGACAGCGGGGAGTGGAAGACTGGTTGCGCGCGCATGAGCCGCGGACTGGGGGAAGCCATAATCGTGGAGGGGATCAGTCCAGACCGAGCCGCCGCGGAGACCTCTCCAGACCTGGCCCACCGTCAGAAATTTTTCAGAGGGAGGACTGGCCCACAGCAGAAAATTTTTCATACCTAACCGAGGGAGGGACGACCTTGGCCCACCCCCGAAAATTTTTTCACCCCTGGCCCACACCGATCTAGCGAACCAATATGCAGCAGAGAAATAATAATTTATCAGAAATTGTTTCGAGCGATGTCGGGAAAGATCGACGTTTTACAAATCACATATTCGGTGGAGGGAAAGAGATAGCACTACATAGTGGTACAAGCTAAATTCGGTGGAGGGAAAGAGACAGCAGTGGTACAATCGCATGCATTCTAAAGCTAAAATTTTTCAAAATGTTTTTTCAATCTTAGCGTCGCAGCGTATCGCGCCATCTCGCGTAATTTGACTCCCCTGGAGCAGCTGCGCGAGATGCTGTCATTTGGCGGCGCGAAAAACGCTCGAATGAAAATTTTTCAGAGGGGGGACTGACCCCCGAAAATATTTTTCACACCTAACCGAGCGAGGGAATGACCTTGGCCCACCCCCGAAAATTTTTTCACCCCTGGCCCACACCGATCTAGCGAACCAATATGCAGCAGAGAAATAATAATTTATCAGAAATTGTTTCGAGCGATGTCGGGAAAGATCGACGTTTTACAAACCATATATTCGGGGACGGGAAAGAGAGAGAGAGAGAGAGAGAGAGAGAGAGAGAGAGAGAGAGAGAGAGAGAGAGAGAGAGAGAGAGAGAGAGAGAGAGAGACAGTGGTACAATTGCATGCATTCTAAAGCTAACAGTCTTTCAAATGTTTTTCAATCTTAATATCGCAGCGTATCGCGCGATCGTGTGTAATTTGACTCCTCTGGAGCAGCCGTGCAGGATGACGTCATTTTCACGGCGCGAAGAAGGCGCGAATCATCGAATTATGCGGTGTCAGCTGAAATTTTTTTTTCCAAACTAACAGGCACTTTTTCCCCAACGCAAAGAAATAATAATTTCATGAATAAACGATCTAGCGAGCCATTCTGTAGCAAACAGACATATTTTTTCCAACGCAGAGAAATAATTTCCAAACAAATATGTAACAAGCATTCTAAAGCTAGCATGTTTTTAAAGCGTTCAGATTTAGCGTCGCAGCGTATCGCGCGATGACACGACGCGAAGAACGCGTGAACGAAATATAATACTATTTAAAACGTTGAATCTTAGAATTAGGTGGTGAGGAAAGAATGAGGGTAAATAAAATAGAGACATAATATGTTTTAAATGATAATATATTGTTACAGGCAAAGAATATGAAAATAGAATAATAATAATTTAACATTTTTCTTCCTACGAGCATCAGCTAGAATATCATTGATGGCACATGCTAACGGTTCGCAATCTACAAGATAATCCTCGTCGTAATATTCGCTATCACGTATGATTTTAGCAGCACGACGCGTATCTAATGTTTCGCAGGCAACATCGCTCTGTTGTAGCACGTTAACAAAATTTAAAAATTTCATCCGCACATCTTGTGCAGTTTCATACAACCGCAGATACACATAGGCTATACACAGATCAAGATTAAATAAAAATGCTACAGTATTCAGTTTGAAATACAGCGGCTTAGTATCTAGTGTTATCTTTACAATCAGAGAATCATAGAAAGAATTATGTGGAGTCGATAGAAATTCGTGAGGAGAGGTCTTATGCTACTGCATAAAAATTTAATTCTAGCTAAATAAAAAATCATAAACATTAATGAAATTAAAAATCTTATAAAAATAATTCTTAAATACCCAGCTATAACAATTAATGAAAATCTACCTATAAAATACTCAGTATTAAATCCAGACACCAATTCTGATTCCCCCTCCACTAAATCTGGCTCAATTAATAATCTAATTAAAAACATTAAATAAATTGGAATTAAAATTAAATATAAATAGAATATAAAAATATAAAATAAAAAGAGAAATAGAAAAATATAAAAAAGAAAAAATATAATTATAATTTAATTTATTGCTCATTTTCGTGTTACAATTTAACGATCATATACTCTTTTCATTTCATTCCCGCGATTGTGTCAGTGTCCAACCCTTCTAATGTATCCTGCTGTGTCTTAACAATTTTTCTATTTTACAAGTGTTTCCTAATCTATTCTATACTGTATAAGCTTCTTTTATCACTTTCCAGTTCTTTCCATCTTCTCCTTCTTCCTATTATCTCCTGTAAAATAGCCAAGTTTTTCCTTCTCTTCTTTCCAATTCCCACCACTCTCTCCACGTACTTCACATGCTTCAATCACGTGTTCCACTCTTTCTTCCTCTTTCTTATAAAGCCTAAATACCCTTTCTTCTTTCTTTAGCCAATATTTGCATGCCCTTGTTTCACTACTTTTTGATTTTTCCCCCCAATAGTATTTCGGCTTATCTCCAGGTTTCCTTGCCACCTCTCTTAATTCTCTTAGAAACTTTGACTCTTTTACTTTCGTCTCTCTCTCTTGTTCTTGGATGTCTTTACTTATCTGCTCTATTTTGATCGACACTTCTTTCCCATTTAATCTTCTTCTTTCCAATTCTTCATTTGACCATCCTCTCCCTTCCAAGAATTTGATTCTCATTCTTTCCCTTTTCGTAACTTCATTGCCTCTCATTAGACTTCTCTCACTTTCATATCTTATCGATCCTTCTTCCGAGTTTATTAGCCTCTCTTCAAACTTCATTGCTCATTCTCCCATTTCAATTGCTATGCCATCTCTTCCTGTTTCTTTTAACAGCCAGTATGTTGGTGTTGATCTCTCCAATTTCATTATCCACCGCATGTATTTCACCTGCAATTATTATAATTAATATAAATTGTATTAATCTTGAAATTAAAAGAGCTAATTATAAATTATTTTTTTATGTGGAATAATAATTATAAATTTATAATTAGTGGTGGTATGTTATTCGATTTTATTGATATCTAGTTTTTAAATGAATTTATTCATATATATAATTGATTATGAAAAGTATTTTTATTTTTGTTAAATATAACAAATTTATGGGATTATCTACACATTTATATTATTATTATTGATTTGACGTATTCAAGAATTGTAATTTTAAAATTTAATTTCATTTAAGATAATTTAATAATTTATTTCATTAATAAAAAATATAAGAGTTTTGGTGCAATTTTTTAAATAAATTATATAAATGAATTATGCGTAGGGTATAATGATAAAATTAATAACTAATTTAGTGAATATATTTTTTAGATAAAAATGAACTAAAGGAATTCTGCAAATTAAAAATATTCACCTGGTTATTAAATAACATGTCTTTATGTTTAATAATTTAAAGTCTGCTCTGCCCAATGAATTATTTTTAAATGGCTGCAGTATATTGACTACATGGTAGCATACAAAGGTAGCATAATAATTAGTCTTTTTATTAAAGGCTTGAATGAATGAGTTGATGAAATATTTCCTGTCTCTAGATTAAACTGTTAATTTAAATATTAAGTAAAAATGCTTAGATTTTTTCTATAGGACGAGAAGATCCTGTAGAATTTTATAATTTACTTTAAGAATAAGTTTCAATAAAATTAATTATTTTATTGGGAGGATATTTAAAATTATTTAACTTTAAAAAATTTATCCAAGTAATTTTGTTTCAAAAGATAGTTTATTAAAAATTGTTAGATTTAATTACCTTGGGGATAACAGCGTAATATCTTTGGAGAGATCATATTTATGAAGATGATTGTGACCTCGATGTTGAATTAGGATATAATTTAAATGCAGCAGTTTAAATATTAAGTCTGTTCGACTTATAATATCTTACATGATTTCAGTTCAGATCGACGTGAGCCAGATCGGTTTCTATCTATATTTATCTAATAAATTTTTGTACGAAAGGATTTAATTTATAAATTATTTTTTACTATTTTCAATAAAAATTGGAATTTTATATTTATTAAGAATAGGTGTTTACCCGGTGATAATTGTTGGTTGGTTGGGCTTCAAATTCTAATTATTCAATATTAGGAGCGATTGGATCAATTTCACAGTCAGTTTCTTATGAAGTCCGTTTATTTTTAACAATATTTTCCGTAATTTTATTAATTGAAAGTTATTCATTATTGGATTTATATAAATTTCAATATTACATTAAATTTATTTTAATTTTAATCCCAATACTACGACAAGAAAACCGCGGATAGGTCTTTTAAAATCGGAGACCAAGTGCTACTGCACGATGAGACGTTAAGACGCGGACGGTCACAAAACTAACACCTGCATGGATAGGTCCCTACACGATTCAAAACATGCACGATAACAATAATTACAGTATAAAGGGCGACGAACAATCCGCGTTCACGCGAACCGACTCAAACACTTTATAGAATAGGGCAGGAATAGGAAAATGGTCGCAGTTATGAGGGGAAGTAACAGCGCACCAACAACTATGTAGATTTGAAAAAAGAGGTGAAATATATTTATTAAAAAAAAAAAATGTGGGAGAGAAGAATTTTTAAGTAAGTATTTTAAAATAAGTAATTTAACTAATCAGGATATTCGCCGTTTTTGAGGGTTTGATTTAGATTAAAATTTATTTAAAACACAGTTCAATTGGTCTTTCTGATGTCTCGCATCTAAAGCTATTTGCGGGCTTAAAAATTCTAACGAATTTAAAAATTTCTCACTAAAAAGCAATCTCCTAACAGTATGTTTGAAGGCAGATTGGTAATATTTTTTTATATTTTCATAAAAGTCTATAATTCCTTGGCTATTTTCTGAATTACTACTTCTAATTTTATTAATGGTTGCCATCGATTCCTCTCCAATAAAAATTGATTGCAGTGGCAGTAAATTATCTTCATTGTATACGTCTATTTCATGTGAATTGGGTGCTACAATATACTCACGCTTTATAAAATTTCCTCCCAATGATCTTAATAATCTAAAACATTCAGGGAGCAGGCAATGAACTAGAATTTTCGAATTCTGAAACACTGTGTTGAATATTGTAAATATGTTTAACGCGTAATTTAAAAATTGCAAATAAGCCTTAGTATAAGGGCAATTTAATGTTCGAAATATTTGGTTTGTTCTTTCGGAATAATTGTGTTCTGCTGCTGCCTCCGCAAAGACAGCAAATAAAACTGTCCACTGACTTAACGTTCTTTCTACAATTTCCGGTAGTGCAACCCATCTGATCGGAGATGGCTGCAGAACTTTTCCATTACATCGTCCATAAAATCTTGCAGGTCTTCTAAAACTTTCTGTTTTTTTTTTTATTTACTGTAAGACATGTATAAATGAAAGTGAATTTGTATGTATTTGCAATGGCAAGTAATCGCTCGCACGGCACGCGACCAAATACATTGAATAGCAAAAGCATGGGAAGACAGACATTTCTTCATGCACGTGTATCACATCGTGATTGTATTATATCGAATAAATCATCTGAACACATATACGCACATTTACGGCTCGAATAATTGTCGTAGCCCCCAAAAGTCCGGATCATCATTGTCGTCGTTGAACGCCCAACGGTCTAAATCGTCTCGAACCTCGCGCCAAAACTGCCTGCAGCCATGCATTAATTTTTTACATTTAATGCTGTAGTATCCCTTCGTATATGGATAATCTGTTCGCTGAAACATATGAGAAACTATAGAAAACATGTGCTTTTTATGAAAAGACCTTGTAGTCGCTACGTACAAATATCACTTACCAAATACTCCTTCATCTCGTTGCTGTCGTCGCACCACATCCTGATTGAAACGCGTAATGATCCCTCGCAGTGGCAGATTGACGAGCAACTGGTCTCGCTGCATCTCCAAGCTCCCGCATGTAGATCCATGCCCAAAGTTGCATAGCCTTGCAAAAGTAAGATACCGTTGTTCTCCACCTGCATATTCGCTGACCATCCTCTCCATCAATGCATCTTCTTCGAATTATTCACTGACCACCATCTCCTTTTTCTTCTTCGCACTCGTCTTCTTCCTCTTCTTCTTTGGACACATCTCTTCTTCGAATTATTCACTGATCACCTTCTCCTTTTTCTTCTTCGCACTCGTCTTCTTCCCCTTCTTCTTTGGACACATCATTCGAACCACTTTCAACGTCTAACGTACCACTTCGATCGCATATCGAACGTGTATCGAACGTGTATTGAACCACTTTGATCACATATCGAACCACTTTGATCACGTATCGAACGTCTATCGTACCACTCTGAACGTGTATCGAACGTCTATCGTACCACTCTGAACGTGTATGGTACCACATTGATCGCGCGTCGAACCACTTCTACATTATAATTACTACGATCATCTTAATCTAGCGTACATCATGTGCAGGAGGTAGGGGATGGGTGCAGAAACCTCCTTCAGCCGATGTAAGGGAAAAGTTCTGCAGCCATCTCCGATCAGATGGGTTGCACTACCGGAAATTGTAGAAAGAACGTTAAGTCAGTGGACAGTTTTATTTGCTGTCTTTGCGGAGGCAGCAGCAGAACACAATTATTCCGAAAGAACAAACCAAATATTTCGAACATTAAATTGCCCTTATACTAAGGCTTATTTGCAATTTTTAAATTACGCGTTAAACATATTTACAATATTCTACACAGTGTTTCAGAATTCGAAAATTCTAGTTCATTGCCTGCTCCCTGAATGTTTTAGATTATTAAGATCATTGGGAGGAAATTTTATAAAGCGTGAGTATATTGTAGCACCCAATTCACATGAAATAGACGTATACAATGAAGATAATTTACTGCCACTGCAATCAATTTTTATTGGAGAGGAATCGATGGCAACCATTAATAAAATTAGAAGTAGTAATTCAGAAAATAGCCAAGGAATTATAGACTTTTATGAAAATATAAAAAAATATTACCAATCTGCCTTCAAACATACTGTTAGGAGATTGCTTTTTAGTGAGAAAATTTTAAATTCGTTAGAATTTTTAAGCCCGCAAATAGCTTTAGATGCGAGACATCAGAAAGACCAATTGAACTGTGTTTTAAATAAATTTTAATCTAAATCAAACCCTCAAAAACGGCGAATATCCTGATTAGTTAAATTACTTATTTTAAAATACTTACTTAAAAATTCTTCTCTCCCACATTTTTTTTTTTTAATAAATATATTTCACCTCTTTTTTCAAATCTACATAGTTGTTGGTGCGCTGTTACTTCCCCTCATAACTGCGACCATTTTCCTATTCCTGCCCTATTCTATAAAGTGTTTGAGTCGGTTCGCGTGAACGCGGATTGTTCGTCGCCCTTTATACTGTAATTATTGTTATCGTGCATGTTTTGAATCGTGTAGGGACCTATCCATGCAGGTGTTAGTTTTGTGACCGTCCGCGTCTTAACGTCTCATCGTGCAGTAGCACTTGGTCTCCGATTTTAAAAGACCTATCCGCGGTTTTCTTGTCGTAGTATTGGGATTAAAATTAAAATAAATTTAATGTAATATTGAAATTTATATAAATCCAATAATGAATAACTTTCAATTAATAAAATTACGGAAAATATTGTTAAAAATAAACGGACTTCATAAGAAACTGACTGTGAAATTGATCCAATCGCTCCTAATATTGAATAATTAGAATTTGAAGCCCAACCAACCAACAATTATCACCGGGTAAACATCTATTCTTAATAAATATAAAATTCCAATTTTTATTGAAAATAGTAAAAAATAATTTATAAATTAAATCCTTTCGTACAAAAATTTATTAGATAAATATAGATAGAAACCGATCTGGCTCACGTCGATCTGAACTGAAATCATGTAAGATATTATAAGTCGAACAGACTTAATATTTAAACTGCTGCATTTAAATTATATCCTAATTCAACATCGAGGTCACAATCATCTTCATAAATATGATCTCTCCAAAGATATTACGCTGTTATCCCCAAGGTAATTAAATCTAACAATTTTTAATAAACTATCTTTTGAAACAAAATTACTTGGATAAATTTTTTAAAGTTAAATAATTTTAAATATCCTCCCAATAAAATAATTAATTTTATTGAAACTTATTCTTAAAGTAAATTATAAAATTCTACAGGATCTTCTCGTCCTATAGAAAAAATCTAAGCATTTTTACTTAATATTTAAATTAACAGTTTAATCTAGAGACAGGAAATATTTCATCAACTCATTCATTCAAGCCTTTAATAAAAAGACTAATTATTATGCTACCTTTGTATGCTACCATGTAGTCAATATACTGCAGCCATTTAAAAATAATTCATTGGGCAGAGCAGACTTTAAATTATTAAACATAAAGACATGTTATTTAATAACCAGGTGAATATTTTTAATTTGCAGAATTCCTTTAGTTCATTTTTATCTAAAAAATATATTCACTAAATTAGTTATTAATTTTATCATTATACCCTACGCATAATTCATTTATATAATTTATTTAAAAAATTGCACCAAAACTCTTATATTTTTTATTAATGAAATAAATTATTAAATTATCTTAAATGAAATTAAATTTTAAAATTACAATTCTTGAATACATCAAATCAATAATAATAATATAAATGTGTAGATAATCCCATAAATTTGTTATATTTAACAAAAATAAAAATACTTTTCATAATCAATTATATATATGAATAAATTCATTTAAAAACTAGATATCAATAAAATCGAATAACATACCACCACTAATTATAAATTTATAATTATTATTCCACATAAAAAAATAATTTATAATTAGCTCTTTTAATTTCAAGATTAATACAATTTATATTAATTATAATAATTGCAGGTGAAATACATGCGGTGGATAATGAAATTGGAGAGATCAACACCAACATACTGGCTGTTAAAAGAAACAGGAAGAGATGGCATAGCAATTGAAATGGGAGAATGAGCAATGAAGTTTGAAGAGAGGCTAATAAACTCGGAAGAAGGATCGATAAGATATGAAAGTGAGAGAAGTCTAATGAGAGGCAATGAAGTTACGAAAAGGGAAAGAATGAGAATCAAATTCTTGGAAGGGAGAGGATGGTCAAATGAAGAATTGGAAAGAAGAAGATTAAATGGGAAAGAAGTGTCGATCAAAATAGAGCAGATAAGTAAAGACATCCAAGAACAAGAGAGAGAGACGAAAGTAAAAGAGTCAAAGTTTCTAAGAGAATTAAGAGAGGTGGCAAGGAAACCTGGAGATAAGCCGAAATACTATTGGGGGGAAAAATCAAAAAGTAGTGAAACAAGGGCATGCAAATATTGGCTAAAGAAAGAAGAAAGGGTATTTAGGCTTTATAAGAAAGAGGAAGAAAGAGTGGAACACGTGATTGAAGCATGTGAAGTACGTGGAGAGAGTGGTGGGAATTGGAAAGAAGAGAAGGAAAAACTTGGCTATTTTACAGGAGATAATAGGAAGAAGGAGAAGATGGAAAGAACTGGAAAGTGATAAAAGAAGCTTATACAGTATAGAATAGATTAGGAAACACTTGTAAAATAGAAAAATTGTTAAGACACAGCAGGATACATTAGAAGGGTTGGACACTGACACAATCGCGGGAATGAAATGAAAAGAGTATATGATCGTTAAATTGTAACACGAAAATGAGCAATAAATTAAATTATAATTATATTTTTCTTTTTTATATTTTTCTATTTCTCTTTTTATTTTATATTTTTATATTCTATTTATATTTAATTTTAATTCCAATTTATTTAATGTTTTTAATTAGATTATTAATTGAGCCAGATTTAGTGGAGGGGAATCAGAATTGGTGTCTGGATTTAATACTGAGTATTTTATAGGTAGATTTTCATTAATTGTTATAGCTGGGTATTTAAGAATTATTTTTATAAGATTTTTAATTTCATTAATGTTTATGATTTTTTATTTAGCTAGAATTAAATTTTTATGCAGTAGCATAAGACCTCTCCTCACGAATTTCTATCGACTCCACATAATTCTTTCTATGATTCTCTGATTGTAAAGATAACACTAGATACTAAGCCGCTGTATTTCAAACTGAATACTGTAGCATTTTTATTTAATCTTGATCTGTGTATAGCCTATGTGTATCTGCGGTTGTATGAAACTGCACAAGATGTGCGGATGAAATTTTTAAATTTTGTTAACGTGCTACAACAGAGCGATGTTGCCTGCGAAACATTAGATACGCGTCGTGCTGCTAAAATCATACGTGATAGCGAATATTACGACGAGGATTATCTTGTAGATTGCGAACCGTTAGCATGTGCCATCAATGATATTCTAGCTGATGCTCGTAGGAAGAAAAATGTTAAATTATTATTATTCTATTTTCATATTCTTTGCCTGTAACAATATATTATCATTTAAAACATATTATGTCTCTATTTTATTTACCCTCATTCTTTCCTCACCACTTAATTCTAAGATTCAACGTTTTAAATAGTATTATATTTCGTTCACGCGTTCTTCGCGTCGTGTCATCGCGCGATACGCTGCGACGCTAAATCTGAACGCTTTAAAAACATGCTAGCTTTAGAATGCTTGTTACATATTTGTTTGGAAATTATTTCTCTGCGTTGGAAAAAATATGTCTGTTTGCTACAGAATGGCTCGCTAGATCGTTTATTCATGAAATTATTATTTCTTTGCGTTGGGGAAAAAGTGCCTGTTAGTTTGGAAAAAAAAATTTCAGCTGACACCGCATAATTCGATGATTCGCGCCTTCTTCGCGCCGTGAAAATGACGTCATCCTGCACGGCTGCTCCAGAGGAGTCAAATTACACACGATCGCGCGATACGCTGCGATATTAAGATTGAAAAACATTTGAAAGACTGTTAGCTTTAGAATGCATGCAATTGTACCACTGTCTCTCTCTCTCTCTCTCTCTCTCTCTCTCTCTCTCTCTCTCTCTCTCTCTCTCTCTCTCTCTCTCTCTCTCTTTCCCGTCCCCGAATATATGGTTTGTAAAACGTCGATCTTTCCCGACATCGCTCGAAACAATTTCTGATAAATTATTATTTCTCTGCTGCATATTGGTTCGCTAGATCGGTGTGGGCCAGGGGTGAAAAAATTTTCGGGGGTGGGCCAAGGTCATTCCCTCGCTCGGTTAGGTGTGAAAAAGATTTTCGGGGGTCAGTCCCCCCTCTGAAAAATTTTCATTCGAGCGTTTTTCGCGCCGCCAAATGACATCATCTCGCGCAGCTGCTCCAGGGGAGTCAAATTACGCGAGATCGCGCGATACGCTGCGACGCTAAGATTGAAAAAACATTTTGAAAAATTTTAGCTTTAGAATGCATGCGATTGTACCACTGCTGTCTCTTTCCCTCCACCGAATTTAGCTTGTACCACTATGTAGTGCTATCTCTTTCCCTCCACCGAATATGTGATTTGTAAAACGTCGATCTTTCCCGACATCGCTCGAAACAATTTCTGATAAATTATTATTTCTCTGCTGCATATTGGTTCGCTAGATCGGTGTGGGCCAGGGGTGAAAAAATTTTCGGGGGTGGGCCAAGGTCGTCCCTCCCTCGGTTAGGTATGAAAAATTTTCTGCTGTGGGCCAGTCCTCCCTCTGAAAAATTTCTGACAGTGGGCCAGGTCTGGAGAGGTCTCCGCGGCGGCTCGGTCTGGACTGATCCCCTCCACGATTATGGCTTCCCCCAGTCCGCGGCTCATGCGCGTGCAACCAGTCTTCCACTCCCCGCTGTCCCCGCGCCCATGTTTCCCTCTGCCGCACTCCCCCGCGCGCCCTCACTTCCACCCGCTCTCGCGCTCCCCTCAGAGGACCCGAGTTAGAAACCGTATTGACATACTACTGCTATCCTTAACAGTGAAAACAATGACTTGTCCGCTAATCTTGACCGATATTTACTTTCGATATGTTTCATAACGGAAAAAGCACTTTCGTATCTGTACGTAGGTCCAAACATTGAAGAAATTTTTAATCCCATGTCCACCAATTTCGGATACTTTTCTTCGGATAATAATTTAAAAAACACCTGTCCATTTTCATTCCTGGCGAGTACCAACGGATCTGCTTGCAAATTACACAATTCAATTTCTTGGTCTTCGATCCCTTACATCCTTTTGGATTATTAAAAATGACAAATTCATTTTTCATTAATGTGTCGAAATCCGTAAAGCGCTTTTTAAATTGTTGCTGTATTTTTATTAGTATTGGTACTAATTTCACAAAATTTGCATTTGGGCGTTCACTGGTAGTTTCATTGCAGGATGGAAAATGGTGCAATTACGACGCTTTTAATTCTAATATGTACAGTTGAAATTGGTTTTGAAACCCGTTTATATGCCCAATCAAATCAGAAATATTTTGGCCTTGTTTTTGCAATTTCAAGTTTAACGTATTCAAATGAAATGTCGTATCTGTTAAAAGTGCGAGCTCGCATAAAATTTAGTGTTTTTAAATTTTCTCAGGATATCTTTATTTGCGTTGGTTTTCTTTTTTAAAAATTTTAAGATATCGTTTCTCAAAGCAAAACATCGTTCCAAACATTTCCCCGCACTTAACCAACGTACGTTACTATGTAAATGCAAATCGCCATACGCGGCATTTACATCTTCCAAAAAATTTTGAAATTTGCGGTGGGAGAGAGCCCTGTTGTGTAAACCAAAGCCAACCACCAAAAATTTTAAAGGGAAACGTTCGGAATGATGACCTTGACAACAATAGCAATATTGACCCCATCGCGCGATACCTGTAACCGCAGTCTCATTTTGAACATCCCCAAAGACTCATCGGTTCGCTACTGTCGTCGAGGTAACTCCGATTTAGTAAGTACTAACTCTTTATTGCTATAACTGGTATAATTTATAAGTCTTTATAATATCTGTTCGGAACGACGTTGTAACCTTCCTGGTCTGAGGTTTGCGACTGCCCCATCCCTCTGTTTGGGACCGGTATTTAACTTAACTACTGAAGGGGTGGGAGGTAATGTAGGCGAGGAGTCTAAGGTATTTGGGAAAAAGGGGGTATTTGGGAAATCTGATATCAGGAGGAGCCATCTTGGTGACACTTGGAATTTGGAAAAGGGGGTGTTTGGGAAATCTGATATCAGGAGGAGCCATCTTGGTGACACTCGGAATTAGGGAAAAAGGGACTGCTCGGGAAATCAGGACATTGTTAAAGGGATCTATTGTTCGGATGGATGACCATCTTGGCGACACTTCGAATGTGTATTTCCTTACTTAATGGTCGAATTTCCGACTGGGCCCATTTCGCTGGGTCCGGACAAGGGAAACCCATTCGTCTATTGGAGGGGAAGGGGCGGGGGGGGGGGTCGAATGGGGATTATTCGGGCGGGCGCCGGCCTCCCGCCCTAATCTAGTCCCAACCAATACTAATACCAACGGCTGTGAAACAGTCGACGGCGACGAGAAGATGGTTGTGCGTGAAATCTTGCTGTGCGCTATCCTGATGTGTACTAAAAAAAATGTGCGTTTAACTGCACGTGTTCTAAATTGTATGTGCACTATGATATGTGTACTATCTTGTGTGTGAAAACTTACTGTGCGCTATTTTGATGTGCACTAAAAAAAATGTGCGTTAAAATGCATGTGTTCTAAATTGTATGTGCACTATATTCTGTGTCCTATTTTGATGTGCGCTAAATTGCATGTGTAATATCGTAATGTGTAGTATAAATATGGAGCCGATATGTTCTGTAACACACAAATAAATTTTACACTTTATTTTTATGTGTAAATGCTACAGCAAAGCATTTAACGATTTTATTAGATTAATCGTGCTAATCTGAAATTTCACTGTATAAGAGGGAAATATGTAACATCTTTTCAATCGCGCAATTCGAGGATTAGGTGTATAATAAAAATATACCTATAGTAATATTTAAAAACACTAGTTAGTTCAATATAATGTCTGCATATATGTAAGTACGCATTTTAAATATATAATTGGGTATTTTTTCAAAAATTCAACTAACCAGTATTTTATATTATCCACAGCTCAGCAAAAAATGTTACCTGCTGCAATATTACACAATCATAATTCAATAATATTTACACCACTTTTAATCGCTTTAGTGTGGACTTTCTAACTCATAAATTCTTTCTTTTTAATACATTATATTCTCGAAAATAATTGCAATGATTTTTATAAATACAGGCCCGTAGAAATTAAACTTATTATAAATATTCGCGAAAAGAAATGTAATAATGTATGAGGAGAGTCGTATAATAAGACATTCAAACATTTTCTTCCATTTTTAATAATTTCATATGCCATTATTCATCCAGGTCATGTTTTTACATATGACTGAATTGGTTTCAGCATTATTTATATCTTATTTATTTATAATATCGTATTTATTATATCTTATTTATATCATTTATTACGGAACTGAGTATAGTTCTTGTTAAACAAAGTTAAATGTGGCGAAATCTTTGAAACTAAATAAGATGATACCGGGTACTGATTTGCATAAATCGTGTAAAAGCATACACGTGATAATCATGTGACTGGTTTTATTTTAAATTGGTTAAAAACTAAAGACAATGACAATCATTAAACATCAGTAAAGCGATTAATTGATCAAAAGTGTTACATTAAAAAAATTTGTAGGCACGCACAATTTTTCTCGAAAATTTACATTAAAATGAATCAACAAAACGTACATAATACATATGTGGTACTTCGACTTCCGAATACCAATTCCAGATGCTATAAAACTAAAGTGTCGCGCATATCTCTCAAGTTCTATAAATCGGACAAGCAGGCATCGGATTTTGATACAGCTTCCTTTGGGAATATACAATTTCAATTATAATTGAAAGCATATCTCTGATTTCTGTCCAATAAGTGTAATACTTCGAATAAGATATATGTGCGGCTACTTTCGCAGGAAAATACTTTCTAGAAATAGATTTCTTTACTGTGAACTAATATTATAAAATATGCGTCTCTTAAATTTATGGCTAAACAGTTTTGGACGTGTATTGTGCTCAACACACAAGAAACGAACACAATTAGCGTAAATTAACAAAATCATTCGTTTCTTGATATCAAATGAACTAACAAGAAATTTGTGATTTCAGTAGAGTAAAGGGCCCAAAGTTCGTCCTATATTTGCATTTGACCCTGAAGAGAATGTATAAAATATTAGAATGGAGCTCGCAATGGGCATGAATTTTCTCTGAACGTTACTCTATGTAAGTACGTGTCCACGAATCTCAAAATGTAATTATGCCATGTCAATACGAGATAATAAACAAAATGTGAAATCTGTAGAAAGTGTTCCTAATTTCGTCCTCCAAGAAAATGTTTGTAAAACAGGAAATAAATAGAAAAATTAATTTTTTGATTCATGTATTGATTCATGTAGATGCAGATTACGTGTCCAAGCATTTATTTCAAATGAAGGAATTCTTTTTGGATGAGCGGCAGCACACTTCGTGGAACCACATGAAACACTTAGAGGAGTGAATCAATTTTTCACCACGCATATCCTTTGATGTCTACACTGCTTTCGGTGTGACTAGGAGCTGTAACTGTTTCATGTTTCAGCCCTTTTTATTTCAAATAACACAATTTTAGAAAATCGCTCCCAATTTCTTGTAGACTTCGTAATTTCATCGCCGGGACGTAATTGGGACATCTCCAGGGGATGAATTTTGGAATTCGTTCTGTTTCAATATAGTGATCGCTTTAACAGGCTACGCGACTGATTGTCATCAAAGTTATTGCATATAAAGAAACTAGAAAAGAAAAGATTTAAAAAATTTAAGAAAAACCTTTTTATTCAAACTCCTCGCAATAACAAAAACTGTACTTCGATAACTGGCATTAGCACCACACTAACAAGGGAAGATCCCGAACCCGAAAATTAAAAAAATTCTGAAACTTTGTGGATATGTAGGGGATTTCCTTCTGATTACAACGCAATTTTTTTTTGCTGCCCAAAATCACTGTAAGGGGGTGAAATTAACCCCTGAAGATTCGGCTATTTTTCGATTTTATTATGTAACACACAATCTGTAAGATATAGAAATAAAGTTTCAAGACAAAAGTTACTTCTTTTAACTAGATCTATCAAATCTAGGTTTTATAAATTATTTAAACAATTAGAAAAAAGTTATAAACAAAAATATGAATAATGTTTTCTAAAATTCGGGTTCTCACGTGAAATCTGAACTGGATGTTTAAATAATTATGAAACAGCATAATCCATATTTTTTTTCCATACAATTTCAACTATTGTTGTATCGCGGAACTGTGCTCCGCGACAATCGAAAAACTTTTGGATCCCATTGTAACGTACCTTAAGCTCCACGACGAGCAATGTTTTTCTAACTTTTATTAGGAAATAATACGCGACGCGTAGTAAGAAAGTAATATAATTTATATACTTTTGTCTCCAATTACACATGGGGAAATTATATCAGGTGGAAATAGAGGAGAAGAAGGGAACTGTTAGATATAACTTATCCTTATTAGAACTTTTTATTTTTAACATAATTATCGAACTTTTCTCTTATTTGCTTACCAAACAAGCGAAACAATGCAGGCGTTTAATAAGCGATTTAAGTATAGTTAGGTAACCTTGAAAACACTTGTGTGATTATGAATTATTCTTCATGGTGATGAAACTCTTCAAAAAAATGTTGAAAACATAAATATTGCTTACACCACGCACATCGTATGATAGCATAATTGCCGCATATGGAACAACGAGGTGGATGTATGAAATCTTGTAGTGAAAAAGCGAAATCTACTGGATTTTCAAACTCATTTGGTTTCTCAACAATATATCCACTTTTATACCATGCGTAAGCAAACACATCGTGATAATTTGGTGATGAAAGTTGATTATGAATAAGAGACTGTAATTTAATGACATTATTCCTTGCATTTAGCTGCACATCGTAATTAAACAATAATACAAGGTCGGAAAATTTTCGTACAAAGCTTTTCCATATCCGGAAACCATATACATCAAGCAGTTGTATCATTCCTGTAGTTTTTTTTTCGGTATTGTGAATATTTCCACATGTTGATTAGCTGGTATACCGTTTCGTAATGTAGATGGACAGTGACCAGTCCACGAATCCAATAACAAAACGCTTCGAGATCCCGCATGTGGTAGATATACGTTTGTTAACCATTCCATAACCAGTTCACCTGTTAACTTTCCAGATGTGGACGCGTGTATATAAACATTCCACGGTCGAAACAAAGATTGTTGTACACGTGGACCAAAATTATCATCCTTTTCCTGCAGAACAATAAATAGCGGAGAGAGTAGTTTCCCAGAAGCTGATATTGTGGGGAATATGGTATAGCTATGTATAGTAGCGGATATAGATTGTACGTCTGCTGTAACACTTTTAGTTCCTTGTTCAGCTAAAGTACGGCCCGAATGTAATTCTAAATTGAATCCGCTTTCATCAGCATTGAATGTATTGTTTGTTCCGATATCTCTAATACGAGGTTTTACATTATTCACAAAAGTCAAAGCAATTTCATTTAATTGCGTGGTATCTGTACCGTATGATCTGGTAATAAATTTGTTCACTTTTCTTGAAACTATTTTATACGTTCTCTTAAAATTCCAGATCCAATGTCGAGATACTTTAAAATTTTCCAACCCTGTCTCTTCATTAGCTTGTAAGGCCCATCTTCGAAGGTCCAAATCATGAATAATGGCATGAGTTTCAATCCCGTCAACAAACTTATTATACACATATTCAGAAATTTGTAACAATTTTTCCCGACGTGTCCCTGCCCTGTTCACCGTTTCTTCCCATCTAATGAAAACAAGGCAATTTTGCATAGATATGAAACAAATAGGTACGAAGCACCTTAACATAACAGTACATCCTTTACCACTCACCTATACAATTGATATACGGATGGAACTTTTCGAAATTTATGTTGGACAGATTATAAAGAAACCCGTCTCTTCTTACCACTTTTCCAAAATGCAACAGCCCCTGTTTTATATTCTAAAGTCACAGTAGGTATAATAGGCCGATTCTGGACCAACGCAGGGCGAGGGGTGAAGCGGGGCGAGGGGAACCGCCATGGCGAGGGAACGCGCGCGCGCACACACGCACAAACACACCCACACACACACACACACACACAGAGAGAGAGAGAGAGAGAGAGAGAGAGAGAGAGAGAGAGAGAGAGAGAGAGAGAGAGAGAGAGAGAGAGAGAGAGAGAGAGAGAGAGAGAGAGAGAGAGAGAGAGAGAGAGAGAGAGAGAGAGAGAGAGAGAGAGAGAGAGAGAGAGAGAGAGAGAGAGAGAGAGAGAGAGAGAGAGAGAGAGAGAGAGAGGGAGAAGGGGAGAGGGGGATGTACCGCCGATGCCTCATCCTCTCGGCCCGTGGTCAAAACATGCGGAGGCATTACGCGTGGAAGATGCAAGTCGACACCTGCACGGCTATTGCGCAATAACAGCACCAAAAACATATAATGCTCGAAGGTCAACTTCCGAGAATAATGAGGTATGTCGCGTAGAAGATGCGAGTCGAAACCTGCATTTCGGTATCGCTCCAAGGTCAGATCGCGCTCGCGAACAAGGAGTGTGAGAGAGAGGTACGATATGAATCTATCCTTCTCTCTCTAGGGGCATAGTCGAAACATACGACGGTACGACGCGTAGGAGATGATGCGAGTCGAAACCTGCACGGCTGTTGCGTAATAGCCGCGCCAAAAAAAAACATATAATAGGCGAAGGTCAACTTCCGAGAATAATGCGCGGCATCGGTGCGCGATAATTTTGGACGGTAAACTTCCGAGAAGGAATAATGCGCATATGACTTAAAAGATATCACGTAACAGCAGAATATGATGTGTACAAAAATAAAGCGATGTAATCGAATACTGTTTTCGGGAGTCCATTAGGCTAGAGATGATTATCAAGAGCATATTCGGTGGGAGAGATGCGATATTATTCGAAATGCGTAATAAGAGGTATAGATGTTTTCCAGATCTCGTAACATACCTAGCGTAAGAAACGAAGATTAAAAGAACACCAGTTTTTTTTTTGGGATAAACGATATCCTGCGAGGATAGGAAAGGATCGTTTAAGGTATCAAACAATACAGGTATTCGTGCGATAAAGTATTGTATTTATTGGTAAAGCATATGTGTGTGTGTGTGTGTGTGTGTGTGTGTGTGTGTGTGTGTGTGTGTGTGTGTGTGTGTGTATAGACATGTATACATTATTGGGATACGTTGTGAGCATCACGTATAATGGAGTCCAAGCATAACGCTAATAATTCACAATCTAACAAAGAATGTGGTTCAAAGTATTCGCTTCCGGAAATGAGTTTTTCATGGTCCGCTGTCGGTGTCGTAGCGGCTCGTATAATGGCTACGAAGGAAGCGTATTTGAGGCTTGCGGAGTCTAGAATTTCCGACAACCACGAGAACGTGTGATCGATGCAGCGATCGTATTTGAACATTTGCCGTATCGTAGCTTCGACCATGTATATGGCTGGTGGTGGTGGTGGTGGTGGTGGTGGTCATAAGGAATATCTACTATATAATATAGACGATAAAAGGAAGTGTAGCGTTAGAGTCCACAGTGCATATAATGCATATAATTTTTTTTAACGTTTTCCAGCGCGCACATACAACCGCCGCCGTTGTGGAAAGCGCATCGGACAGTGTTCTTTGCTGGCATTGCTTTCAGGTTAGGAACGACCGTGGCAGGAGGTACGATTCCACGATAATCGTCGTCAACGTCGGAGCCGTCGTTGTCCTCGTCGGTATCCTCGTAGTCGTCGTCGTCGGAGTCGCAGGTGTCATCGTCGTTGTTCTTCTTCTTCTCGTACATGTCAACGATGTCTACGATGCTTGGATCTGTTCGTAGGAGCAGTTGCGATAACCAGGTCTTCTTCCCCGCTCCCTTCACGAACACCACGTCGACGGTTGGGAGCTCGCGAGCGAGCATTTCCGATAGCCTGTGGTACGGCACCCAGCCGTCGGACCAGCGAAGTCCGTGATGATGCGTCGTGAGCCAGGTCGCTTGACGCTTCTCGAACGATGACAGGCGAGCGTAGGAGTACGGTGGTTCGAAAATCCAATGACAAATGGTCGTTTCCGTGTCGCGATTGTTCGCGAGAATCGCAATTTCCTTAGGGACGAACGTGTTACGTTCGGTCTTGAAACCTTGCAGGTCGACCACGACGGATAACATTGTTAGGTAGTAATATGTAGTAGTATGTAGTAAAACAAGTGTCACCGACGGCTGCAGACGAGCTACTGACTATTTCGCGATTATCCTCATCGGTATAGTAGTCGTAGTCGTAGTCGTTGGAATCACGTGATTTTTCGTACTACGTTCGTCAAAGGATTGTATTGGACCATGCACTCGTATATGATGAGACAGTAGGCAGTTGTATTAGCGGGTACGTTCTCTTTGCACTCGAAGTCGATTCGCACGTCCACCGTGGCGCTCTTCACCGACTCGTTCTGTCGAGAGCAATCTATGATCGCGATAGGGGCGTATCGCAAAAATTCGGTCGTGTTCAGCAACGGTTCGCCGTGACCGTAGTACGAACGGGTAAATTTCGCCTACATATCGTACAGGAGCGCGTATTTAGATTTATCGAAATGCAGGTTCAGGTCGTCGGACGGATACGTCTCGGAATTCAGAAACAATCGTACGTTCGTGAGTTTGCACGCGTCGAATCTGCTCGCGCTTTTCTTGAGATTATAACTTCGCTCGATTTGCGTAGCGAACATCACGTATCGCGGTATCTCGAGCTGCGACGAGGCTTCCACGGTCCACGTGTGTTTGGTTGTCGTTTGCAGCAACGGATACTGTTGCAGTTGCCACGATCGAAAACTCATAGCGATAGGTCGATCGCTTTGCAGGAGACGTAGCATCGGCAGTTTTTGAGTGTCTTCTAGCACGACGTGCGGCATACGCCATTGTATCTTGCGTATCTCCAGTTTCGGTATTATCGCGGAGGATAGAGAGGGCGCCTACATCGCGTTCGTATCGACTCGCGAGAGAATCAGGATCAACTCGTGTCGCGCGTTCATCACGATACGCTTGTAATCTTCGCAGAATCCTAGTAGCGCGTTCATGGGCACGCAGAAATTGAACGCCGGGCTATTAAAAATGTCGCGGTCGTGTGCGATGGTGTGTTCCCAACCGGCGTTCATCAACGCTCTGCTCCTCTCGACGGACAATGCCGCGTAATGTTTCAACGAGGTCGTGATTCCCGGATTTCTACAACGATCGATCTCCACGCCGTTCAATTCGTATCGAATCTCGTCGAACATGAACGCGACGCAATTGTTGTCCAGGAAAACTCTCGCGGCAGCTTTCACTTCCTCGGTAGTCGTCGGGGCGGTCATCAAAGAGAGACGTCCTTCCACGTAGAGACAACTTTCGCACGGGAGCGTGTACAGATCTTGTTGCTGAATAGGTATTCGTATCTCGTCGTTATTGTCGTACGTCGTGTTGGCGTACGGATTGTAGCCGTGCTCCTCGATCTTCGTGATACGATCGTCGAACGTCGGTGTACTCGTCACGTTCAGTATGGTATACATCGTGTTAGACGTGTGTATGTACGTATAAGTGATACGTTAGTACGTTACGACGAATCCCAGGGATCGTAGGATCGTAGGAAACGCGCGATGATGATGATGATGAGTCGTACGTGTGATCGAACATCAACATGCTAAACACTCGCGCGCTCACGTTATCTTATCGCGCGAAAGTCGTTGCACGTGCAGGCGAATCGTTATTTCCTCTCCGCGAAAATCTATAGGGCGATCGTATTGATCGACGATGCGTACCGTTAGATCGTGTATCGCTCGTGCAACGATCGACAGGTAAATGACGTGTCGCGGAGTTTCCGATATCTTATATCCCGGGGGCACGCGAAGAGAAAATTCATGAATCGTGTGTACAGGTTTGTCGTTGCTGTACGCACCGGCAGTGACGTTACACGTTACTCTGAGCACGTTGACGTTTATAATGTTCACGGGTTCGTCGGACTCGTACCAGATTCTCGGCAATAAGACACGCGTCGGCGAAAATCCCAGCAACGATCCCAGGTTGTTCGGTTGCGTAAAGTCCACGAAGAACGAGCAGTACAGTTCGCTTTTCATGGTGTTGTTGTTAGCTCGTAGCACTAGCGGATACTTGTTGTCGTCGTCGGTCTCGTTGTCGCCGCGTCTTCGAGGATATCGATCGAGCAGTTGACGCTGTTACGTGCCGGATACTTTTTCAAATTCATTTCGATTATAATTTAACATGAAGCCTCTCACGCCACGGCATATTCTCATGGAAGATTATTGTCAGCGATCTTCCAACGCCATCGACGTTCTTAGAATGCGCGTTGCGATAAGCATTACGAACCTCAAGCATTGGAGTAGATCATCTTATATTCTTTTTCCCTTCTAAATTTCTGTTACACTACCATTGACATCTGATCCAACCATTACGTGTTGTGGGATTTTCCCTCAATCGATTGTCAATGATCTACAGACCAAATTGTAATAGTAACTATACATGAACCGTTACGCCACTGCGTTCTTCCATGCGAATATCTTCCAACGCCGTCGACGTTCTTAGAACGCCGGACGCGATAACAACCTGGGCACTGAGATGCTGGGAACGTCCCGAGCGACGACGGTTGGGCCCGTGTGCATGAGGTGCGGAGTCAGCAACTTTGGCGCTCTTTGTTCAAAGTCCCAAGTGCTCGGGCCTACCCTGCGTTCGTTCGTGGCAGTCAACTGACAAATCGCGTAGTGCGTGGTTGCTCTGTCCGAGGACATATTGCCGCATTGTTTAATCGGTCTATAAGCCGGAGTTCCACCGTATCACAGTGAACGTGGAAGGACTTAGTTCTCGTAGAGACTCAATTTAAATCTATATTAACCATAGAATCGTTTAAATCTTGTACCGTGCTTTTTATTATTTAAATTCAAACCGTTATAATTATATATCATATTATTCGCGATTTAAGAGCAGTCAACTGACAAATCGCGTAGTGCGTGGTTGCTCTGTCCGAGGACATATTGCCGCATTGTTTAATCGGTCTATAAGCCGGAGTTCCACCGTATCACAGTGAACGTGGAAGGACTTAGTTCTCGTAGAGACTCATTTTAAATCTATATTAACCATTTCATATTAAATCATATATATATATATTGCTTTTCATCGCTAAATCCAAACCGCTACAATTATATACAATCGTATTCAACATTTCATATTATTCGCGATCTAAGAACAGTCGGCTAGCGAGCCGCGTAGTGCGGGGTCGTGACATTAACAACGTTAAACAAAGTGTACCGTGCGACGTATCCTGCGCTTCAACAGCGTGTATCGCAGGCCCCTCCAGGTCAGAGAGAGAGAGAGAGAGAGAGAGGGACAGAGAAATACGGAAAGAGAGTAAGACCTATTAAATCAAAGTCACCGTGTACGAGGTCGGTGGGTGCATTGAAGTATGTATTTATGATCAAAATTGTTACTAAATAGTGTGCACTGTTTGAATCTTTCACTTTTATAATACAAATTGTGAGGCCACGTCAGTTTTCGAAATTGGCTATTGCTACCCATGCACGGAGGTGACAGTTGATCCAACCATTGGGTGTTATGGGATTTTCCCTCGCTCAATTGTTGCCCGTCAATCATTGACTATTAACTGACGGTTGAGGCCGTATTTCTGTCGTCTGTTGGCTGTAGAATACCGTTTCGGGAATATTGTAGAATTCTACATATAGTGATTTAACCTCGCATTGTTATCCATAACGTAAAACCATGTAAATTCCCCATTATTGTGTACCACCTTCTAAAATCTTTCCCTTGCTGATTTTGTAATACATGGTAATATCTGATTTAAATCTCGTCATATTTTGTTCAAACATGTCTCACCAAAATACCACATCCTGATCGGACAACCTGTATAGGTTGTAGACGAAAGCCGCACCCCAAAAATAATCCTGATATTTTGCATAATCATCTGGTTATATCAAAATAATACAAATCTTTAAAATTCGTTAAGCTTTGCGTGAGGAATTAGACTCAACCGCTCGGTCGCTTTAAAAATTAACGCCCTCACGTAACAACGCCTCAAGTGCTTCGCGATAGCGTCTAATTCGTAGGAACCATGGGGGATCATAACGCGGTCGCTAGCGTGACGAAGTAGAACGTATCGTTGCTCGAGTCGATGTCCGGTATCGTGTGAAACGTCTCCAAGTCGGCGAGTCCTAGTTCGTACTGTCCGTCGCTCAAATCGATCGGCGGAAAGTAATTGACCGTGAGCACGCTGCTCCGACCCGTTAACGTGAGCGTGAGCGACATCGTACCGCTGTAGGTTACGCTAGTGAGACCGAGAGAGCGAAAGTGACGCGGACGTAAGGTATCGCGTCAATTTATCTCGGGAAGCGCTGAGGACAAAATTCCAGAGCTTTTTGTCGCAGAAATTGTACGCACAAGTGGCCGCAATTCATCTGGTCGAAACGTTAAAAGCGATCGTGATTGTACTTGATCGTAGGTGTCGTTCCCCGTCCGAAATAGTCGATCAGTTCCGCGGGAGGTCGCAAATTCCCAAAACTGTCGAAAAACTGTACGCGCGGTCCGCGTTTCGCGTACGCTACCCAGTGCGTGCCTTCGCCGCGATTCTCGTCCAGATTAGCGATTCCGCATTCGTTCGGTCGTACGCGCGCGGGGAACGTGTCGCGCATAAACACCCCCCGAAAGAACGGTACGTCGACGCACTCGCGCTCTAATTGGAGGTTAGTCATAGGTAGTTGTAGCTGCTGTCGCGTTATCGCCGCCGCCGCAAGCCCGGTCGAGCGGGGTTTTTTTTTCCTCGGTCGTCGTCGCAGGTTCACGCCAGCGACGCGCTTGTACAGTGCCAGATACAGTCCTCGCGATTATGACGCATCGTTACTTCCAGCTGTTTGCGCGAGGCCTTCGCGTCGTTGACCGCTTTGGCGATACCGGCAGCTCCACCGTCCAATGCTCCGATAGCCGACAAAGCGGGCAGCACGAGCGGTAGAAGCGGAAGAAAGCCTCCGCGTTTCGCTACCGGTAGGATACGGCGTTGTCCTCTGGATTTGCGTTTCCGTCCCGTAGTCCTTCCTCTTCTTCTTCTTCTTCTTCCTCCTCGTCTTATACCCATACCGAGATTAGTCTTTGCTTTCATCGCGGCCCACACTCCGATCGCAGCGGCTTTTTCGCCGAAAGTCGCGTCGTTCGCGAACGCTCGTTCTCGCGCTCGTTCGGCTAGCGCTCGATCCACCTCGTGTCGTCCCTCCAAATCCTTTAGACGAGAGTACGCGATATCGTGCTGTCGACACGCCGCGTCCAGCGGATTCGCGCCTTCGTCGCCGCGAGCCAATCGCTTCGACAAACGCGACCCCGGCCCGCAGAACTGATATCCCGGAATGTGTAGTTCGAACGGTAAACGATTTATGATCGCGTTCACGAGTCCCGATCCTGTATTCTTCTTCTTCGTTTTATTCTTCGTTGGTCTACGCGTTACCGCAACCATACGCGTGAAAATGCAGATGCTCGGAGACGCGAGGCCAGTCGCAAGTCGACGGTTCTTTGATAGCGATCGATTCGAGGAGCGCTTCGATTCTGATTCGCTCCACAGGTTTCGCGGGTATAAATAGCAGTGGCGTTACGTGCTTGCGAGGAGAGAGACAGAGAGAGCATGCGATTCGCGAAACAACCGAACGCTATTCGCGTTACCGCGAACAGGACGTTGGAGGATTCGACGTGGGACGACGAGAGTCGTTCGCGCAGGCACGGTTCGTTGTTGCCGAACAGCGTGCGAGCCGTGATCTGCGGTCCGTCCGGGTGCGGGAAAACGAACGTGCTTCTCAGCCTGCTGGAGAGTCCGAACGGTTTGCGTTTCGAGAACGTGTACGTGTACTCGAAATCGTTGCGACAGCCAAAGTATCGGTATCTGGAGCGAGTGTTGTCGCGCGCCGGTGGACACGGATACTTTCCCTACTCGAACACCGCTGAGATCGTCCCGCCGAGGGACGCTCTGCCCGATTCGATCTTCGTGTTCGACGACGTGGCGTGCGACGAACAGACGGCGATACGCGAATACTTCTCCATGGGCAGGCACGCGAACGTGGACTGCTTCTACCTGTGCCAATCGTTTGCGAGAATACCGAAACACTTGATCAGAGACAACGCGAATTTTCTCGTGCTGTTCAAACAGGACGGGACGAACTTGCGTCGCGTGTACAACGATCACGTGAACACGGACATGACGTTCGAGGCGTTCACCGACCTGTGCGCCAAATGCTGGAAACGACGCTACGACTTCGTGGTCACCGACAAGGACCGTGCCCGGTACGATTGTCGGTATCGACGGGGATTTAATGAGTTCGCGATAGCTCGTGAACCTCAGTAGATCGTGAGTCCATCGTCGAGCAACACACACACACACACACCAGGATGTCTAACGAAGCAGCTTCCAGCGGTGTCAACATTGAGATCGCGTAACAACGAGACATACAACAGAAACGGCGTCGTAGACAACAACAACAACAACCGCGAGAGGTCGAGACGAAGAAGAAAATTGTTAAAATCAGCGCCGCTATACGACGGAAATACATGAACCTGAAACGCGGTAAAATG
Source organism: Andrena camellia (assembly GCA_029448645.1). Lineage (NCBI taxonomy): Eukaryota > Metazoa > Arthropoda > Insecta > Hymenoptera > Andrenidae > Andrena > Andrena camellia. Next base: position 2,096,513 of record CM055682.1, on the reverse strand, counting down.
GCGACGAATACTGCTGCGGAGGAGAGCGCGCGTCCGATCGTCGAACCGCTGAAACATTTGGTCGAGAACACCGCGACGTGGAAAACGAGTCCAGCGACGTCATCGCTCGTCAAGCGGAAGCAGCAACGTTCGAAGAAACGATTATCCTTTACTCCGTCCACGACCGAAGCGACGATACTACCCGAAACGACTCCACTTCCGGATTCGAACGACGACGACAGCACCGTCTACGAAACAACCGAGGAACATGAGCCGGACCATGGCGAGACGGACGAAACGATTCGAGAAGTTCTCGATGCAAAAACGACAACCACCACCGTCGAAAACCTCGACGCGTACACTCGAAACGTCAGCGGGCCGCTATCGCGCGAATATCTGCGCTTGTTCTTCACCGACACTAAGAAACTGATCGACAACGTGTACGGCGCGTACCTAGACGCCGACGAACAGCTGATGATCGGCGATTCCGTGCTCGCTATCGGCGAGAACGACTACGTTGGCGTGAAAGGCAAGCGATACGCTGGCACGCGAGGCTTGTACGAACTGCTGTTCATGCGAGTGCCCAACGAGCAAGCGTACACGAACGCCGATCTCGAGGCATACCGCGACATCTTGTTGGCGACGAACGTGCATCGACGGGATCATTCGGCTAGCAAACGTACGCTAGGTAACAAGGGCTACAAGTACAGGAAGATCGCGTCGGTGTTGTTGCGTAGTGGAGACCGCGTTTCTGGCGACAGCGTCACGCACGAAGGTCGAGGATTGCCCATCGACGACGCGATGACAGTTACCGATAAGGCGATCGATTACGTGTACTGGGACGATCCGAACGAATTGGTCGATAGATTGCGATTGCTCTTGGCGTCGCGCGAGGCCGGACACACCGGACACGATAACGAAATCGCGTCCATCTTGGAGGAACTTCGCGAAGCCGGTCTCATCATAAATTGATCGGTCGGTTCGACGACGCGTCAGTCTCGTTCGCGATCACCGCCCACCCAACATGTCGGTAAACAAGTTTGGAGCTCCTTTGCACGGTAGTACCGACGACGACGACGACGATAACGATCGACGCACGGAGACGATTCGCTCGCGGAATCTGTACATCGCGAATCACGTGCGAGAGAACGCGCTGTGTCTAGGCACCGATCGGTCAACGTTCGACGCTATGGAACGCAAGATACGTCACGTGGCGCAGCCGGAGGAGAATACCGACGCTGCGACGAAACGATACGTGTACGACGTGAACGAATCGACGACGACGCGACTGAACGCTTTCACGACCGCGATAAATACCGCCGTGGAAGGACGCATCCGTGATTCGGAGAATTCGATAAATACCACGCTGCAACAACAATTCGATCACTTGCAGGATATACTCGACGTGCTTGCGACATTGATCGCGGAAGTACAGAAACGCAAGGAAGCGTCGCGATGAGCGACGACTACGACGACGACGAAAAACCCCGTCGACACCGTGCGTGCTTCGAGTGCCTGATGCGGTATCTGTTGCTTGTCGTGGAACGTTATCGTCGCTATGGGCGGGAGTAAGAAGCGAATACACCTGGTCGAAGAACTGCACGCTCCAGCGAGACGAAATTTCGAGCGACAACAGTTATGTCGGGGTTATGTGGGACTCTCCATTTCTGGCATACCCACTAAAAACCCCCTCTAAGTTCATACAGTGTATCATATTTGTATACATATCAATATATATATCGTACGCGACATTACTACGAATCTACATATACATATAACTATACACATAACTATTGTATCTACTTAACCGTACCAGTGTCACTATCACTGTCGTCGCACTCGGGAATCCGATAGTGTCCCCACGGAAGGTTTTCGATCCGATCGGCTAGAACGTAACGCTTATCGTCGTACGGACTGAGCGCGGTCTTCAGTTCGTTTACGGAATACACGTCGTGTAATCGCGCGCGAATATGGTTCTGTCGTACCGTAGTTTCCACGTGCTCGAGAAGACACCGCATGTAGTCCTCGAAACGTATTTCGTTCGTTACGACACTTCTATTCACCCCCTTCACTTTTTTCGTCTCGGACGTTCCCGCCGATGACGACGCGTCACGCACTCGAGTCGCGTACATCTTCGATCGAAGTCCCACGAACTCTGTCATCAAGGCACCGTTGTTCTCGTCCTTCATGAGTCCTGGCACCTTCTTGTTTACGCGCGGCATACCGTACGGGTTGTCCACCGCGTAATCGCTCGTGTCGAATCGCGCACTGACGTCACTTTTCAGCTGCTCGTAAGCGTCCTCGCACCGCAGCAGATACATGAGACTGTCGGTGTCCGTGTACAACACTTTGAACCCATCACCGAACTTGGCGCGCATGTAGACGTAGTGAAATTCATACAAGCACACCTTGGACACGTCCAACACGCCCATGCCCACGTATATGGGCTTGTCGAACTTCACTTTTAATTTTCGCATCTCGATAGCGACCAAGTGTTCGGAAAATATCGCGCGACTGTGAAAATTTGGTTTCGCGATCAACGATTCGGCGCCGTAACGTCCGTCCCACCGCGTCACCAGTCGCACGTTCACTCGATTTCGAAAGTTCTCCATCGTTTTTCCGTACACGGCATTGTTCATTAGCTTGTACAGTGTTTTCTGGAAATCGCTGGTCGCTCGCGTTCTCAACTCCGTGTTCAGCATGATGTAGTCGCGCAACCAACGCGATTGATCGAACCGCAGAACGCGATGAATTCTCGATACGCGAAGTCCGTGTCGAATGCACTGCTTCAAGTACCGATAGTGGATCACGTATCGTTCTTTGTCGCGGAGCGTGGCGATCAGCTTCGTCTGCTTACCGATGGGCGCGTGCTCGCGCACAGGACAGAACGGAAGGTCCGCGTGCTCGTCGTGAATGTCCCGCGGATACTCCAGATCCACTTCCAGGAGGTAGCCCTCCGGTCCGTCGTCCTCCGGCAAGGAGTTCGCGTCCAAAGCGGCAACCGCGTCGTCGTCCAGCCATCGGAATCCACCGCGCGGCATCGCCTGCGACATCGCCCATCCGTACAGGTTGTTCACGTCGAAGTACATCAAGTACGTGGATGGTTGCGACGCGTCGTACATCGATGTCGGCATGTACTTGTTGTTGGCGCGCGCGTACCTGTGCGAGCACTGGCTCAGGTCGCCGCGTATACCTCGCTCCACGAACAACAGCATGTCCACGTCGGTGAGCAGTTCCAATTCGACGCGCGTGTATTTCAACATCGCGTCCCACGTGAACGCCGGTAACGTACAGTAATGCGCCGGGTCTAGTTCGTAGCTCGCGATAGAGTCCATACGAAAGTTTTTGAACACGTCGGCGAGTAACAACACGTCCGTCTACAAATATAAATCACTGTACTCGCCTAATGTCCGTATACGAAAAGTGTTCCACACGTTGGTTGCGTGCGCGTAATCAGCCTCCGACACATTGCTATCGTCAGACGATTGTAGAACGCGTCACGAGGCGGTAGTCGCGTATCGTTCAGTTTGTCGTACGACGCCACGTAATCGTACGGGAAGACCCCCTTTCTGGTGAGGAGATCGAATTGTTCGTCAGGGAGATGTTCGAACTCGCGTCTTAGAATCGTAAGTCTGTCCTTCCCGAGATCTGACGCGAGTTTCTGCAGACTCGTTGCCATGAACTTGAACGAGTCGACGAATCGAAATTTCAACATTTTTCTCCAGTTCTTGCGTTCGCCCCTGAGGTCCTCGACGTTCTTCGTAAAGGATATGTATCGTTCCTTCGTTATCGGTAGGAGGTTGATCTTTCCCTCGAACGCGTCTGCCAACTCCTTGATGACGAAGTGCGCGTCGTAGCCGGACAGGTTGTGTAACACCACAGGTATCGTGCACAAACGTTGATACCGTAAGTTGCACGATCTGTGCGCCGCACCCCTGTACTCACCCGTCGAGTGGCAATGATCGCGCACTTTCGCATCGTCCTCGCCTCGGTCGAAGGGTACCCCGCACACGTGACACGCGGTCGCCCCGTGAAAACTCGTCCACTGCTGCCGCGTTAACGGCGTCATCGGTTTCTTCACGCACAACCACGAGTACGCAACGTTCGCGAATTCCCGCAGTTCGCGCACAAACCACTGCACACAGTCGGTGTCACTGCGACGCGCTCGGTATCCGCACAGAGCCGGGTCGTCGGAACAATGCACGTAGTATCCCACGCCGTGCGCTCTGTGGCGTTGGTACTCGTACGTGCGACGACAATCCATCGCCGGTTGATCAATCGCCTCCAGCGAACACTCGAAGTCCGCGTAGATCACGAAGGGCACGCGTTCCTTGCGTTCGTGATGCCGGAACCTCAAAATTTTCTCCTCTTCCGAAGGCATTTGAACCGCGCACTCGTTCAAGCGCGTGCAATCTGCGGTGTGCCGCTGCAATCGATCCGTCGAGGAGAAAAAGTTGAGGCACCTGAAACATGTACGGAAACAAAAAACACTGTAAACGCTTCGCTCGTTACGTATCGCACGAATTTTTTATTTATTATTCTTTTTTGCATACCTATCGCAAACGAACATTTGATGTCCGTGTTTGCTGAGTTGGCTGGATATTAACCTGGAGAGATTGCGGGTGCAGGCGAAATGGTACCGCTGCGAATCCTTGCCGTCCTGTACCAGCAGCACGTTCGCGTGCCTCCCTTCCCGCTTGTTGCCGGACACGCGTAGAGGCACGCATCCGTCCTCGTTGTCCCACAGGTACACGTTCACGGACACTTCGTTTGTCGCCTCGAACTTCCGTATCTGGTCCATCGTCATCGGCAGTCTCACGCCATCCGTACGAAGCACCGACGAATAATGCGGATACGACGCCATCCTGTCGCCGTGTGTATCAGCAGGAAACAGACTGGCGACGACTGATCACAAAAAGCACGCGTTCTCTTTACACTGCACGTTCACCACCGCTTTTTTCGACGAGACCGCTCGCGGAAGCGGTACGTCGCAACCGGCGCGCAACGGATTATACTTATTAATGTTAATCAGGAGATTCTGTACCGCCCGTATGGTCCATCCGCTCTCGCGCTCCTGAAACTCCTCTATCGCGACCAACGTCGGAGCTATCACTTGAGTCGCGTACCACTCGCGAACGTTCGACGACATGAACAGTACGTGATTGCGTGTCGCGAAACTCTTTACGTCCGTCTCGTCCCGCAACACGAATTCCGCGTTTAGCACGGTGTTCACGGATACGCTGCGGTGCCCCGTAATGGCGTTCGTAACGCGAGAAATCACCAGTCGACGAAGAATCGGCGTGGATCGGCGATCCCGACGTTGATCACAGCGCCGGTCAACAAACGTTTCTCGAACGCTGTTTCGACTTCCTCCCACACGACTTTGGGTGCCGTCGCTCGAGCGGCGACCCCGCAACCTACTCGCGATAATCGTCCCCGCATTATCGCGCGCAATGTTTGCGTTCGCGCGAGCAGCGACACCGTCCGCTGCTTCTCCCACACCGGCACGCGTTCGCCTCGTTGATACGCGATCATGTGCCGTACGGTCTCGTCGCACCTGTCCATCCACTCGCGAAATTCCGCGGTGGTCCTCAAATGTTCGGACATTCGCGCCAAAAGCACGAACGCGTTCTTGAACGTATCCATGTTGTCACTTCATATAACAAACTGTATACCGTTCCGCGACACGTTTCCGCCGCGTAGTCAAACTCGCGTCAGGATGTCGGACACATTTATTATTATTATTATTATCGTCAACGTATGTAACACTTCACTAGATACCGTTGTCATAAAACGCGAGATGCGCAACGATTATATCACACAAATCTTCCGACGCGTTACCATTCACGATTTTACACTGTCGAAGATGCGAGCTGCCTTATATACGATCATCCGTACCTAAACTCTCCCTACCCCATTGCATCTCAATGGAATAATACCTGCAATCATACCTTAAGTCATATGCGCATTATTCATCCTATTATCTCGGTAGCTACCGCGCGTAATTCTCGGTAGTGTACCTTCTCTCGTTACAGTTACATGTTTTCGACATGCTTCTGACACGATAACCACGTAGGTTTCGAGTTACATCTTCCACGCGACATACCGCCGTCTCTTCTTTGATCGCTTGCCGACAACGAAAGAGAGCTGTACAATAATATCTAGCCTCTCTCGTACTCCTTGTTCGCTCGTCGCGGCAATCGCGGGCGCGATCGCGCCTTCGAACGATAGATAGAAGAGTGTTGGCTCGCTTTAAATTTTCGCGGTTCGGAGATATCGCGCGCAAAGATGCTGCGCATTATTCTAGGAAGTTTGCCTATTATATGTTTTTGACGTGGTTATGACGTAATAGCCGTGCAGGTTGCGACTCGCATCTTCTACGCGACGTACCTCGGTAGGTTTCCGACCCCCTGCAACGAGAGAGAGGAGGATAGATTAATATCGTACCCCTCTCTCTCTCTCGTACACTCGATTCCAAAGTAGCGAATATCGGGGCGCGATCTGGCCTTGGGGAGATAAAAGGGTTGCGGATCGGATCGCGCGCAAATATGCTGCGCATTATTCTCGGAAGTTTGCCTCCATCGTCGTATGTTTTAACGCAGGTTTCGACTCGCATCATCTCCTACGCGTCGTACCGTCGTATGTTTCGACTATGCCCCTAGAGAGAGAAGGATAGATTCATATCGTACCTCTCTCTCACACTCCTTGTACGCGAGCGCGATCTGACCTTGGAGCGATACCGAAATGCAGGTTTCGACTCGCATCTTCTACGCGACATACCTCATTATTCTCGGAAGTTGACCTTCGAGCATTATATGTTTTTGGTGCTGTTATTGCGCAATAGCCGGGCAGGTGTCGACTTGCATCTTCCACGCGTAATGCCTCCACATGTTTTGACCACGGGCCGAGAGGATGAGTCATCGGCGGTACATCCCCCTCCCCCTTCTCGCTCTCTCTCTCTCTCTCTCTCTCTCTCTCTCTCTCTCTGTGTGTGTGTGTGTGTGTGTGTGTGTTTGTGCGTGTGCGCGCGCGCGCGTTCCCTCGCCATCGCGGTTCCCCTCGCCCCGCTTCACCCCTCGCCCTGCGTTGGTCCAGAATCGGCCTATTATACCTACTGTGACTTTAGAATATAAAACAGGGGCTGTTGCATTTTGGAAAAGTGGTAAGAAGAGACGGGTTTCTTTATAATCTGTCCAACATAAATTTCGAAAAGTTCCATCCGTATATCAATTGTATAGGTGAGTGGTAAAGGATGTACTGTTATGTTAAGGTGCTTCGTACCTATTTGTTTCATATCTATGCAAAATTGCCTTGTTTTCATTAGATGGGAAGAAACGGTGAACAGGGCAGGGACACGTCGGGTAAAATTGTTACAAATTTCTGAATATGTGTATAATAAGTTTGTTGACGGGATTGAAACTCATGCCATTATTCATGATTTGGACCTTCGAAGATGGGCCTTACAAGCTAATGAAGAGACAGGGTTGGAAAATTTTAAAGCATCTCGACATTAGATCTGGAATTTTAAGAGAACGTATAAAATAGTTTCAAGAAAAGTGAACAAATTTATTACCTGATCATACGGTACAGATACCACGCAATTAAATGAAATTGCTCCGACTTTTGTGAATAATGTAAAACCTCGTATTAGAGATATCGGAACAAACAATACATTCAATGCTGATGAAAGCGGATTCAATTTAGAATTACATTCGGGCCGTACTTTAGCTGAACAAGGAACTAAAAGTGTTACAGCAGACGTACAATCTATATCCGCTACTATACATAGCTATACCAAATTCCTCACAATATCAGCTTCTGGGAAACTACTCTCTCCGCTATTTATTGTTCTGCAGGAAAAGGATGATAATTTTGGTCCACGTGTACAACAATCTTTGTTTCGACCGTGGAATGTTCATATACACGCGTCCACATCTGGAAAGTTAACAGGTGAACTGGTTATGGAATGGTTAACAAACGTATATCTACCACATGCGGGATCTCGAAGCGTTTTGTTATTGGATTCGTGGACTGGTCACTGTCCATCTACATTACGAAACGGTGTACCAGCTAATCAACATGTGGAAATATTCACAATACCGAAAAAAAACTACAGGAATGATACAACTGCTTGATGTATATGGTTTCCGGATATGGAAAAGCTTTGTACGAAAATTTTCCGACCTTGTATTATTGTTTAATTACGATGTGCAGCTAAATGCAAGGAATAATGTCATTAAATTACAGTCTCTTATTCATAATCAACTTTCATCACCAAATTATCACGATGTGTTTGCTTACGCATGGTATAAAAGTGGATATATTGTTGAGAAACCAAATGAGTTTGAAAATCCAGTAGATTTCGCTTTTTCACTACAAGATTTCATACATCCACCTCGTTGTTCCATATGCGGCAATTATGCTATCATACGATGTGCGTGGTGTAAGCACTATTTATGTTTTCAACATTTTTTTGAAGAGCTTCATCACCATGAAGAATAATTCATAATCACACAAGTGTTTTCAAGGTTACCTAACTATACTTAAATCGCTTATTAAACGCCTGCATTGTCTCGCTTGTTTGGTAAGCAAATAAAAGAAAAGTTCGATAATTATGTTAAAAATAAAAAGTTCTAATAAGGATAAGTTATATCTAACAGTTCCCTTCTTCTCCTCTATTTCCACCTGATATAATTTCCCCATGTGTAATTGGAGACAAAAGTATATAAATTATATTACTTTCTTACTACGCGTCGCGTATTATTTCCTAATAAAAGTTAGAAAAACATTGCTCGTCGTGCAGCTTAAGGTACGTTACAATGGGATCCAAAAGTTTTTCGATTGTCGCGGAGCACAGTTCCGCGATACAACAATAGTTGAAATTGTATGGAAAAAAAATATGGATTATGCTGTTTCATAATTATTTAAACATCCAGTTCATATTTCACGTGAGAATCCGAATTTTAGAAAACATTATTCATATTTTTGTTTATAACTTTTTTCTAATTGTTTAAATAATTTATAAAACCTTTATTGATAATTTATAAAACCTAGATTTGATAGATCTAGTTAAAAGAAGTAACTTTTGTCTTGAAACTTTATTTCTATCTCTTACAGATTGTGTGTTACAAAATAAAATCGAAAAATAGCCGAATCTTCAGGGGTTAATTTCACCCCCTTACAGTGATTTTGGGCAGCAAAAAAAATTGCGTTGTAATCAGAAGGAAATCCCCTACATATCCACAAAGTTTCAGAATTTTTTGAATTTTCGGGTTCGGGATCTTCCCTTGTAAGCGATAAAAATGATTTTCTTAAATTTTTTCTTTTTACTAAAATGACATTAAACTAACAAAAAAGGTGCAACAATCGTTTAAAAGCTGCAAGAACAAAAAAGGGGTTTGAAGAGAAACATAACAAAAACCGCATGTTTGACCATTGAGGACATGCGGAAAAAATCGGTCCGGCCTTTTGCACTGTGTTTAAGGGTAGTTTTAACTCGCAAAAAACGTGGACACTTGAATGGTTCCACGATTTTCCTTGAAGTGGCATCATGTTTTCTAAAAAATGATAAATATGCAATTTTTGGGAACATTTTAAAATGGATTTAATACGATTAAAAAAAAATCTCTTTAAATTGGCAACTAATGGTTCAAAAATTAAACTTTCTTAGCTTTCCGAAAGACTCGTGAAAATTTGTGTAGGATCATGTGTTCGCAAGTTATATGTGCTCAAAGTTAAAAGTTCCTTTTTTGCTTTGATCGCGAATGACTCGGTCAATAAAAATCATACAATAATACAAAAAAAGAAATTAAAGAGAAATGATTGCTCTATGAGAGCTCTTCAGTGAATTTACCGGATAAAAATTTCTTTCGCCCGTGCATACGTTTAAATTAGGTAAAAATTTCTAAAACTTCGTTTCCTGCGCTTCGTCTCGATAAAACAGTATCACAATGGATGAAAAAAATTGAGTCTTTGGTTCAAAAACTAAAAACTTCAAGCGTTAAAATGCTTTTTTAAATATTTTTTGCGACCATTTTTCACAGAGATACAACCATTTGAAAAGGACCAAAATTGTCGAGAAATTATAGTTTTTCTTTAATTTTGATGCGAAGTGCATAATGTAAGATCCGGACCGAATAAATAAGGCTGAAAGCATAACGAAAAGGCGAGGGTAAAGAAGATCTCGCCCTATGCTGGCGTGACGTGATCAGCGGTACATTTGCTTAGTATGAGCACAGACGAAGTATAGAATAGACCTATCATCTTACGAATGTTCGTGTCACCACCGAAACTGTGTTACCGACCCATAATTTGAGGACTGAATTTAGCGGCCTTTGTTCATGAACAGCGTCCAACTCAAGAACTACTCTGAAATGTGTTGACATACTGAAAGATGTGTGCGTGCTTGTATACGTGTAACTTGTTTAGAGTGAGAATTTAACATAGAGGGCGGGCTTTCGCTAAGCTACGCTTTGGCTCGGTTTGTCAACGGCTCACGCGGATTTCTCTCTGAAAACCTATTTCGAGGATCAGGAGCCTATATGGCGCTGAAATATGGGACTTCTTGAGAGCTTATACAAGCTATAAATTGCAAGATGAAATTGATTGTTAGTATTTTACGTGTAGTGGAACATTTAACTAATATTTTCACGTGTCGTACGTCGAAAAATATTAAAAATTGACGCTGTTACTGACATTCCCGCAAATCTCTGCACTCTGCGCGTGTCTAAATAGAGGGTGCTCATCCTATGCCACGTAAAAATCATTGAAAATAATGAATTGAAACGTTTTTGTAAAATTTATATTCCTAGTTTTTGGGACCCGAGGCCGGTAAATCCCTACGTTTCATTAGAAATTGATTGGCTCTGTCCTTATTAACTATTGAATTGATTTAAAAATTATAAAAAAAACATCTACATATGTTATAAGTGCACAAGCGTAGGTATCGCTTACGTTAAGATCTGGGCACCCATATGAGTTCCGTGTCAGTTCACGTAGAATTCAAGTATTCGTCATTACTTTCCTCAATTACTTTACTTCAAGTATTTTTCATTACAGTCATTAAAAATAATCAGAATTATATCATGTTTGGTGCCATTTTCATAAGAAAAACACTAGTAATCCATTAGTGATACTTCTATGATAGAAATTGGCATATTCATTTCTGAATGGCCTATTGCTGACTTTGTCCTTATCCCACTAGTCTAGCGTTTATGACCCCCGAGCCGCGTCGTTCGAAAGCTGTTACCTAAGAACCCATCAGGGTCGTAAAAAGATGTACGCGTTACCGTTCAACCGATCTCAAAAGAGCATACAGCGAAAAGGCCATAATGTCGTGGCCATCGAATTTTAACATTCTGAGTACGAATACAGATCCGACATTGAAGGAAAAACATGAATGAGTATAATTGTCTTGAAACGTTGCGGATTACTACATACATCTGAAGTTTACAGGAGGTATATTTCTTTGGGAAGGGGCTGGGTGAGGTGTATTTTCTGAACAATCAAATCGATTGCAAATTGTTTGTCCACTACAACCATGCACCGTCCCGGCGTTCGGAGAACTGCCAGCGACCGCTGGACAGCAGTGATCCCCGAGCTTCGAAAATTTTGGGATGGTCTCTTTCAAATTAACGTGTCAACGCGAGTGCTAAAACTGCTAAGTAGAGCGCATTATACGCGACTGCTAACTGTTGGTTCTACAATTATTTATTAATAAGTGTGAAAATTGGTAAAAAACTTCCTTGTATATTAAGGAAAAACTTTGTCGCTGCAAGTTATATGTACCTCAAAATTGCCTCGATACTTTTTACGGCGAACGTCGAAAAACATGGTGTTATAAAGTATATTATCGGATCGGCGCGAGAAAGAGATAAGCGGATTGAGGAGTGCAATTAACTAAAATTCTTTAGGAAACCGAGGACAACAACTATTAAAGGTTTAAGCGTTAATGAAGCAGTTAATTTTAGCAATAAGCGTAGTAAGGACAAGCGGTTACCAAGCGCGAAAGCAGATTACGCAGCAGATGAGTAATTTCGCCGGACAAAGCGCAAGCAGGTGATGCGCGTAAGCAAAGTACGTGTGAATCGTAATCGAGTCGCGAACAGAGAGCCGTCCTTCCAAGGAATCGCGATCTATTTCCTGGAAGGAATAGCAGTCGCCCTTCCATCGATTGTAAGGCGATGGAAGGGGCCGTGATCGACGCTCCACATGAGTCAGCGCGTCGTTGCCATTGCCTAATTATCGGTACACCAACGGAGATGGCGTTAGGATGCTCCTTTTCGCGTACACATGGGTTATGTCCAGTATTTCTTTTTAATTAAATATTATTAAATTTTTTAACATAAGGGTTTTGTGCATACATTTTACGGCTTCGCTAGAGTTTTCTGAAGTTATGTTTTATGTCTCATAACGATCCCTTAATATTTACTCAAGTTATCGCAATTTATGTTTAAAGAAATAATGATTTTGGACGATGAAAAATTTTTTGTTTATAATTTTTGCCTCGAATAGTAATGATTCGATAAACAAACTGTAAATAGAAAAAATGTGTGCCGTAACGAGCTTTACAATACTATATTTTTTAAAATACAGTTTAACAACATTTAATTTTCCAATATTTCTTAGCGTTTGGACAATACTTTTTCGCATTTTCGAGCACTAGTCCCCTTATTGCATCCGAGCCCTCAATTATTTTTTTTTTCGAACCCATTTGTCGTTTTACTTAATGTATCGAACTGTTTTTCTAAAAGATAAAAAAATTATTCTCAATTAATAGTTATCAAAATGATACTTTTTCTCACAGCTTCTTATTATGTGGCACTGCAGATTGCACGTTCCCAAAAGTGCTTCTCCGATGGAGAGTTTATAAAAAAATATGCGATAGAAATGGCGAAAGCGTTCGGAAATGAAAATGCGGTCGAATGTTTTAAGAAAGTGTCTTTATCACAACAGACTGTTTTCTTGCGTGTTAGTGAAATTGGTACACAAATTGAAATTAAATTAAAAATGTTGCTGGAAGACTGCCGTTATTTTTCATTGTGTCTCGATGAAAGCACAGACGTTAGTGACATAAGTCAGTTATCTGTTTTTGTAAAAACAATAGATAACAAGTTGGTAAACTTGCCGATGAACTGGGCCCTCGCCGATTTCTATGACCTACACATATGTTGTCAAGGTCGTCATTCTGAACAACATTTGCCTTTAAACTTTTTGGCGGTCGGCTTTAGATTTGGAGATATTGATAAAAAAATTTCGGCATAATATATTGAAAGCTACCTCCTCACCTATTTCAATGATCTTGGCATATGTTGTCAAAAACATATGAAAAACTTTCGGCATAATATATTGAAATCTGTTTCACAGCCGACGGTATTAGTATTGGTTGGGGCTAGATTAGGAAGTAGACCCCGCGCCCGCTCGCAGGCGCGTAAAGCATGGTAGCGAACCGATGTATGTGTTAAACTCGGTAATTCTAATGTTAAGTTTTTTGCGAATATCTCGTAAACCAAAGCCGACCACCAAAAAGTTTAAAGGGAAATCTTCAGAATGATAAACTTGACAACATTAGCGATATTGACCCCATCGCGCGATACTTGCGTGAGAGAAGAGTAATAGACGACCTACAATTCAACCCTAGTACTGAAGACCCTTTATGTGCAGGATGCATTTATGGAAAACAACACAGGACAGCATTTGGAGGAACGGGTGAGCGCTCAGGCTCACCAGGTGAGATTTTTCATGCTGATCTCTGTGGAAAAATGAGTGAACCTTCGATAGCTGGTGTAAACTATTTCCTGCTAATTAAAGATGATTGTCCGAGATATTATTTCATCTATTTTTAAAACAAAAGACAGATGTATTGGAGTCTCTTCAAGAATTCTATGCAGAAGTTCAGGCTGATGGGCATCACATTAAAAGGATCCGAACGGACTGTGGGTTAGAATTCTACAACGCTAAGGTGGGAAAATTCCTGCTATCAAAAGGAATTAAGCACGAGAAATTAACCCCTACAGAGCAAAATGATTTTGTGGAACGCCAAAATCGAACTGTCGTGGAATCAGCAAAGGCGATGCTTCATGAACGAAACCTGCCACGTTATTTCTGGGCTGAAGCTGCAAATACAGCTGTATACCTCAAGAACAGAACAGTCTCAAACACTCTGGGTGGCAGTACAACGCCTTTTGAAGTGTGGTATGGTGAAAAACATTCTGTTAAACATCTAAGAGTTTTCGGTAGTGACTGCTATGTACACATACCCAAGAAGCAACGCACAAAGCGGGAGGAGCATTCAGTGAAATGCATGCTGGTGGGTTATAGCGAGGGAAACAAGGCCTATCGAATCTTCAATCCTGAAAGCAGAAAAGTGTTAATTCGTCGAGATGTCATATTCCACGAGAGCAACCAACCTCAAATAGTCACAGAGAAATTGTGGGGTGAAAATCGTTCTATCAGGTCAGTACCTGATTCACCAGCTGAGGGAGATGAATCACAGCCCGAGCAAAATTAAGATTGTCAAGCTGAGTTACCAAAAACTAGATACAAAAACCCACGACTTCCGTCTCCAAGATCACCATATCAGACAAGAAAAAGGGCAATGGAAATTGGAAGTCCTGATGAAGAGGAAGCAACCATGGTGATTACTGAGACCTACATGGCCAACGCAGAGCCAACAACCCTCGAGGAAGCATTGAGGGCAGATGATGCTAAAATATGGCGCGAAGCAATCGATGCTGAAATGAACTCCTTAAAACAGAACCACACCTGGGAGATAGTCCCTCGACCTGAGGGCGCTAACGTAATCACAAATCGTTGGGTATTCAAGCGAAAGCTTAGAGCCGATGGCTCTATTGAAAAATATAAGGCCCGTTTGGTTGCGAGAGGATGTTCGCAAAGGGAAGGCATCGATTATGACCAGACACTTGCACCTGCCATCAAATTCAGTTCCGTGAGGACCATTCTATCCATCGCAGCAGCCAATGATTGGGAGATACTCCAGTTCGACGTGAAGGCGGCGTTTCTACACGGTGACTTCTACGACGGGGTCACATTGAAATCATCGACACATATTTCACCGACATTGTTTTCACCGACAACAATTCCTCGACACCAGATTTAACCAACAACAGTTTTTATCGACAACAGCTTTACCCGACGACAGTATTAACCGATAATGACATTGACCGACAACAAAACATTTGCCGAATGCGAACGTCTACAAGATTTGACTTAGTCTGCGTATTGCTTTGGTCTGTGCTGTATCGAAAAACTAGGTATATTCAAGCGAGTTAAAATAATTAATCTTACTAAGATTGTGTGATAGTTCTACAAAAAATGTCTCCACCATCTTTAGAGACTAGTGATTCTGTTGTTGCAGGAGTTATATTATCAACAAGAAATAAAGTAAAAATTTGCATTGACAGTTACATACAGGGTGTCCCAAAAATGCTGCGGGTCCTTAAAGGGGGTGATTCGGGGGGTGATTACAAACAACTTTTTCCTTTGCGAAAATGCTCTCCGAGGTTTCGTTAACGAGATATTAATAAAAAGCACCGACCAATCAGAGCGCGAGTCTGACGGCCGAGTTCCCGCGCCAGCGTGGCTACGAGCCGCGCTACGACTGCGAACGAACAACTCGGCATGCATCGAAGAAAATTGCATAGAATGGCAAATGAAAAAGACGGAACAAATAAAATCGAACATGTTGTCATGGTTTGTTCGTCATTTAAAGTGAATAATGAATAAAGGATAAATGGATGAAAATCACGTGTAACGTAAAAAGACAAATACGCAGTTTTTTTTTAGAAGATTCGAAAATAATAATTATTTGAAGTGGGAGGATAAGGAATACGTAAATTTCCTTGTGTTAATAACGTAGCCACGAAAAGGTAATGTAACAGGAAATTACCGAAAAGTGATAGTAGTTCATTATTGTGATAAAAATCCGTAATTCAATAATGGCCAGCACTGTTGGTGATAACGAATAAGTCTGTTTAAAAAGCCCGATTAAATATTTTGGTACGGGAATTTTGAGAATTATCGCCGGAAATAAGCCATCGCTTGCGTTAAATTTAAAAATGAATGATCACCAATAAAGTAACTAAAACTCACCCTTGTTGGAAATTCACCAGCAGCTTGAAAATCTGTGTCATAGGGTCACTGAACCGATCCTGGTCATCGATGGACGAACTCAGTGTACAGCTGGTCCCAGGTATACGACACTACCCAAAGTTAAGGGTCACAATGTCAGGTGCGTCCAGGTCAACGTACCGAATATTTACTTCACTGCACTGCTACTAACACTGATCACTTAATTTATTTTTCATTGAACGTGTTGTTCCTACGTTATAAAAATTGGTGGAAATGAATTTTTACTTGGCGTTCGGAGCCGTGGGTATTCTCGCGTAAATTCTCACACTGCAGCACTTGCGTCCCCCTTGTTCGTGGGGTACACCCAGAACATCGCGTAATACTCTTGAGCAGAGAACATTTCTGCGACGTGATTACTAGCTGACTGACAGGATTTTTCCCAAGCAACTTCCTCTACCCCCAAGTAGTTTCTCTCGTTCCATTATGAGTTAACTCCCACCAGGACAAGAGGCTTTAGGTAAAAAGAAGCCAGCACATTTTCGGAACACACGTGTTTTGCAGAAGTGCAACGAACACTTTCACAAAAGCCCGCGCTCCGTCCTTCTACTGCCAATGTACCCATTGCTTCGAGATAGAAAACAGACACCACGTGTATCGGTTCGAAAGGGTCCGAAGGGAAGAGAAGCAGAAAGTCTTCGAGTTGCTATAAAGAAGAAAATGCATACCATTCCTGTTTCCCCAATCCGATACCCTGAGTTCACGTCTGCTACGAGGCGGAACCAATTAAGTCATAAATTATCCGAAACTGTAGGAAACCGTTCTCTACCGCCGACTGGCGGGACAATACGGTCATAAACCGCAACCTTGGTGAAATGCTCTGGCTGATCAGCCTGATTAATTTTGGAGAATTAGAAATTACAGAGTATTATCCAACATCAATACGCCTCGCGGAAAGACACAGGAACAGAAGGGGTAGTCCGCTGACTGCGCGTAGTCCCGCCTGCTTCGTCCTACCTTCAAATTAAAGACGGACCCCTTATCTCTCGAGTATAAACACGTGCTCGAATTTCAAAACAAAAGCACGCGTCGACGTATTCCGTGTGAGAGATGGTGGGCTTGAAGTCCGATTGGCCCTAATCTATCCAATCTGTCCTGCAGCCCTCCCAAACGGCCACTGTCCTGAAGAGGCCCTCTTCACAGCAATATCTCCTCCCCAAGGTCCACCTTCTCTCGCACGGAATACGTCGACGCATGCTTTTGTTTTGAAATTCGAGCGCGTGTTTAGACACGAGAGATAAGCAGGCCCGATTGGTTAGTTTAGAACCAATTGAACTTCAAGCTCACCTTCTCTCGCACGGAATTCGTCGACGCGTGCTTTTGTTTTGAAATTCGAGCACGTGTTTATACTCGAGAGATAAGGGGTCCGTCTTTAATTTGAAGGTAGGACGAAGCAGGCGGGACTACGCGCAGTCAGCGGACTACCCCTTCTGTTCCTGTGTCTTTCCGCGAGGCGTATTGATGTTGGATAATACTCTGTAATTTCTAGTTCTCCAAAATTAATCAGGCTGATCAGCCAGAGCATTTCACCAGGGTCGCGGTTTATGACCGTATTGTCCCGCCAGTCGGCGGTAGAGAACGGTTTCCTACAGTTTCGGATAATTTATGACTTAATTCGTTCCGCCTCGTAGCAGACGTGAACTCAGGGTATCGGATAGGGGAAACAGGAATGGTATGCATTTTCTTCTTTATAGCAATTCGAAGACTTTCTGCTTCTCTTCCCTTCGGACCCTTTCGAACCGATACACGTGGTGTCTGTTTTCTATCTCGAAGCAATGGGTACATTGGCAGTAGCAGGACGGAGCGCGGGCTTTTGTGAAAGTGTTCGTTGCACTTCTGCAAAACACGTGTGTTCCGAAAATGTGCTGGCTTCTTTTTACCTAAAGCCTCTTGTCCTGGTGAGAGTTAACTCATAATGGAACGAGAGAAACTACTTGTGGGTAGAGGAAGTTGCTTGGGAAAAATCCTGTCAGTCAGCTAGTAATCACGTCGCAGAAATGTTCTCTGCTCAAGAGTACTACGCGATGTTCTGGGTGTACCCCACGAACAAGGGGGACGCAAGTGCTGCAGTGTGAGAATTTACGCGAGAATACCCACGGCTCCGAACGCCAAGTAAAAATTCATTTCCACCAATTTTTATAACGTAGGAACAACACGTTCCATGAAAAATAAATTAAGTGATCAGTGTTAGTAGCAGTGCAGTGAAGTGAATATTCGGTACGTTGACCTGGACGCACCTGACATTGTGACCCTTAACTTTGGGTAGTGTCGTATACATGGGACCAGCTGTGCATTGAGTTCGTCCATCGATGACCAGGATCGGTTCAGTGACCCTATAACATAGATTTTCAAGCTGCTGGTGAATTTCCAACAAGGGTGAGTTTTAGTTACTTTATTGGTGATCATTCATTTTTAAATTTAACGCAAGCGATGGCTTATTTCCGGCGATAATTCTCAAAATTTCCGTACCAAAATATTTAATCGGGCTTTTTAAACAGACTTATTCGTTATCACCAACAGTGCTGGCCATTATTGAATTACGGATTTTTATCACAATAACGAACTACTATCACTTTTCGTTAATTTCCTGTTACATTACCTTTTCGTGGCTACGTTATTAACACAAGGAAATTTACGTATTCCTTATCCTCCCACTTCAAATAATTATTATTTTCGAATCTTCTAAAAAAAAAACTGCGTATTTGTCTTTTTACGTTACACGTGATTTTCATCCATTTATTCTTTATTCATTATTCACTTTAAATGACGAACAAACCATGACAACATGTTCGATTTTATTTGTTCCGTCTTTTTCATTTGCCATTCTATGCAATTTTCTTCGATGCATGCCGAGTTGTTCGTTCGCAGTCGTAGCGCGGCTCGTAGCCACGCTGGCGCGGGAACTCGGCCGTCAGACTCGCGCTCTGATTGGTCGGTGCTTTTTATTAATATCTCGTTAACGAAACCTCGGAGAACATTTTCGCAAAGGAAAAAGTTGTTTGTAATCACCCCCCGAATCACCCCCTTTAAGGACCCGCAGCATTTTTGGGACACCCTGTATACAGGGTGTCCGCGAGAAGACTGAAGAGCTGGATATCTCCTAAAGTATTGGAGATAAAAAAAATAAAAAAAAATATGAAATCGCATGATTCGAGGGGCGCAATTTATTAGCGCAGACGAATTTTTTCTTCGATTATTATTTTAAAAGATACGATGGTCAAGTTCGGTTCTTTAAATGGAACTATTTTTTTTTAAGAGGCCACATGATAGTGTGTTCCAAGGCAAATCCAATAAGCTATAATCTATACACTTTATTTCCACTGGTTTTTAAGATATTGCGCTTGCAAATTTACTAATTTTCCTTGGAAGAAAACCCGCTGGAAGAGCAAGGACCGGGGACGGTCTTGCTGGCGCCACGGGTGGCCTTGCCTATTGAAACAGATACCTACCTGCCAAAGGTCTACGCTCGGAATGGCAGGCCCAAAGCCTGGACAATTCTTTTCCGTCAGAAATGCTACTTAGGTAGGTACATCTGCGGTATCGAGAAGCGCACCGTTACTTTTAATTCGCACTTGCTTCTACGCTCGGATGGCCGGTTCTTTTGGGAGGGATGCAAGTTCGATTGGTTAGTGTTAGGTGGTGTGAAAGTTACTAGACCAAATTTCAGCCATAGGGAGCAGATTGTATTAGGACCAATCGGATTTGCATCCCTCGCAAACGGCTGCTCGCTTGAGGAGAGCCTCTTCAGAGCAATACCTCCTCCCCAATGCCCACCTTCTCTCGCACGGAATACGTCAACGCATGCTTCTGTTTTGATATTGGAGCTCGTGTTTATACTCGAGAGATAAGGGATCTATGCGAATTTTTAGGGAGGACCTCGCGTCGACAGCGGGCTATCCGTTTTCTTCTTGTGTCTCTCCACGAGGCGTTTTGACGGTGAATTGTAGGAGCGTAGATGTCTGGATGCCAGTTATTGAATTCAGGAGACGATAGAAACACTTTATTACAAAACACACATGCATCATAATATTAAAGTAAATCGTATTCCTCTCAGGCAGGAGTACTGATAATGATCGAACTTGCGCCCTACTTCGCGCAGACCGATTACACGGAGGGTACTCGAGTCACACACTGCACATATGATACAGGGTGATTCTGGAGCTACGCCCGTCGAAGGATGCGGCCTGGTACCCCGTGACAAGACCAACCCCCCAGCAGTGCCCCACCGAATTTTATGGCCATATCCGGAAAAAGTATGAATCCTGGGCCGAACGTAGCGATTTGAGGTCGAGCCCCCGCAGTCGAGTGTGAAATATCCATTACAGCATATTCAGAAATTCTTTTCTTCATTGTATCGAAAGGGAAGTGACGCCACTGGATTCCTTATGTTTTTCTGATGAAAATTATACCAAATGTTATGCAAATCGGACTACTTTGACACAAGCTATTTGTATTCCTTATGTAAAAATTGTCCGATTTACACGACATTTGGCATGATTTTCATCGGAAAACTCCAAGGAATCCATCGGCCACACTTCCATATCCATACGATAAAGGGTAAAGAATTATTTTATTGCTGAAACAGACACAGGGTAAATCTGGAGCAACGCCCGTCAAGGAAATGCGGCCTGCTACCCCGTGGCGAGGACAGCCCTTCGCAGTGCCTCACCCGATTTTATGGCTTTCGACCCTCAAAGGGGTTTGAGTGCCTATTAAGAAGTGAGCAATCTTCGACTTTCGCATTTCTTATCAGATCTTTGCGAAAACGACACCCATCGATTCCGCATGTTTCACCGATGAACGACCAAGAACGACGTAATTCGGACCATGATAAAGGAAATTCCATGGAAAATCGATTTGTATCATTTCAAGCTGATTTGACTTGGTTAAAATTAGTCCGATTTACACGAAATTTGGTATGATCGTCATCGGAAAAACATAAGGAATCCATTGGCGTCAAATCCTTTTCAATGCGATAAAGAATGAAGAATTTCTTACTACGCTGAAAGGAATATTTCACATTTTCACGCTCGACTGCGGGGGGTCGACCACGATTTTCCGGGGTCGGCCGACGATTCATACCTGCTCCAGAAATAAAATAATTCTTTATTTTTTATCGTATCGATATGGAAGTGACACCGAAGGATTCCTCATATTTTTCCGATGAAAATCATGCCAAATATCGTGTAAATAGGACAACTTTTACATAAGGAATACAAATAGCTTGTGTCAAAGTAGTCCGATTTGCATGACATTTGGTATAATTTTCATCAGAAAAACATAAGGAATCCAGTGGCGTCACTTCCCTTTCGATACAATGAAGAAAAGAATTTCTGAATATGCTGTAATGGATATTTCACACTCGACTGCGGGGGCTCGACCTCAAATCGCTACGTTCGGCCCAGGATTCATACTTTTTCCGGATATGGCCATAAAATTCGGTGGGTCACTGCTGGGGGGTTGGTCTTGTCACGGGGTACCAGGCCGCATCCTTCGACGGGCGTAGCTCCAGAATCACCCTGTATCATATGTGCAGTGTGTGACTCGAGTACCCTCCGTGTAATCGGTCTGCGCGAAGTAAGGCGCAAGTTCGATCATTATCAGTACTCCTGCCTGAGAGGAATACGATTTACTTTAATATTATGATGCATGTGTGTTTTGTAATAAAGTGTTTCTATCGTCTCCTGAATTCAATAACTGGCATCCAGACATCTACGCTCCTACAATTCACCGTCAATACGCCTCGTGGAGAGACACAAGAAGAAAACGGGTAGCCCGCTGTCGACGCGAGGTCCTCCCTAAAAATTCGCACAGATCCCTTATCTCTCGAGTATAAACACGAGCTCCAATATCAAAACCGAAGCATGCGTTGACGTATTCCGTGCGAGAGAAGGTGGGCATTGGGGAGGAGGTATTGCTGTGAAGAGGCTCTCCTCAAGCGAGCAGCCATTTGCGAGGGATCCAAATTCGATTGGTCCTAATACAATCTGCTCCCTATGGCTGAAATTTGATCTAGCAACTTTCACACCACCTAACACTAACCAATCGAACTTGCATCCCTCCCAAAAGAACCGGCCATCCGAGCGTAGAAGCAAGTGCGAAATAAAAGTAACGGTGCGCTTCTCGATACCGCAGATGTACCTACCTAAGTAGCATTTCTGACGGAAAAGAATTGTCCAGCCTTTGGGCCTGCCATTCGCGGCGTAGACCTTTGGCAGGTAGGTATCTGTTTCAATAGGCAAGGCCATCCGTGGCGCCAGCAAGACCGTCCCCGGTCCTTGCTATTCCAGCGGGTTTTCTTCCAAGGAAAATCAGTAAATTTGCAAGCGCAATATCTTAAAAACCAGTGGAAATAAAGTGTATACATTATAGCTTATTGGATTTTTCTTGGAACGCACTATCAAGTGACCTCTTCAAAAAAAATAGTTCCATTTAAAAAACCGAACTTGACCATCGTATCTTTTAAAATAATAATCGAAGAAAAATTTCGTCTGCGCTAATAAATTGGGCCCCTCGAACCATGCGATTCCATATTTTTTTTATTTTTTTGTCTCCAATACTGTAGGAGATATCCAGCTGTTCATTCTTCCCGCGGACACCCTGTATAATAAAAATAAAAATAGAAATGACTTATACTATTGGGTATGTGAAAAAAGTGGAAAAAAGGGCAACAGTTCTGAGTGTGCAGCTACAGCCAATACGCTGTACACAAATAATAAACATATAGTTCGAAAGCGTGATCCACTGAAGCACAATCATGGACCTGAGGCTTCAAATTCTGCGATATTAAAAATATGTAATAAAATTAAAGAATTGGCAGTAAACAGTAATGAAAAGCCCGGTATTATTATTAGAGATGTAAGGGGTGAAAAAATGTATCCGGACATATCTTCCAAAGAATAAAAATTTAGCCGAACAAATACGATATGCACGAAGGAAAAGTAAAGCTAAAGAACCTCAAAATATATCAAAGCTATATTTACCTCAGGAATTAACCAGGACATTGGACGGAGAACAATTTGGAAGAATTATAAAAGAAGGAACACAGTGTATTATATTATTCACAACATATGAAAATTTAAAAATTTTAGTTAAAAGTAATTGCTGGTTAATGGACGGCACATTTAAAGCACTTCCTACTTTTATGAAACAATTGTACACAATTCATGCTAATGTAAAAGATGACGACAGTGATAATAATACTGCCATTCCATTAGTGTATGCACTTTTGTCTTCAAAGCGACAAAATATCTATATATTCCTCCTACAGAATTTAGTTTCTTTAGCTGAAGAATTAAGCATTTCTCTAAATCCTGAAGTTATTTTAATTGATTTTGAGATTGCTGCAATGAACACAATAAAAACAGTATTTCCCAATACAAAACTGAAAGGCTGTTTTTTTTCATCTTTGCCAATCTATATATCGCAAAATACAGAAAAATGGTTTAACGCGAAGATATGGAACGGATGAAACGTTTAGTTCTGCAATTAGGCATATTCCATGCCTAGCATTCCTAGAAACGTCGGAAATTCCAGATGCCTTTAATGAAATAAAATCGCTGCTTCCGGTTGAATGTAATAATATTATTCGGTAGTTTGATAAATATTATGTAAATGGCACGATACAAGCACGCAGACGTAATGATGAAATAGTTATTCGTCGTCCACTATTTCCACCGGAAATGTGGTCACTATGTGATACCAATATATTCCGATTACCACGAACTCAAAATAGCACCTCGAATCATGGCACCGACGATGGCAATGCTTGTTAGATAGAAATTCCTGTGTATTTAGTCTTATAAATAGTATACAAAAAGAGCAAGCAGCGGTTGAGATCACCTTGGAAAAACTTGCAAACGGAGAACCACCAAAGAAAAAGGTCAGAAAGGACAGATTGAAAGAGGAACGCATCCAGAGAATTATGAGAAATCGTCAAGAATATAATATTATAAATTTCATACAGGCTTTAGCACACAATATTATCTTGTAGTAAATTGAACACAGTTAAAATTTTCGTTATGTTGATTTATGTTGTATCTATTCTTTTTTCAGTATCCTGAAATTAATATTTTGTATTTAACGTATGTAGATATATAAACACCACGGCAATATATTTTCTGTTCAATTATCTTTAGTTGCGTTTTTCTCACTACCAAAAGCCTATTCTACCCTTCGTTACAAAAAGGGGAAAGTACAAAATCACCGAGACTAATAGTAATGAGACTAATGTCATTATCGGTTAATACTGTCGTCGGGTAAAGCTGTTGTCGATAAAAACTGTTGTCGGTTAAATCTGGTGTCGAGGAATTGTTGTCGGTGTAACGTTCTCGAACGAGACGTTGCCGTTAATTACAGGAGATTCTACAAGTAGAGCGGTTTACCCGTGGAATTGTGGGATTGGTTCGGGTGGTGTGCGATAAAGAAATGAATTTCACGAAATGAGAGTTCTTCTTTTTAACGATGGGTAACAAAAATAGTTTATTCAAAAATGGTTTTGACGCTAGGTCGAAATGGGACATATAATACGACACGGAGTCGTGAGAACTATGATGATAAATTAATATAATTGAACGTAAGGTAATTGCGTTACGACGTATCGGTCGGTATTTAAAGAATATCGTTTGATTTAGGTTTCGATGCGGGGTCGGTAATAAAGAGTATTATTTCGGTTTTGACGCTAAGTCGATAATAAAGAATATTGCCCTAATTAATATTAAAGATTCGGTATGAAGGTACGGTACTAGATGGTTAGTTGAATGTAAAGTCTCGACGCGAAGTCGGATTGTGATACGAGAAATGACGCTTGGTCTATTTGGTATGTTAAGTTCAGAGTTCGAGAGGATTCCTTCTCTTAGATTTGTAATTGCTTCCTGTTGCCTATCACCTTGCCCACGCTTTCTAGGATGGTAGCTGAGGGCTAGTGAAAGCGATCTCAGATGGTAGCTATGTAGCCGGTTAGGGCGTCTCCAGATGGAAGTTGAATTCGGTGGCTTTCTTCCCTCGGATTGGTAGTGTGCTTCTGGTGCCTATCAGCTGGCCCACGCTTTCTAGGATAAGGTGTAGGGACTAGTAAAAGCGACCTCGAATGGAAGTTGAGGGGCTAGCTGAAGCGACCTCGTATAGGTGTTGAGGGGCTGTATGTCAGGACGTTGATTTAAAATAGATTTCCTTTAGACTTCGCAAGACTGAGGGGCTAGTCAAAGCGACCTAGGTCTGGTTGGTTTGGTGGCAGAACCAATGCTCATCTGTGCTGCTGGCGGCCCTGTATTTATACTGGATTATGGTACTTGGCCGGCACCAACCACTTGCTGCGCGATCTCGCGCACCAATTAGAATTAACATCCGGTTCGCGCCACTCACGCACGCGCGCTTGGTTTACTCGCGGCACTGTGTTCACTGTTTGAATGAGCAGTTATGCGCATGCGTTGCGCGTCGTTTAGTTCACTGTTTCCCGCTAAAGAGTATGTCGCTCACACGTGTTTCGTATGTTCTTAATACTAACGCTACAACTTTGATATAATGGAACTAACATAATGATTAATGTAGAAAGAAAAGGAAAAAATGTACGGCGGTTTGTAGCGGTACGTTACATCGGTGAAAACAATGTCGGTGAAATATGTGTCGATGATTTCAATGCGATCCGTTCCGTTTTACCCCACCACTTGAGCGAGGCGAAGATTTCAATACAACCGGGAAATTTCATTTTCCGTCGTTCCCAAAGATTTTTCTTAACAATGGCTTTGATTTTCTTATAGTCTAAGGTCCACTGAAGACTCCTGTTGAAGTTCCGTGTCTTTTTCTCCTTCCGATTTTATGTTATCACCTTCCGAAGTTAAGCGTTCCGTTTTACTTCCATCTTTTAATTCTATCTTTTAATAAAAAGGGGTGCTGTGACAGTTGTAGTATCAAGATAAAACACACATGATCGATAACGATTAGTCCAACAACTACATCTTCATACCACAGGGTAACGTCAAACTCCAGTTTCCTTGGGAGCAAATTAAAAAATTGCGAATACGCATGCACGTAAAGTTTTTTCCCTTGGGAGAAAAGTAGAAAACGCGAATACGTCTGAAATTGGTCATGTTGCTCCCGTTCAGCAGGCGTAAAAGAAAACCCATTTTCATGCATGTGTTGTGCCGAGGCAACGCCCAAGCACACGTATTATACACACCGCTATACATTATACATATTATATTGCGTTCGAGACGTTCCTAAGCTAAGACAGCCGCTAAGCAACTGCGAATCTACAAATTCAGCAAAATGCGAACGCTTCACATTTACTGGGCATGGTAACGCGCACCACGTCCAAGAGGGATATAAAACCAATTCGACTCCGCTAATCGGGAGACTTGAGATCCGCCCCTCGACCGGGCAACACGACTAAAAACCTACTTGTACACCTCAGTCTAGTTGTTTCTGAATAAAGACTTAGTCTTTGAGCTTAAACACATATGGTGAAGTTCATCTGGTGGATTCTCATCCTTTAATCACTCCCGAACCACGATTACGTCAGATCTCACCAGCCTTGCGAGCCATCACGTAGGGCACAACAAAATTGGTGGCAGCGGTGGGATCTGCATCGTAAAAAATTTTACCGAGCCTTGACGCAACTGATTGATCGACACCGTCTGAGATTGAACTCTCTCAGAAAAAATTATTGGATCATCGCAGTCGCATAGGCTGAAACAGGTTGTCGTAGCTACCGAGATAGCACAGAGGACCGAGGAACGGCCTTTGAGAAGACGTTCGACGCAGTCCGAACGACGGCGAACCTATTAACAAGTAAAATCGGCTTGTGAGTAAACGGGTGAATCAACCATCTACCAAACACCAATTCCATCTACGAGGACGCCACGGATCCGAGGACCAAGGCGCACGAGAGGACTTGGAGACCGAGGAACGTGTAGGAGCCGCACCTGAAGGACGGACGGAGAGCCGTACGAGGGAAGCAGCCGTTGGGGCACGCAGCGAACAGCTGTACGGATCGACCTTGCTGGGCCCAGATTCATCTTATCGCCGCCGTTGGTTCACGTACGAGAGGACGTCCACCGAGCCGACGACATGTGGTTGCGAGCAGCATTGTAAGTAAATGAAGCGTATACCGAGTCCGAAACAGAAAACGCGAGCGTAAATATTGTAAACCAGAGTCCTAAAGAAATACAGAGACGGTACATGCATGCCTATAGAAGACGAACGCGCGAATCAATTTAAGCTTCCGGGTCGAAGAAGCTTGTCGAGATCATTCGAATCGTTTTTCAATAAAAAGCTAACCTTCGTACGAGAAGAACTAGACATTCTACCTTCTATAGACCATACAAACCGTCCCGCCAAACACTTCGACCGCCACCGCTAAAACTAAACGCTAGGAAGAACGACGATTCAAGCGTAGAATCGTCTCCGGAAAATTTTGTGACACCGAATAGAGAATATCTGATTTTGCTAGCGGACTTTAGTTTGTTGGACAGAGTAAATTCGGGAGAACAAGAAATGTCGTTGCTTGACGGTGATAACCTCCCCCGACTACCGGACGTAAAAAAATTGTCTACCGCATTGTCGCTAGTCGATAAATTCGTAGGAAAATCGTCAGACGAGCTTGCAGAATTTTTGAAGTCTTATGCGAGCGCCTCAGAGTTTGTCCCCGCAACGGAGTTACCGCGGTTCTCAGTGATAGGAACGAAAATAAAAGGCAAAGCAGCCAAGGTATTAGAATACAAGGAAATAGAGAGTTTCGATAAGTTAAAGGACATCTTAACATCCTTATTCGTGGACAAAAGGTCAATAGGAGCAGTTGGAGCAGAGTTTCATGCCTGCCACCAACGTGAAAGCGAGAGCGTAAAACTATTCGCGTGTAGAGTAGAAGAATTAGCTGGGGAATTATCTGAACTATCGGTAAAGCCAGGGAATAGCGACGAAGTAAACAACGTATTAACAGAATCAGTACAAGAACGTACCCTAGATGTTTTCACCCTCGGATTGAATATAAAGCTGAGAACGATCATAAGGTCTCGAAACTATACAACGTTAAATGCAGCTATAGCCGCAGCAATAGAGGAGGAACAAGCGATGGGTCTAAACACCTCGCGAAATTTTAGGAAATTCGGTAATCAGCCCAAAGGAAGGGAAGGATCAAACGTACCACGATGCGAACGATGTAATCAATTAGGACATTTAGCGAGGAATTGCTACACGCGGTTAAGTATACCGCGAGAGAACTATCCGACTCAACAAACGACCGTAAAAAGGGAAGTTCAAAGCGTTACAGTGGTCTGCCACTACTGTAAAAAACCGGGACATCAAATCAGAAAATGCAGGGCTAGAGAAAGAGCAAATGGACGAGAATATAGACCGCGCTAAGTAGTGTGTCTAGGGGGATTCTAACCCAAATTTGAGTGGAAGTGATGGCGCGCGGGGGGAGTGCGGTGGGGGGAACTTTAGGCGCGGGGACAGCGGGGAGTGGAAGACTGGTTGCGAGCGCACGAACCGCGGAGTAGGGGAAGCCATAATCGTGGAGGGGATCAATCCAGGCCGAGCGGCCGCGGAGACCTCTCCAGACCTAGCCCACTGTCAGAAATTTTTCAGAGAGAGAATGACCCACAGCCGAAATTTTTTCATACCTAACCGAGGGAGGGAACGACCTTGGCCCACCCCCGAAAATTTTTTCACCCCTGACCCACCCCCGAAAATTTTTCAGAACTGACCCACACCGATCTAGCGAACCGCCAAGCGCAGAAATAATAATAATTTTTATCAGAAATTGTTTCGGGCGATGTCTGGAAAGGTCGACGTTTTACAAATCGCATATTCGGGGATGGGAAAGAGAGACGGCACTACATAGTTGTAAAGCTAAATTCGGGGGAGGGAAAGAGACAGCAGTGGTATAATCACAGTTCTTCTAAAGCTAAAATTTTTCAAAATGTTTTTCAATCTTAACGTCGCAGCGTATCGCGTGATCTCGCGTAATTTGACTCCTCTGGAGCAGCCGTACGGGATGATGTCATTTTCGCGGCGCGAAGAAGGCTCGAATGAAGTATAATACTTTGTTGAAGTCAAACGTGCGAGAATCAAAGAAAGAATTATGCCGAAACTTAAAATTATGCAGCATCTTAAAATTATGCCGAATCTTAAAATTAGGTGGTGAGGAGAGAAGGAGGGTAAATAAAATGGAGAAATAATATAAGTTTAAGAAATTTATTTTAAAATTAAAAGCATGTATAAAATAGAATAATAATAATTTAACATTTTTTCTTCCTACAAGCATCAGCCAGAATATCACTGATGGCACATGCTACCAGTTCGCAATCTACGAGATACTTCTCGTCGTAATATTCGCTATCGCGTATGATTTTAGCAGCACGACGCGTATCTAATGTTTCGCAGGCAACACCGCTCTGTTGCAACACGTTAACAAAACATTCAAATTTTACTTTCGCATCTTCTGCAGTTTGATGCAACCGCAGATACACATAGCTTACACATGGCTCAAGATTACATAAAAATGATACTGTATTCGGTTTGAAATACAGTGTATTATCACATAGTGTCATCTTTACAATTGGTGAATCAAAGATCCGAACAAATTCCAATATTAACTCATCACTCTGCATCGAGTCAGGTTCAGACAATTGTGCACGTTCTGCGATGGATGAATGGCTGTCGAATAGCAGATTCCATGTATGCCATGGTAATATGAGATGATTCCCATGATTGTCACCGAGAAGAACTTCTACATCGGCCATAGGTCCTACGTTGATTCTAATTTCCAAATTCTTGCTACCCACGGATGTTAATGCGTATCTTCTGACCATGATACGGGATCCACGGCGCGGTCTAAGAGAACAATTAAAGCTATGAAATTGTCCGCTCGTATCAGGAATAAACATAAAAATTGTGGGAATATACGAAAATAAGCCTTACCTGTCATAATAAATATTCTCCCCACATGGAGCTGTGCCATCATCTCGCATGATTGGAACGAAATAATCTGAGCACCCAGCGAATATTTCATTAATTGTATTGGTCAATTTTTGTAGCGCTGCCTGGTCCATCAAAGTCACTGAGGCTACTGAGCGATTGATGGAATAACGTCCGGGAGTCGGCTTAAATAGAGGCGTAATTGCTTCCTCCCACCACAACATTTTATTCTAAAGCTACCAATTTTCCAGAATGTTTTTCAATCTTAATGTCGCAGCATATCGCACGATTGCATGTAATTTAATCCTCATTCTCAAGGATAAAAGTCTCGACACTTGTTGAATGTAATATAATACTTTGGAAGCGTCGAATCTTAGAATTATGCGGAGTCAGCAGAAATTGCATCGGATGATCTTGCGCGCTAATTCGTCATACGCGTGAATCATAGAAAGAATTATGCAATATCAGCAGAAACTGTATAGAACAATGTTGGGACGGATCGTCGTTTTTGCATGCAATACATTCGAGGGAGGAGGTACATCGAAAGAGTTAGACAGAGACGCCAAATCGTGGTACCAACCATAAAAGCATGCTCTAAACTGCACAAAGCGTCAAATCGTTGCAACACGTTGCACGGATAATACATTACGATTATGAAAAAATTCGCGCAAGTGGAACGCCAGCTGCGAGATCAATCTGCACGATTGATTTCACGTGAAGAATACCTCGCGTGGAAAGAACGGTGCAACGAGTGTATCGAATCTTTGGAAGAACAAAGCCGAGTGAAACGTCCTCGATTATCGATCGGTGTTCAACAATCGCTGGTTGCTCGAATCGCGTGTCCCGAAGGACTGAAATATTCGTTGCGCGGACGTTTTGTGCGTGAAGCTGCAGGACATTCGAACACGGGACTTTTGTGGCGCGAAATAGACACTGCGTTCGACAGCCGCATATTAACTGGTGCGGTGCTAAATGCGAATTACATCGAACCGCGCAACTTCCTTCAGGATGCGGCGGCCATTGTGTTGGAGCATGTGCGGGGTCCTTTGCGGAAACATCGAAACCTCAAAGTGAACACGGTGTTTAGCGGCGAATTTGTGGCAGGTGACAAGCATGCTTGTAAAAGCATCAATACCCGAAACTGCGAACTCTTCGGTACATCCGATCTGCAGGAGTGGTACCAACGATGTGTCATCGAACCAACCCTGGCATCGCTGGAAGAGTTCCAGGAACGCGACAGCGGATGGGCATTGACGAGGGTTCTCAATCTGACCGTCAATGTCAACAAGTACAATCCGCTGCGCGCGGGGTGTCACTGCTAGTTGCTACGGGAAATATCGCTGAAGAAAGCGACGATTAGCGTGCGATCCGAGGACAACGCGTGTTTCGCTTGGGCAGTGGTCGCCGCTCTACATCCTGCCGACAGACACGCTGACCGTCCAAGTTCATACCCGCATTATACATTGGTGCTAAATCTCCGAGGCATTGAATTTCCAATGTCTCTGGAGCGGATTGGGAAGTTTCAGGGGCAGAATGGCATCTCCGTCAACTTGTACAGTTTCGAGGAGGAGAGGAAGAAAGGGCCGACAATCTTTCCACTGCGCCTCACCAACCAAAAGAGGGATCGGCACGTCAATCTGCTCTGCACGCCGAATCAAGAGCACGGCGATGTAGGGCACTTTGTGCTGATCAAGGACTTGTCCCGGCTGGTGGGCATGCAGCTGAGCAAGCACAAGACAAAGAAATTCATCTGTGATCGGTACGTATATAAACTTATGAATTGTTGAAATGTCTCACCAAACAAATTAAATAAAAATTTTTTGGGTTTGCAGATGTATGCATTATTTCGGATCCGTCGAGAAGTTGGAGCTTCATTCCCTGGACTGTGGGAAGATGAACGACTGCGGCATTCTGCTGCCCAGCGAAGGCAACAACTTGCTCAGCTTCGACAAACACTGCAGGAAGGAGCGACTTCCTTTGGTGGTGTATGTAGATCTCGAGTGCATCATCGGGAAAACGGAGGACAATCGAATAGGTGATAATAATAATAAATTACACGCGTACCAGCACCATAAAGTGCACAGTATCGGTTATTATATGCATTGTTCGTACGATACATCGCTATTGATGTATCGATGTCACCGCGACGCGGATTGTGTTTCATGGTTCGTCGAAGAATTGAAAAATTTTGCAAACTTTGCCAAACCCGTCCTGACCAGTAATGTTCCCATGATGGATTTAACTCTCGAACAGCGGACAACATTTAGCAATGCGACACACTGCCATATTTGCGAAGAGCCATTCGAGGCTAGCGATATACGAGTTCGCGATCATTGCCATCTATCCGGACGATTTAGAGGTCCAGCACATTCGGAGTGCAATTT
Source organism: Andrena camellia (assembly GCA_029448645.1). NCBI lineage: Eukaryota > Metazoa > Arthropoda > Insecta > Hymenoptera > Andrenidae > Andrena > Andrena camellia. Next base: position 2,064,087 of record CM055682.1, on the reverse strand, counting down.
AAATTATAAAAATGCGTTTTACATCCCAATAGTTTTTCATAATTTATTCGGCTACGATTCACATTTCATTATCGAGGAAATAGCTACCGCTTTCGAAGGTCACGTTGACGTATTACCCATAACTAAAGAAAAATATATTTTATTCACAAAAAATGTTGAAGATACGGCTGAATCAGACTCGCGAAAGTATATTAAATTGCGATTAATCGATTCGTACAAATTTTTAAACACCAGTCTCGCCAAATTAGCATCTTTTCTTAGCGCAGATAAATTAAAAATTTTACGATCCAAATTTGAAACATTATCCACCGAGGATTTCAATTTATTGATACGAAAGGGTGTCTTTCCGTATGAATACCTTGATTGCGCGAACAAGCTGCAGGACCCATGCTTACCGCCGCGCGAGTCATTCTACAGTTCGATAACGGGTGAGACAGTGTCCGAGAGCGATTACGCGCACGCCGAGACTGTCTGGTAGCGTTTCGACATTAGAACCTTGGGCGAATACAGCGATTTGTATTTGAAAACAGATGTCTTGTTATTGGCAGATATTTTTGAAAATTTTCGCGAAAGTTGCATCAAGAGTTACGGATTAGATTCAGCGCATTATTATACTTTACCTGGTTTCACGTGGGATGCCATGCTAAAACATACCAAAATTACATTCGAATTGCTCACAGACGTCGATATGGTCATGTTTGTCGAACGCGGTATACGCGGTGGTTTAAGCCAATGTTCCGGAAGATATGCACATGCCAATAACAAGTACATGTCATCTTACGACGCCAAGGAACAGTCATCGTACTTGATGTACTTTGACGTAAATAATTTGTATGGATGGGCAATGTGTCAGCCCCTGCCACATGCCACATTTCAATGGGTCGAAGATGTTGCAAATTTCAACGTGTCATCGATCGGTATAGATTCACCCACGGGATACATTCTCGAGGTAGATCTGGAATATCCGCAACGTCTGCACGACGCTCATGCCGATCTACAGTTCTGCCCGACGCGTGCCAAACCACCTGGCAGCAGACAGGATAAGTTACTCGCGACGGTATACGATACGCAGCGTTACGTTATCCATTATCGCAACCTGCAGCAGTGCACGCGTCACGGTCTTCGTATTACAAAGATACACCGCGTGCTTCAATTCGCTCAATCCCCCTAGCTCCGCGATTACATCGAACTCAATACACGGTTTAGAACAAGCGCGACAAACGATTTTGAAAAAAATTTATACAAATTGATGAACAACGCGGTATTCGGTAAAACTAAGGAAAATGTGCGAAATCATGTGGATGTAAAACTTTTGACACATTGGGAAGGGCGATATGGCGCGGAGGCAATGATCGCGAAACCGAATTTCCACAGCAGAAGTGTTTTTTCGGAAAATTTAATAGCTGTTGAATTGCGAAAACTCGAGGTGAAATTCAACAAACCGATATACGTGGGTATGTGCATTCTGGACATATAAAAAATTTGTTTGTATGAATTTCATCACGAGCACATGTCTCCCCTGCACGGACAAAGTTGTAAAATTCTATACACCGACACCGACAGTCTCATTTATCATATTAAATCCGAAGATATCTACGAGACCATGAAACACAATATCGATAGATTTGACACATCCGATTATCCCATTGACAATTCATATAATATGCCGCGCTTAAATAAGAAGGTTCCGGGGCTGATGAAGGACGAAAATAACGGCGCGATAATGACCGAATTCGTAGGTCTTAGAGCGAAAATGTATGCACTCCGCGTAGACGGTAAAAAAGATATGAAAAAGGCGAAAGGCGTCAAGACCAACGTCATAGCCAGGACGATAACTTTCGACGACTACGCGCAGTGTTTGCACAGGGAGATCGAAATGGTTCGCAGGCAATCATGCATACGGTCGAAATTGAACAAAGTGTACACCATTTCGGAATCGAAAATCGCTCTAAGCCCACACGACGACAAGCGATATATCGTACCCGATTCGACCGACACTCTGCCCTGGGGACATTATAATATACCATTGTAAAATTCTTCGCACATGTATAGAAATTATTGTATTTATTAAAGCATTATAAATGGTGGAATTATACATAAAAATAAAATTGTTCACATGTATATGTATCATTGTATTTATTGAACCATGTATTATTATTATGTTACAATACATTATTTTTATTTATCCAAGAATTGTGCGATTTATCAAACCCTAGCCACTTGACTTATACCTTATCCCCCTTCCTACGCAATACTTTTTCCACTAGATCAGGATCGGTGACGCGTTGCAGCTGGTGTTCATAGAAACCTCCGGCAACAGGTTTTCCACAGGAATCGAGGAGCAGGTACGTTGCGGGATTAGTTGCCTGTACTTTGGCTATCTCGAACACCTCCGTTGTCCAATTCGGCGTGTAGCCTTTATCGAAGATGGTTTTAAATTTGCTCACGCGCAGAAACTCGCCCAACTTGAATCTCGCTGGTGCAGCGATCTTTATGTTGCTGTATACGGTGGCCAGCAGCTTATCGGCGAACGCTGGGGTAACATCGCAAGGACGCATTCTGATGGTTCTATGTTTTCGCGTGTTATACTCTGCAAGTAGACGCGATAGCGCATCTGTCCATTTGTAGGTTCCATTGAGCGTAAACAGTTTCCACATATTGTTCTTCAAAGTTCGATTGAAACGTTCTACGACAGAGGCCTTCATCACCGAATACGTCGAATAATGATTAATGTTATCCTTTGTCAAGAGTTTCTGCACATCGGCGTTGTAAAATTCTTTTCCTTGATCGGTTTGCAAATTTTTCGGATATCGATCTCTAAATATCTTTGCAAACGGTTTAGTCACCTCAGCGCCACTTTTAGTCTTGAGCGGTACCGCCCATGCATACTTGCTCAGCACATCGATGACGGTGGGTATGTAGTGGTGACCTTGGTTAAATCGGGAGTATGGGCGCATTTCTACAACGTCAGCTTGCCACAGATCATCGTATCCGCGCACTATGACTCGCCTCCGCGGGAAATGTCTTCGAGCTGGAGCATGCAATTCCTCGACGAGTTGCCGCTTCATGTGGCCATGGTTTTCTTTGCTCTTGGATTACGATGATGGCTGCATGTATGATCGCAGAGGTGTCTTTGACACGAATGATGCGACAATTATCGTATACGTGCATTATGTGCGCCCCATCGGTCCGGTGACAACTTCAACCGTCTCGCATGATTCTCCTTCGCAGCGATGATGCGGGATAGAATTCGACGCCGGCGATATCTTTTGAACGCTGTTTTGCAGCGCCAGCATCTCTCTCTGAAACACGATCAGCTTCCTCTCTAATTCTTCCTGCTGCTCTCTCAAAAGTTTAATGCTCTTTTCCACGTATAGTTTATTGACGGCATCCCTATCAGCCACCGGTTGAGCTACGCGTCGTATCTTGCGTGATTTTACATCAAAGTCGGCACCGGTCACGCAAAGAGCGTTATCTCGCATATAATTTCGAAGCAAACCGTTCCATTTGTAATAATCCATTCTAGCTGCGCCACTCTTCTCGAGCGATACTCCAAATTTGTTGATCGGCACCTCAATGCATACAGTGCGCATGAAGTTCCTCCACAATCGACAGAATTTCATTGTCGTGCGAGTTGTTGCCCGCCTGACGCGACGCTTCCAGCACACGGTATCGATCCACAAGCTCGTTGTGATAGTCCCAGCGCACGTAATCGATCTTGTTATCATTTACCACCATGACTCGCGGCGCTGTTAGACCTTTCCCTGCTTTATTGGTTGATACACGAGGGAGTAGCGGTGCAATTACATGTTTGTACTTGTATCCCTTGTTGCCTAATATGGGATTTTGAGCAGAATGACCGCGTCTGTAGGCATTCGTCGCCAGCAGTGTACTTTTGTATTTTTGTTTATCGGCATCGGTGTATACAGCATCGTCGGGAATTCTCTTGAAAATCAGTTCGTAAAGGCCGGGCGTTCCTCTGTATTTTACACCGTCGTTGATTATATTATCAGCCTTGTCCATATCGAATGCCTTATCCCCAAGCATCATTCTACTATCGTCAAAGTATACGCCATACAGTGTCTGTGACAGTTTCCTTATCCCTACTTATGATTGCATCCGTATATTTTTGTCCCAGGGGACCCAAATGGCTGCGAAACGTTTCTTGTTCCGCGGATGTTTGAAGTTTCTGTCTAATAGATGTTGCAAACGATTCATCGGGAGTAGTTTCAAAAACATCATCGTCATCATCATCATCATTGGTTGTGAGCAATTGTACACTGGGAAATGTATTTTTTGGTGGGGGAGGAACAGGGAACTCGTTTGATACAACATTCTGCCGTTTTCGCTTCGATTGAACTGGTGTAGAGGTTACGAGTGAATAATCCGATGACGTGCGTGGTTTCCTCTTTCTCTTACGCGATGTGTTCCATTTCGGCAGGATTTTTCTTTCAGGCGTTAATGTTTCATGCCCTTCAACGCTTGTGCTCATCAGCGGTGATATTTCAGCTTCTGCCGCTGCGGTATTTTCCACAATATGTTTTAAGGGTTCGACAATATATTTAAAGTCTCTCCAACGCGATATCTTCCTCCATCTTGCCGGTCATCAAAGCCTGATGTTTCTTGCGAAAGACTTCGCTGGTTCTTGCAATTTCCTTCGCTATTCTCTCGCGATCCTTAATCTCCAGACTATCGATATCAATCATTGTTGTACCGCAGACGTTGCTTTCCCACTGACGTGTTGACAATGATTGACCATTTCACGGTACGGCAAACTCGTTAAATCCCTTTCTGTAACGTCCATTGGACATCGCACTATCCTTGTCTATCACCACGAAACCATACTCCAGCTGCCAACAATTACGACACAAAGCGCAGAAATCCTCGTAAGACATATCAGTGTTTACATGATCGTTGTACACGTGTTTCAAGTTCGTACCATCCTGCTTAAACAGAATCAACAGATTCGCATTGTCGCGTATAAGATGTTTGGGAATCTTTGCATATGTCTGACAGAGATAGAAGCAGTCAACGTTCGAGTGGCGCCCCATTGCAAAGTATTTCCTCATCGTATCTTGCTTGTCGCATGCCACGTCATCAAAGATAAAAATGGAATTCGGAAGCGATTCGCTCGGTGGGATGACGTCACTGTTATTCGAAAATGTGAAGTAGCCAATTTCATCTATCGGAGTCAGTAAATTCTCCAAATACTGATATTTCGGCTGTTGCAACGATTTGGAAAACACGTACACGTTCTCGAAGCGGACGCCGTGAGTACTTTCCAACAAGCTCACCAGCACGTTGGTCTTTCCACAATTTGATGGGCCGCAAATGAGGCAGCGTATGGTGTTTGGCAGCATGCTACCATGTCTGCGTCTTGTTTTCGAGGACATCATTTGCGATTTATCGTCAGAATTTGTCACGCGTATCGTCGCAGGTTGCCGGACGAATGGTATCCTCGCTGCGAACCGCGAAAATGATTTTTGATACATCGAAGCGGCGACGCGCCCTATTTATAGGCCCGCGCTGAGGCAAAACAGCTCAGTATTCGAAATGCTTCTCGTTCTGTCGGATAATTGCGATATTCGAGACATAACCTCTGAGCAGTTGAAATGTATACCAAAGATTATTCTACTGCGCGAGTTTGGCAGGCACATTGATCAGTTGTGGGACAGACTCCCCGAGCATATAAAAGCCGATTCCGAGGTTCGGCAGCATCGTCGGTGTCTGGAGCATTATAATCGCCCTTGGCAGCGAACGCATATCGACGGTCCAGCACCACTGATTAAAAACTGTGGCGAATGTCGCCGACGAGAGTAAAGAAAGTTTGTGGTTTGTTAAATCGGGCGATAAACGCGCTACCTATCGAATTACATATCCCGGGATATCAGTTTTGCAGTCCAGGAACTCGTCTGGCAAAACGATTGGCTATAGGTGATCAAGGTATCAATCCGTTGGATGCAGCGTGTCGCGAACACGATATAGCGTATTCGCGTAGCAACGACCTCAGCGAAAGGCACGCGGCAGATAACGTACTCACTGACAAAGCGCGAAAACGCATCGTTGCGCGAGACTCGACTCTGGGCGAAAGAGGTGTTGCTACAGCTGTTTGGGCAGCTATGAATGCCAAGACGAAAATCGAAATGGGGATGAAAACAAAAACTCGCAAAAGGACTGCAAAGAGAGCACCGCAAAAGCGGATTCTTCCGGTGGCAAAACGGGGTGGTATATTACCACTTCTCCCGCTGCTAGGTGTTCTCGGATCACTAGCTGGTGGAGCGGCGGGGATCGCCAAGGCCGTAAACGATAATAAGGCGGCGCAACATCAGCTGCAGGAAATGCAACGTCATAATCGCTCCATGGAAGGTCGCGGACTTTATCTCGCGCCATACAATCGCGGACAGGGAATATCGAAACGGAAAAAAAACGTCGAAAAGAAAATAAAAATGCCTGTGGGCGTAACTACCGATGTGCAATTGGCGGAGTTGGCAAAACGTATGCGTATTCCATTTTTTAGGGGTGTTTTTATGCGTAATGCGCTACCTGCCGGAGGAGTACGTCAATTTTGACAACGTTGAGGGGCCGGGGACTCATTGGGTGGCGTATGCGAAGAGAGGGTGTCGAGCTGTATATTTCGTCAGCTTTGGAAATCTTCGACCGCCTAAGGAATTGGTGTAATATCTGGATAAAGATGCTGTGATGATTGAATACAATAGAACGTCTTATCAGCAGTACAATCAGAGCAACTGTGGACAACTATGTCTACGCTTTCTACAGACGATCGGCACCAAATTTAAGGATTGACTTCCCACCGCTCTGATTCAGTACTAGTCGAGCAGTGCAGCTCGGAATATGTCGTTAACATTCACTCTAACCGGCAAGAGTAGCACCCTCGCGGTAAGATATCTTCCACCCATGGATTTGAGCAACGATGATTACGAGCTTGATCTAACAACCTTTGAAACTTATCATACGATACCGAACATTGACTCGAGTAACGATAAATTCTACTTCGCCGTAAACTATAACACCAACAACAACATCACACACGAATACATTGCGATTCCCCACGGGACCTACGAACTAGATGCTATTGTCAAGTATTTGAAGCAGCGATTACTCGAGCGGTATACTCAAAATCTTTGTGGCAATGATGACGACAATGGTGGTGTCAACGATGTGTATCCAATAGTGTTGCGTTCCAACAATAACACCATGAAAAGCGAGCTATACTGCTCGTTCGCCGTAGACTTTACAAAGTCCAATAACATTGGATCGTTACTGGGATTCTCGACGAATCGAGTATTAGAACCTGGACGGTGGCACGAATTGGACGATCCAATTAATATCATGAACGTAAACATTATTCGCGTAGAATGTAACATGACCGCTGGTGCGTACAACAATAGGAAGTACGTACATACGATACATGAATTTTCTCCGAGGGTCCCACCAGGATATAAGATATCGGAAACGCCCGCACAGATCATTTACCTTCCGATCACCGCACGGATCATTACGGATCTAACGATACGCGTTGTGGATCAAGACGGACGGTTGCTCGATTTTCGAGGTGAAGAGATTACCATCAGACTACACGTACGGCGGCGACGACGATAATACGCGTGGTGCGAACGAAAGAGATGCTTGTGTTGAACGACATCAGAAACCCGGTTCATCCGAGCGAAATTGTTTGCAACAACAACAACAACAACCGCAACAGCTGTGATCACGCTAAAACGAAGAGGCTCAGTGCTGCGAACATTGCATTTTTGAAATCACTGGGATTCATTGTCGGCATTTAAGTTGAAAAATGGTTGACATTCTAAGCATTGGAGAAAAGCCGACGTTTGATAATCGCATCGTCAAGCTCCAGACTCACACATACAACCCGTAAGTCAACACGACGTTTGGTTACAGTGATGAGATAAGAATACCTATACAGCATCAGGATTTATACACATTGCCGTGTGAAAGTTTTCTCTACGTGCAGGGGAAATTGACGGTAAATAAGCCAAATGATCCATTAACGGTGACGTTGGGAAATAATTGTGTGGCGTTCTTATTTGATGAAATTCGATACGAGCTGAATGGCGTGGAGATTGAGCGCAACAGAAACGTTGGAATAACTAGCACGCTTAAAAACTATGTATCGCTGGCATCTGGCGAAGACAAAAATTTGGAGAATGCAGGATGGCGCTTGAGACGACGTAATGGGCCAATATTGAAAAATCATTTCAATTTTTGCATCCCACTCAAATATTTGCTGGGATTTTGCAAGGGCTACAAACACGTGATTATTAATGCGCGTCACGAATTGATTCTAATACGATCGCTCAACGATAACAATTCTCTAATAGGATCGCCGATGTTGGAACCAGAAATTGAATTACTTAAAGTTCAATGGCGAATGCCTCATGTGACACTGAACGACATTAATAAGCTATCGTTGCTACATACTTCGGAAAGTGGACAAAACCTAAGCTTTGTTTTCAATCGTGGGATCTGTACGAGTATCCTCTCTTACAGAGCACGACCAAGCATTCGTGGACCGTGAAGGCATCTGCGTAGCTGGAAAAGCCGCGATGCGTTATCTTTGGTCTACAGACTAATCGAAAGAATGTGATGAGCGAAGATGTTACTGAGCTCGACAACTGCAAAATGATTAATCTAAAACTTTTTCTCAACTCGGAATTTTACCCGTACGATGACTTGAACTTGGACTTTGATAAGAATAGGCACGCCATCTTGTTTCATATGTATACGCAATTCCGTAAATCGTATTATGGATATAGTTGCAACGAGGCCATTATTCACCGTGGCCGAATTTTTACAATTTGGCCCCCTCGTCGTGATTGATTGCTCGCGACAAAATGAGTCGATCAAGAATGGTTCCGTGGACGTGCGCATAGAATTCGAATGTAGAGAGAATGTGCCTGCAAATACTACAGCCTACTGTCTGCTTCTGTACGATCGGTCGGCTGAATACAATCCACTGACAAACGTGGTGCGAAAAATCATTTAAATTGCCGCACTATTTGCCCGCCCTCTCCTGTGCCAAAATTTCATCGTGAAAATCGAGATGCTTTACGAGAAAGATCGCATTCTCCCGTCTGTCTTGGAAGCGAGCGGACCTCTAAATTGTACCGATAATGGTCATACCGACATTTGTTGACCTGCAAGGGTTCATCGTTGATGGAAGATTTGTCGTCAAGGAAGTGGCTGTCCTACGAAAGGGAACAATTCTCTCGCACCATATTTTTGGGAGTTCGTTGCCCCAATATCTTCTTACGAAATCTGACAAATCAAGCATCCGGTGGTTGGCGGCAAAACATCATGGACTACGGTGGGAAGATGGAGACGTTCCATACAGTATGGCTAAACAGCTAATTACGAAAGCTGTTGCTGATGCGATCGACGAAGAAGATGACGCATCCCATATCGTATACGTTAAAGGGCCGCAGAAACAGGACTGGCTTGCAGATTTCCTCGATGAAAATACGAGAGCGGACGTGATCATCGAGACACTGGACATTGACTACGAGGAAATCATATCTCTAAATAAGCTAAATGTAGTGAATATTCTGCGATGTGGCAGACACGCAAAGCACTGTGCCTTGCAAAATGTATTTAAAATATTCAACTGGTGATCTAACCACCAGAGAGAAATGCATAAATAAATATAATCAATTTTTAATACTTAAATGTTTTTTCTTCACCCATCCCCAACCTCCTGCATGTGATGGACGCTAGATTAAGATGATGATGGTTGTAATTATTATGTAGAAGTGGTTGGATGCGCGATCAAAGTGGTGCCATACACGATCAAAGTGGTACGATAGACGTTGAAAGTTGTACCATACACGTTCAATTGACGTTGAAAATTGTACCATACACATTCAATTGACGTTGAAAGTGGTACGATACACGTTCGATACACGTTCAATACATGATCAAAGTGGTTCGATTGACGTTCGATACACGTTCGATCCACATTCGATACGTGATCAAACTGTTTCGATTGACGTTGAAAGTTGTACCATACACGTTCGATTGACGTTGAAAGTAGTACAATACACGTTCGGTACGTGATCAAAGTGGTTCGATTGATGTTCGATACACGTTCAAAGTGGTTCGATTGACGTTCGATACATGTCCAGAGTGGTACGATAGACGTTGAAAGTTGTACCATACACGTTCGATTGATGTTGAAAGTGGTACGATACACGTTCGATACGCGATCAAATTGGTTCGCTTGCTGTTCGATACACGTTCGGAGTGGTATGGTCTAGTTGAATGATGTGTCCAAAGAAGAATGGGGAGAAGATAAGTGCGAAGAAGAAGAAGGAAAGGGTGGTCAGTGAATAATTCGAAGAAGATGCATTGAAGGAGAGAATGGTCAGCGAAAATGCAGGTGGAGCACAAAGACATCTTACTTTGCAAAGCTATACAACTTTGGGCATGGATCTACATGCGGGAGCTTGGAGATGCAGCGAGACCAGTTGCATTCAAATCGTTGCCGACAACAGTTACAATTTTTAAGTGAATTTTTTTATTTGTGTTAAAACGTGGGAATAATAAGGATTGCCCCGGAGTGCGGCCCAGAGGTATGTACTTTAAAATATTTATCGCGATTAGCCTTTAAAATCGAGTTCGATCCCGCGGTCGCAAATCGATGTTTCTGTGCTGTAGAACTCGCCTCCTGAATCGCCGCAGTGGTCGCCCGATTGGGACGGCCCTATATTGTCGCCGCAGCCGTCGCCGCAACCGTCGCCGCAGCCGTCGCCGCAACCGTCGCCGCAACCGTCGCCGTCGCCGCCGCCGCAGACATCACCACCATCGCCGCAGCCATCACCACCATCGCCGCCTGCGCAGGTATACAATACTTTGGTGTTGTTTGACATTTGATGTTTATTATGTTTATTCACGTGTTGGTGTTATATTTGTGTGTGTGTGTGTTCTAGGACTTGCCACAGCTTGACCCGCGGATGCGGCAGGAGCCAATATATGGGGCCGCGCGGCTGCGGCCATACATAGTGCCGGGGGCTCGGCAACGGCGGCGGCTACCATCACAGCCGCAACCATCGCCCCCATCCCCCTCATCGCCGTCGCCTCCCCACTAGTTTTATTTTTTATTATTTTTATTTTATATTTTTTATTATTTTTTTCTTTTTTATTTTATTCTTTTTTCTATTTTTTATTTTTATATTTTTATATTTTTATTATTATTGCTTTTCTTTTATTTTCTTTTTTCTTTTTATTTTATATTCTTTTTTATATATATATTTATGTTTATATTCTTTTTATATTTATATTCTTATTATATTCTTATTTGATCTTTTTACTGAATTATTATATTTTTATATTTATACTTTTATATTCTATTTATATTCTATTTATATTCTTTTTTAATATTCTATATTATTCTTTGTAACAATATATTATCATTTTAAAACCTATTATGTCTTTATTTTATTTACCCTCCTTCTCTCCTCACCACCTAATTTTAAGATTCGACGTTTCAAAATTATTATTTCTCTGCGTTGAAAAAAAGTGTCTGTTGGTATGGAATAAAATTTCTGCTGACGCCACATAATTCTATGATCCGCGCCTTCTTCGTGCTGCCAAATGACATCATCCCACACGGCTGCTCCAGAGGAGTCAAATTACGCGAGATCGCGCGATACGCTGCGACGTTAAGATTGAAAAAACATTTTGAAAAATTTTAGCTTCAGAAGAACTGTGATTGTACCACTGCTGTCTCTTTCCCTCCCCGAATTTAGCTTTACAACTATGTAGTGCCGTCTCTCTTTCCCATCCCCGAATATGCGATTTGTAAAACGTCGATCTTTCCCGACATCGCCCGAAACAATTTCTGATAAAATTTTTTATTATTTCTGCGCTTGGCGGTTTGCCAAATCGGTGTGGGTCAGTTCTGAAAAATTTTCGGGGGTGGATCAGGGGTGAAAAAATTTTCGGGGGTGGGCCGAGGTCGTTCCCTCCCTCGGTTAGGTACGAAAAAATTTCGGCTGTGGGTCATTCCCTCTCCGAAAAATTTCTGACGGTGGGCCAGGTCTAGAGAGGTCTCCGCGGCCGCTCGGCCTGGACTGATCCCCTTCACGATTATGGTTTCGCCCACTCCGCGGCTCGTGCTCACGCAACCAGTCTTCCACTCCCCGCTGTCCGCGCGCCTAAAGTTCCCCCCACCGCACTCCCCCGCGCGCCCTCACTTCCACTCAAATTTGGGTTAGAATCCTCCTAGACACACTACTGCGCTATACGAACACGAACTACAGACGCGAAGATTTCAGACAGAATTCTAGCAGAACCCCGGGTCGGGAACAATCTAGCGAAAATCAAAATTCCCCTACCGCGAGCCGCGGAACAACCGACGATAGGCAAACAAACACAGGAGCTAGAGTAGATTCATACCGAGCGAATCTGGTAGTAACTTCCAAGATAGAGAACACCATTGAAATCGAGGCGCCGGAGCTAGTAAAGGAAAAAACAAACATGCTGATCGACACCGGTGCCGATATCACGTTAATAAAGATAGGAAAGGTGTTGGGCGACGTCCACGCCCAAGACAAAGTAGTGTCCCAGCGAGGAATAGCTCCAATAGAAATCAAGACGCTATGCCTAATACAATTAAACATACGGGTTGGGAATAAACTCGTAACGCATCCTTGTCGGTTAGTGAGAGACGACTTTCCGCTAGAAGCAGACGGAATCCTGGGACAAGATTTTATGACGAAGCACGACGTATGCATCCGAGCAAATCAAGGAATAGAATTGTACGGAATACGGTTCCCCTACTCCGGAGGAGGAAACGTAACACTAAAACCGCGATCAGAAACAATCCTCTTAGCTAGAACGGCGAGTAAAGGAGAAGGGATAGTAGAGGGACAGCCTATTAAGCCAGGAATACTCATAGGGAACTCATTACCAGTAGGCAATGACGGAAAATGCGTAATAAGCGTAATGAACACCACAGCGGACGAAGTCCTTATCAGTACGCCGACAGTGACGTTAGAACCACTGACGAGCGATGACATTGACCCGACAGACGCGACCTGCGACAAAGAGCGCGATGCGCTGACATATATGGTACACGCCGTGCACGGAAGGAATAGAATGCAAATATTGCGCGAAAGCCTCAGGACCGAACACCTAAATGGCGAAGAAGAAACAAGCTTACTTGGACTTTGCGAAAAATACAACGAAATATTCGGATTAGAGGGAGACAAACTCGGATACTCCACAAAAGCGGAACATTCAATTATCCTAACCCAAGGCACCAAAAAAGTTAGCGGACAAAAAAGTTACCACTGTCTACATTTCTTTAGTTTTATTTTTTTTAACAGCAACTTAAAACTGTAGTATGTGTTTATTATACATGTTCTGAAAGAGAATTAAAAGCTGCGTAAAACTTAGTTATAGTCGTATTTATTAATTAACAGACCAAAATTTTATATAACAATATACAGAAGCAATACATTTTTATGACCGACAAAAAAGTTACCACTTTCAAATTCCCGCGTATTTGTCTTCCGTATTTCTGGTTTACGCTTGTTTGCTGCGTTCTTTTGTTTTGAGTAGACGCTTAAGAGGTTAAAACCGATTAAAAATGCCTCGTGGAAAGAAAACTGATCCCCAATTGCGGCATTTAATAGTTCGGTTACGCGATGACAAAGCCTATAGTTTTCAACAACTTGCTGAGCATATGAAGATGGATAAAAGCACAATTCGTCGCATTTATTGTCGTGAAAAGAATCCATTGGTTGTGGAGAATCGAGGGCGACCAAGAAAAACTAATGAAAGGTTAATATTACACATTTAAGTCTTATTTTGGCAACAAAATTTCATTAAAATCGATAAATATTTTTAGAACGGACCGACTCCTAGTTCGAAAATCAATAGAGAACCCAAAGCTAACAGCCCCAGAAATCTGTGATAAAGTGTTGGTTGAAAATTTTGAAATTAGTGTCCGAACGGTTCAACGGAGACTAGCAGAGAAGGGACTAAATGGCCGGATTGCTGCTAAGAAGCCATTTGTATCCAAGAAAAACATGCATAAAAGGATGAATTTTGCGCGTGAACATCTTGCATGGTCCACTGCTGACTGGGCAAAGGTATTATTTAGCGATGAGTCAAAATTTCAGTTTGAGTCAAAATCAGCAGCGAAATAGTAGCCGACGCCAGTGAAGGCGCCAGCGAAGAAAAGGAGCCCCGGTCAGAAGAAGAAACGAGCGATAGTACATATACGGAGGACGATAAAAACCAAATACTGCGTGAATTTCACGACACTCCCTTGGGAGGACACTTAGGGGTAAACCGGACTCTGGAACGTATAAAATTAAAACATTCATGGCCAGGAATGCGGCAAGACATAGAAAAATACATCTCCAGGTGCGAAAAATGTCAGAAAAATAAACTATCAAGAATAACCAAAGCTCCCATGGTAATTACAGACACTCCCACGGAACCATTTGAGAAATGCGCACTAGACATAGTAGGATCCTTACCCGAGACAGGCAGACGAAACAAATACATATTAACCTTTCAAGATCTGTTAACCAAATTTAGTAAAGCCATACCCCTCGAGAACCAGGAAGCAAACACAGTAGCAAAAGAATTCGATACTAAGATAATTTGCGAATACGGTATACCACAACGAGTATTGACCGATCAAGGAACCAATTTCCTCAGCCAGGTATTCAAAAACGTCTGCAAATTGCTCAAAATCGAAAAAATTCAAACCACAGCCTACCACCCGCAATCAAACGGAGCTCTAGAAAGAAGCCATCGTACACTAGCCGAATACCTAAAGAACTTTATCGCGGAAAACCAGACTGATTGGGATGAATGGCTACCTTACGCGATGTTTACGTACAATACCACCCCGCACACGTCCACTAGCTACGCGCCCTACGAACTCGTTTTCGGGAGGCAAGCTACCTTGCCGAACTCATTAAAACAGACACCGCAATTAACGTACACCTATGAGAAATATGCTGAAGTGTTGCGAGAAAGACTACGGTCTACAAATACCATTGCACGCGAGACTATAGGGATCAATAAAGACAAAACAAAAAGACAGCTACCAAATCTTTCAAAGTCGGAGACCAAGTACTGTTACACGACGAGACAGTAAGACGCGGACGATAAAAAAACTAACACCCGCGTGGATAGGTCCCAACTCAATTCAAAATACGCACGACAATAATAACTACACTATAAGAAGAGGACGAAAAACGTGCCGCGTACACGCTAACAGACTTAAACATTTTATAGAATAGAACATGAATAGGGAAACGGTCGCAGTAGTGGAGGAAAGTAACGATACGCGAAAAACTAAATAATTTAATTAAAGATAAGTAAATATTTATTTATTTATTTATTTCACGGGACCAGCTCAATAATAACAAACAAGAAAGTACACACTAGTGTACTAATTAAAGTAGTATACAGACAGTACAATAACGCAGGAAACCATAGGCCATGGGTGCACCGAAAAGCGAGATTACCGACCGTCTGAATACTTCAAGCGATGAACCAAAGAAATTAATCCGGTCGGCTACCTCGCTAACCCCGCACACAAACCCTAGTGACAGGATCGCTCAGACGAATGTTGGTCCGAAAAAATCTGACACGAAACAATGGAGAAAAGCGTAGCGGTCTGGACAAAGCACTAATGTTAATTAACTCCAATAGCCGGGGACAGTTTATGTTACCATTAATAATTCTAAACAGAAAACACAGATCCGCCAGCACTAATCTCTGCTGCATCGTTAAAAAGTTGAATCTGCGCTGCACTGGCCCATAGTCATGGTCGAAAACATTGAGTGGTTGCCCAAGACGAAAGGACGCAAACCGTAGAAACCTATGCTGATCTCTTTCAATAGCCACCATAAGGTAAGCCTGGTGCGGAACCCAGATCACCAACGCGTATTCAAGGAGAGGTCTAACCAACGCATCATACAAAAGCTTAAAGGTCCTCATGTTCTTGAGCCCACGCAAATGCCTCATAATAAAACCTAGTTGTTTGGATGCTAAGTTTGTAGCACCAATAATATGGTCCGCAAAAGAAAAGGTAGCATTATAGGTCACCTCCAAGTCACGCACTTTCTCAATGCCGGACAATACCGTCTGGCCTATCGAATACGCCAAAATACATGAGCTACGTGCACGAGTAATCCTAAGAACATGACATTTCGTCAAGGTCAACGGTAGCTAATTTAACACGCACCAATTATATAGTCTATCCAGGTCGCTCTGGAGATTTACGGCGTCGTCTAAACAGTTAACAGTAGCGAATAACTTAAGGTCATCCGCAAATAGTAACAGAGTACCGAACCGAAACAATTCCGCGAGGTCGTTTATGAAGATACAAAAAAGCAAGGGACCCAGATGTGACCCCTGCGGTACCCCTGATGAGACCTGTATCGGTTGACATCGGCAACCGTGCACCTTGATAACCTGGGTTCGGCCCGATAAGTAACTGCCGAGCCACTGCAATAACACTCCATGTATTCCAAAAGTGCCCAATTTCCTCAGCAGAATGCCGTGATCCACTGAATCAAAAGCTTTTTTGAAATCGGTGTAGACCACCTCCACCTGCTGACGCGAGTCCAATGCAGAGGACACAAAATTTGCAAAAATTGCCAGGTTTGTCACCGTGGATCTACCCGGAAAAAAACCATGTTGGGCATCGGACAAACTACCTCTGATCAGACCCAAGAGCTTGCTGGTGACTAGTTTCTCGAAGATCTTAGGGAAACAACTGAGAAGTGAAATTGGCCTGTAATTCCCGACCTCGCTCTTCAGGCCCGACTTAAATACAGGCGACACCACACTCAATTTCCAGGACGCCGGAAAAGACGCAGAACTGAGTGACCTGTTAAAGATAATCCATAACGCTCTGGCAAGACCATGAACACAGGATTTAACAAATATCGGAGGTAACCCATCTTCACCAGCAGACTTATTCGAATCAAGATCATTAATAGTCTCAAACACCTCTCCGAGACTAATATCCAGGTTACAAAAATGTAACAACGCAGCGCAGTCAGGGGCCGCGTCCAAGGGTGTCCGAGAAGGCAGGACAAAGACCGATTTAAATTGTTCCGCAAAAAGGTTCGCAATTCCCTCGTCCAAGTCTGAGACCCTGTCACTACGATGCATGGTAGCAGGCAAGAGAGTATCCCCCCTTTTGGAATTTACATGCCCCCAGAAGGCCTTAATATTACACGATATGTTACCTTCCAGCCTAGCCATGTAGGACGCATAGTCCCTTTTCACCAACTCCTTACACCGTACGCGGAGAAACGAGAAGCTAAGGAAATTGCACTGTATATTTGTGCTCTTCCAGATACCATGCGCTATCTTCTTATTTCTAATAACCTGCCTTAGTTCACGCGAGAACCAGCTCGGGAAAGACGACTTAAAAGTACGGTACATAGGTACATACGACTCTATTAAATGACTTAAGTGCGAATTCAGAACGCAGACACACTCATCTGTAGACAAATTCAACAGGGCACGGTCCCAATCAATGCCAATAAGCGCCGAAATTATGGCGTCATAATCAGCTCTAAATAAATCAAACTTGATCGCAGCCCCTGGCTGGGGTCCTTTACTAGTGGCCATAACCGAAAACGACAGGGGCGGATGATACAAGTCAACTGGAAGAATAGCTGTCACAGGACTAGACAAATTCATCACCGTAAAGTTAGCAAATATCCAGTCAAGCATTCGACCGTCACAATTACCCACGAGATTATATTGCAACACATTATGGAAATTCCAACACTCCGCCATCGCAGACGTCACCAGAATGTCATGCACACAGCCCGACTGCAATATTGGGACCAGCGCCGAGGAGGAGTCACAACGCCAAGTGACACGTGGAAAATTAAAGTCTCCCACAACACATCAATTTATATCCGCCGCATTGACTAGTAACTCGTCTATACAACTACAGTGCACGACATAGGACGCTGGCGGTGATCCGGGCGGAAAGTAAACAGCGCCAAAGATGTAAACCGATTCACCCATGATAACTTTAACAAAGACCTGCCCTATATTATCGACGGAAGGAATGAGCTCCGCCGCACTCCAGCTTTTATTTACAGCAATAAGGACGCCGCCTCTACGGGAGAGCTTGCTAGTCGCAGCGCACCTGTCTTTACGAAAAATACTATAATTAGGCAACCCCAGTTCGGCGGAAGCAATATCCTCCGTTAGCCATGTTTCAGCAAAAATTAGGACATCATAATCAACGTGGTGCGCCAAGACAGATTCGCCTAAAACTTGCAATTTAGTACGCAACCCTCTAACATTCTGGTAATAAACCAGAGGGGCTACTCGCGGTTTTTTGGAGTAGAAGCAGATCCCCTTCGAGCGATCATCGGAGTGCCGTTCCTGAATCTGATGGTCAGCGCAGGGTCATCGGCGAGACGAATCCGTTCTTGTAGGCCCCGGAGGTGTTTCCTCTGCTGCTCCGTATAGTCCAATGCTATTCTCTTAACGCCCTTGTAGTTGTTCTTCAGGCGAATGATCGAACGCGCCGATAAATCCACCGGCAACGTGACTTTAATGGGCCGTACTTTACCCGGGCTCATTTTTCCAATCCTCCTGACAGTTATATTATCATAACAACCCGGAGCCAACTTGTTCAAAATGTCCGTCACCTTGTCACGGTCAATGCTAGCGGTTGACGTACCGGGCTCCGTTGAACCAGAGGAAACGGCTTCCTCCAATTTTAAAATCATCAAATTGTTCTCCCTGCTCTTCCTATCGTGTACTTCTGCTACCGCCGTCTCAATTAAAACTGTGTCCCTTGCTGAAGATCCTGAATTCTCTGACGCCAAGTCATTGATCCTGGCCTACATAGCATCCACTCGTCCAGACAATGCACCGATCGAAGAACCGAGCTTATTGCACTCCGCCTTGACCTCACACAGAAACTCGCACCGACAGTTGGCGAGCTCCTCACGATATTAACTCCTGAGCTGATCTTGAAACTTATTCAACTCGGCGCTCATGAGCTGTTGCAAAGAGCTCAGTAAAGCTTCATTAGCAAAGGTAGGATCACGTGGACCACAGCCCTTGAGGGCCCTGACGAGGGAGACAGATCACCTGCGCCTTCTTTGCAATCCAGCAGCATCCCAGTCTTCCACTGGTGTCCAGTGCGACCAAGGCAGCCAAGGTGCGAAAAAACCCCACAGCTTGGGCACGAAAGAAGATTCACTACTGAGGACTTACACCCTTTGCACACCTTTTTGCCCGTAGTAATCATGATGCACCAAGTCCAAATAAATCAAATTGACAAGCAAAGCAGCGTAACAACGAGGATGAGAACCAGATGACAACACGAGGTACACAACAACCACGCGAGCGAGCTCCACTGACACGTCCGCACACCATAACAGCTCACAGCTAAGTAAATATATTAAGAACGAATGATAAAACGACGAATACAAAGAAAAAAATGAGAAAAGTATTTGATTATGCTTATAAATTGATGAATAATCGATAAATGATTATAAGTCGCCAGAATAGGCCCAGTATATGGGACGCGGGAGGGGCCCGATAAATACATCCCCATAGCGTTCTGGAACAATAACCAGACACGAAGGAATTAAAATAGAGAATCCCACTAGGGACAAACAACATAAGCAGCGAGAACCTAAGAAACTCACCAAACAGGGCCCGTATCCTCCACGAGTCCGCAGCGTCCAACCACTCCTGGCTCTCCAGAGAGTACCGCCGCCGTTCAGCGCGATATTCACGTATCGCTCGCCGATATTCAAAATTCAAGTAGCCCGGCGGCGCCGGGTATTCCAAGTACTAAAAGAAAAAAAAAGAGAATTCTATATTCCTCGCGAAAAACACAAACTCCGCACTACCGCGCACGCCGCAAAGATACAAAACATTGCTAAACCCACCAATAAAAACACCGCGATTTCGCGGGGAACATCCATTAAGGACAACATAATGAAGACTGAAATGAAACGAGAAGCGACGAGACAATCGAGTCCCGCGGAGACGAACAGTCTTACGTTAGCAAAATTTTATCCCACGCACGCACAACATACGCAGGACCAGAGACGCGCCGACTACACCTAGACATTATATTTTGCAGGATTACCGTCCTACAAACGACGATACTACTCATAGGAGGGACATCCCCCGATACAGATTTCGCTATAAAAGAATTCCAAGACCACCCCGGCATTTACTTCGAGAACCTAGGCGATCTACAAATTTACCGAGATAGTTGGAAGTTAGTATTACACGTAGACATATCTTACATCTACCGACGCGAAGCGAATCTCCAAGCTGCACTATATGACATACTTGCGCAATGTAAAAAACTTTCTACCGATAACTTACAAAAGTTCTGCAAAACATTCGCCGCGAAAATCCAAGACAAGGTAGACCGCATCACCAAACTTCTTACCTACGTCCAGCAAACTATAAGCTCAGCACAAAAACAGCGCCGCTTCCGATTCCGAAGACAGAAAGATAATTGTTAAGATTGGGTGAGGCCAGAAGAGATTAAAGGAGTGAAGAATTGTCTATTACAGCTAAGTTTATTGTTACGTGTAAACGCGGCGAGAGCACATGCTCGAGTGAGTGGACGGCTGCGAGAACGTCGCACAGTTTTCGGTGTCTCTCGCAGTCACGTGACACTCAGAACAAATGTACTATATATTCCAACACGCCTCCTTACATTTGTACTGTATATTTTCCTTATAATAATTATTTCATATTACATTCAAATCTTTTCTGAATTTTTCAAACTTCTCTTTACATAGTGCTTTAGTAAAAATATCTGCCACATTTTCCTTTGTATCTATCTTACAAACATCAATCAATTTCTCTTTAACACTTTCATGTACAAAATGGTAATGTATTTCTATGTGTCTTGAGTTTTTAATAAAATTACCATTGTTAGCAATATTTATCGCTCCTGAATTATCTTCGTAAATTTTTATAGGTTCGTTTATTTTTATGTCAAATATTTTTACCAACTCTCTAATATACTCTATCTCACTTATAACCTCAGATAATGCTATGTACTCTGCATATGTCGAAGCTTTGGCCACACATTTTTGTTTTCTCGATTTCCAATCAATTACATTTCCATACATTTTTATTACATATCCAGTCGTAGATTTTCGATCAAAAATATCGCCAGCCCAATCTGCATCTACATAACTCTTTATGATATCGCATTTTTCATTTCTTTTATAAAGTAGATTTAAATCTTTTGTTAAATATAAATATTTTAAGATTCGCAATGCATATTTCCAGTGTGTTTCACTATAACTATTTCGATATCTACTGAGACAATTGACGCTGTAACTTATATCTGGCCTCGTATTTGAGCTAATATATAACAGGGCACCTATCAAGTTTCTATATTTTATGTTCGACTCGCAATTTTCAGCCTTTTCAAGTTTTAAATTAGTCTCCATAGGAGTACTATATAATCTACTGTTTTTTTATCTTATATTTATCTGCTAAAGACTCTATGTAGTTTGCTTGACTTAACGTAAGTTCATTTTCTAGATAGTTATATGTTATATTTATTCCAAGATACTCCTTAATCTCACCTAAATCTTTCATTTTAAATCTATCAGATAACATTTTCTTTATATTTCGTATATTTTCTTTACTTTTACTGCAAATTAATAGATCATCTACGTAAATTAATAAATAAATTTCGTCTTTATATTTTCCTTTTTTATACAAACAGAGATCAGCATTACTTCTCTCAAATCCTAATTTAGTAATGCACTCATCAAAACATTCATACCAATCTCTAGGACTTTCTCTCAACCCATACAATGCTTTTGACAATTTATAAACTCTGTTTGTTCCATCCTCATAACCTGTTGGTTGATTAACATATACTTCCGAGTTAATTTTTCCATTCAAAAACGCCATTTCGACATCCATTTGTTCGATTTGTAAACCATTATGGCAACAATAAGAAAATAAAGTTTTTAATGTTTGGTTCTTCGCTACTGGAGCATATATGTCGTCGATAACGTCTGTTTGTTGAAAGCCTCTTACTACTAGCCTAGCTTTATACCTATCGTCTGATTTTCTCGTATAAACCCATTTAACTTCTAAAATTTTCTTTTCTTTTATTCTATCAACTAATATCCAAGTTTTATTTTTATTTATGCAATCTATTTCTTGTTTCATTGCTTCTTCCCAACTTTTGCTATCACTACTATTTAACGCCTCCTCAAATGTACAAGGCGTATCAATTCTACAATAATTTACATGAATGTTATGACTTTCTTTTTCTGGATATCTTACAGGGCTCCTTTTATCTCGCGTTGATCTTCGTGGACTTTCTACCTCTGCGTTTTTATTATCTTTTTCTTTTACTTTATATGGTTGTTTTTCTTCAGTTTCATCTGCACTTTCAAAAACGTTATTATTTAACTTATCATCACTACTAGCATTGCTAACATTTCCATAATCATTTTCATCAAGATTTATACATTTTATATTCTCTTCTACAAAATCCACATGTCTTGTTATTACTATTTTATTACTTATGAGTACTCTATAGCCTACGTCACTATATCCAAGTAAGATACCCATATCTGCCTTTCTTTCCCATTTTGAGGATCTCTTTTGTTCTGGTTTTCTTACAAAAACTTTGCTACCGTAAATACGTAAATGTTCAACATTTGGTTTCTTTCTAAAAAATATTTCATACGGTGTTTTTCTTTCTATCGTATTCGCTAATGTACGGTTTTTCAAATACGTCGCCGCACATATTATTTCCGGCCAATATCGTTTATGTACCTGTGCCTCTGATAATAAACATCGCGCCATGTCCATTAATGTTCTATTGAACCGTTCTGCTGTGCCATTCAACTCGTGTATGTACGGTGGACAATTATTTAAAATAATACCTTTGTCTTTTGCAAATTTATAGAAACGATTATTTAAGTATTCTTTGCCATTATCACATCTAAAAAATTTTACTTTTTTTCCTGTTAAATTTTCACTCTCATTTATAAATTGAACTAAACAATCAAAAACCTCATCTTTAGTTTTAATGCAATGAACCTTAGCTATCTTGCTATAATCATTGATAAATGAAACGAAATATCTTTCGCCGTTTAAATCAGCGGTTTTAAAACTACCGCATACATCAGTGTGTACTATTTCTAAAATATCAGTTGCTCGAGTTCTATTATTCTTAAACGATAAATTATGCTGTTTGATTCCAGAATTCGAGTTTAATTCCTTAGCGTATTTAGATTTAAGTAGGTATAAGGTAGACTTAGGATTTTTAGGCTTAACTAGAATTAAGTAGGCGTAAGTAAGATTAAGCAGTTGTAATTTGGAGTTCAGTTTATAAAGAGTCTCCCGTTATTGTATAAGTGCGGATTAATAAAACTTATCACACGAGAATGGTGAAAAACCCAAGAAGTGTTTGCGATGTGGTAAACGAGTTCGTATTCGCGTTTCTCGGCGTCTCTCTCTCTCGCTTTGATGGAGCAGTAAAGTAATTACGAGTTTCAAGCAGGTGAGTTTTGAACCGATTAACGAGAGCGCGGTTCTCGCGACGAACCGCGACGATCGGTTAAGAGTGGGGAGAGCGAAGCACATGAGCATCGCATGACACGCTAGATGGAGACACGGTGATTAAAATCTTACAGCTAGATAACAAAACTATTTACAGTATGTACGCGAAACATATGCATTTTATTCTCTATACAAGTTTTACATTTCATAAATTCTGACTCAACTTCATTTGGAATGCCCTCTAGCAACTGTTGTGTACACAGTGTGTTTAGATAGCTAAAATTTACGTGACCTAAAGGCAGCCACACACGGTCCAGTCGGCCTGTCAAGTCTGCCTGCGCAGGCAGGCCTGTGCAAGTCGGCTGGACCGTGTGGATGCACTACGCGCCGCCCGGCCGGCCTGACGCTGCACAGTGGTCGGGATAGGGATAGTTAGTGACATTCATTGTTGTATAATTTTTAAACTATAAAAGATATCGGAATAGCGCCAAAAAACATCAAATGAAAAAATTATTCCTTTCTAATGATTTATAATTGAATATATTGTACGTCCAGTCAATGTTTTTTTTTCAATTTTTTCAACTTAATTGTTATAAAAAAATTTGGAAACTGTATATTTAGGAGTTTATTTAATGGTCTTTAAGCGATTTAAATCGCTTGTTGGGAAAAGTTTTAGTTTCCAATTATAAGGAAAAACCAAATAGTACTATTAGAAATTGTGACGAAATCTACAGTTTAGTTAAACATTAGTATTCATTTATTATTCATTTATTCAACGGATTTATTCATTTCAGCGTATTAAGATATTCTTTATTCTTTATTGTATCGATATGGAAGTGATACTGATGGATTCCTTATGTTTTTCCGATGAAAATCGTACAACATTTCATGTAAATCGGACTATTTTTAACAAATTTAGCTTGAAATTATATAATTCGATTTTTCATGGAATTTCCTTCATTATGGTCCGAATTATGTCGTTATTGGTGTTAGTTTCATCGGCGAAACATAAGGAATCGGTAGGCGTCGTTTTCGCAAAGATCTGATGAGAAATGCGGAAATCCTGGACATTTCTGATTTTTTAATGGTATTCCAACACTTTCGAAGATCGAGAGGCATCAAATTCGGTGAAGCAATGGAGGATCCTGTCCTCGCCTCGGGGTACTAGGCGGCATCTCTTTGACAGGCGTCGCTGGAGAATCACCCTGTAGTATACATTCAGTAGATTTCGGTAGGAGAAAGTTTATTTTTCGTGCGCAATAAGGACTGTGCAGGCCGGCCGGAGCAAATTCGAAAAACGATTCGGTCGGCCTGAAACCGCGGCCAGATCTGAACCGAACGCCACTTGAGGCTCCCTATTCTCCATTTCAGCGTAGTAAGAAATTCATCATTCTTTATCGTATCGATATGAAAGTGGCACCAATGGATTCCTGGCGTTCTCCCGATTAAAATCATAACAAATTTCATGCAAATCGAACTACCTTTACACAAGCAATTTGTATTCCTTATGTAAAAGTAGTCCGATTTACATAAAATTTGGTATGATTTTCATCAGTAAAACATAAGGAATCCATTGGTGCCACTTTCATATCGATACGATAAAGAATGAAGAATTTCTTACTACGCTGAAATGAATATTTCATATGTCGACCTCCATTCGCTACATTCACCCGAGGATTCATACCTGTTTCAGGAAAAAATAATTATTTATTCTTTATCGTATCGATATGGAAGTGATGGAAGGAAGCCGATGGATTCCTTATGTTTTTTCGCTAGCCTGGACGATCCTGGGCGAGCCGTCTCGGTTCGCCGATCCAC
This sequence comes from Andrena camellia, assembly GCA_029448645.1. NCBI lineage: Eukaryota > Metazoa > Arthropoda > Insecta > Hymenoptera > Andrenidae > Andrena > Andrena camellia. The sequence continues at coordinate 2,038,704 of CM055682.1, read as the reverse complement.
GTGCCGCCTGATTTCACCTTAAAACCTAATTAATATGATGGTACGCGTGCTGCCCGATATTTTATCACCCGCCATAATTAATATTAAGCAAGAGAATGATCGCTAGCCACAAGCTAGTCCAGGAGGTAAACTCGGAATAGGCGGAATCACCATAATTTTGGGAGCTGACAATTCTAATTGGTTGCACTTTTGAGGAAGAGGAGGGTCTCCCGTCTGTGAATTCGTCGATGGAACAGGTACCCTCACCGTCCTGACGACGTGGAGAAAAAGCACAGTCAGCTGGTCCCAAAAAATAGCCGCGATGATCGGACAGAGCGTCACGCCAGGGTCGCGGTTTATGACGGTATTGTCCTGTGAGTCAGTGGTGGACAACGGTACATGCGGGTACGGATGGTTACTAAATGTCAACAGATCAATATACGGCTTAACCCGAAGCGAGGAAAGTCGAAGTCCCCCCCCCCCCCAAAAAGGGCACGTTGTCGATTGCCCCCTATTTCCACATCAGGTAGGCCAATGTTTCCCGAACAATGATTCGGAAATAAGTATACTTTCGGGCTTTTCCCCGAGGTCCTGGGTGAGTTGGGACATAGCCGAGCTATGTATGTGGCAGTCAAACTCGCTGAGGTCTGGTTTTTCTGCGCGCGGAAGTTACCATTTTTAAGTATGTATAGGTACGCTCTCTTTTCGCGCCTACTATTTCCGCACCTTTTCGACGGTGCTTCGAAAAAGCACCGACGGATAGTCCCGAAAAAAAAAACGGGTGGATTGGATAGAACCAAGCGGTTTTAATTTTTCCGAGCGGTCCGAAAAAATCGAGCGGGCAGAATGTGTCGAGTAGGTTGAAGCTTGGACGTTTCGGGCAATGAAAATGTTTCCAATATTTTAATAAACGCGTATCTACTGGAGTGTGAATAATGGTTGTTAATAATTTGAATAATTATAAAGTAAACTGAAAATGGAAATACACTGGTGGACTAAATTAAAGGAACACTATAATTTGCCGAAAAATTTGGTCATTTTGAAATGGCTGTATCTCCGCGAAAAATAGTCGCAAAAAATATTTTAAAAAAGCATTTTAACGCTTCAAGTTTCTAGTTTTTGATTTAGAGACACCAATTTTTTCCAGCCATTATGATATTGTTTTATGAAGATGAAGCGCAGGGAACAAAATTTTAAAAATTTAAAATACCGTCAGGCCGGCCGGAGCGTGTGGATGCACCATCCGGCCCGCCTGTCAGGCCGGACGGAGCGCGTGGAGGCAGTACGGGCGTCAGGTCGACTTGCACAGGCCTGCCTGCGCAGGCCTGCCTGCGCAGGCAGACTTGACAGGCCGACTGGACCGTGTGTGGCTGCCTTAAGATTCGGTGCCACCTCTCCTTTTGACTCATGTTATTGTTTCGCTCGGCACTATTTACAAAAGTTCTATCATAATTCAATTTATTTCTCATTTTAAATACTTGATTTTCCTTATATGCTACTCCTATAACTCTATTAGTATCATCAATAATTTTCGTTACATTTTCTTTAGAGACAATAGTATTTTTATCACTTAATTTTCCATATCTTATCAAATTTGCATTCATTTCTTTTGCATAAAATACGTTACTTGTATTTACTTCATTCCATTTACCAAACGCGTTAAAGTGACTTACTATATTTCCAATTTTTGTTGCTTTTACCGACCGATTATCTCCTAAATAAATATTAACCGGCCTTTCAAGTACCTTCGACTTCTCAAAGTATTTTTCATCGTTCACTATATGATCGGTACAACCGCTATCGAGTAACCATTCTATCTCATAATTACGTAACCTGTTTGAGTCGCTTTTGTGTGCCGTGTGTGCAGTTGTCACCCATGCGCTGGCACCTGAGCTGCTCTGTGCGTGTGTAGTACCGACTCCTTGCTGCTGCTGATCGGAAGTTTCCGCGCCCTCCATTGTAGTTGCCTCTTCCGCTTCTGCCTCGGCTTCGACCACGTGCTGAGCCTCGCCATGCTTTGCCGTCGTGTCCTGCTTGGCCGTCATCTTGGCACTCTCTTGCAAAATGCCCTGCTCTTCCACATTTGAAGCAATTTCTTCTTTGACTTTTCTTTGCAGCAAATACGTTTGAACTTCTTTCTTCATGCTCATTTTGATTTTTCAATTCGGCTAATTTTATTTTATTCTTCACATAATCTGCTGTTTGATCTTCTTCTTTTAATGTATCGATTAAATCGCCTATATAACTATACGTTTCTGGCAACGTGTTGAGCATATAGTTTAACTTCTCTTTCTCACTTATTTTTGCACCCGCGCCTTTTAACTCGTTTACTGATTTTTCAAAATCACTGAAAAATAATGCCGTATCACTATAATTATTCAATCTTAATTTTTCCAATCTGTTTCTGCACACAATTTGCATAGCCGTCGATTCTTTCAGGTACATTTCATCTAGCTTCTTTATTATTTTGTAAGCTGTTTCTTCCTCACATACAAATACCAATTGCTTATTTGAAATCGAAATATAAATCAGATTTATTGCCTTTAAATCATTTTCTTCCCATTCTTCTTGTTTGTCCCATTGTGACAAGGAACAAATGCAAATCGTGAGAGCCAACGCCGAACTTCTCAACGAGACTATACATAACGTACACGATAACGAAAAAACACTCTTAAACGCGACTTGGCAAATTCAATACCTACTACAACAGTCAACTGACATTACTAGATTTCGAGAGACAGTAGATGAACACCTAATACTAATAAATAGCGTCGCGGAAACACTATTGCACGACGCGCAAGATTTGTTAGAATTCATAATGGATATAAAGAAAGGAATCCTTAACCCACGATTAATACCACCAACCCAAATCATAACATACCTCACTTCCGCACTCCCTTATATACCGAAAGGATTAGACTTCCCTATCGGAATAAAATTAGAAAACATGCACGTTCTGTATGAAATCCTAACTCTCTCCGCATTTTCGAATACCAAATCAATTACTATAGTACTAGACATCCCATTGTTGAGCGCGACGAAATTCAAATTGAGCAAGGTACATCCGGTACCCACGAAGGTGAACGAATCATTCTACGCGTATATAGAACCCCTCGATTCATACGTGGTACTCGACACCTCGGTGCAAGATTACATACAACTAAGTAAACAAGACCTAGCGGAATGTAAAACTATAAACGATTTGTACCTCTGCACATCTAACCATCCAATGTTCAAAGCGATACCATACGGACCTTGCGAAGTACAGTTCTACACCAAATTAACAAAAAGAAACAAAAAATTGTAAAATACGAATTATGACACTGAATCACACGATCCTGGTAGAATTACAACAGCCGGGCACGTGGATTTATATCGCGCCGAAACAGATACAACTAGCCGTAACCTGCGACGATAAAGGCACAACCATGTACAGTATTAAGGACTCTGGTATAATAACGATAAGAAATAAATGTACTATCACCACCGCCGAATTCACAATAGAAACTGGTAAACAATACGGGATAGAAAAAACATGGAACTACTTACCTGGTTATAATTTGTCACTAGACGAAATTACGCTTCCACAGACCATTGTAAATTCGTATCGAAATACCAATTTCGAACTTAAAAGAATAATCAAATACCCGGAAGAATTAAATAAGGTTAGCAAAAAATTAGAAGTCTTACAAAACGATTTAGAAAAACCCGAGATCATACCAACTGAATATCATTATAGCTTCTTTACATTATCCTCCGTGACAGGATTTATAACAATCACACTGTGTATCCTCACACTTTACAAATGCATAGTACGCTGCAAAGCAAGAACACCACGACATTGTAACACAGACAACACGAGCCGCGACAAAACCACGCAAAAACCTGAAGCGATAATCAAAATAGTTAGTAAGGAAGAAACGTCTTCCACTAATTCTCTTTGAAATATTATATTCATTATAAACAAACTATTATTACTATATTATACAAATATCATAATCTTTCACTGTCAAATATATAAGACAGTCTATATTCGTACTCACCGAATCACCATTATAATCTAGTTAAGAAAAACCACATGTAAGTCGATGATAATCAATCCAACCATTACAAGTTTTGGGATTTCCCTAAGATAGTTTATCATCGGCCGCTGGAAAAGCTATGCCTTTTCCTCCCCAAGGTGGGAGGGATGTTGTGCCTAGGCAACGCCCAAGCACACGTATCATACACACCGCTATACATTATACATATTATATTACGTTCGAGACGTTCCTCAGCTAAGACAGCCGCTAAGCAACCGCGAATCTACAAAATCAGCAAAATGCAAACGCTTCACATTTACCGGGCATGGTAACGCGCACCACGTCCAAGAGGGATATAAAACCGATTCGACTCCGCTAATCGGAAGACTCGAGATCCGACCATCGACCGGGCAACACGATTAAAAACCTACTTGTACACCTCAGTCTAGTTGTTTCTGAATAAAGACTTAGTCTTTGAGTTTAAACACATATGGTGTAGTTCACCCGGTGGATTCTCATCCTTTAATCACTCCCGAACCACGATTACGCCAGATCCCGTACCAGCCTTGCGAGCCATCACGCAGGGCACAACACAGGTGTTGAAAAAAATATATTACGACAAATATAGTAACCCACAGAAGTTCGAAGTAGGAGAACTTGTATATTTACTTAGGGAACCGAAGAATTCAAAATTTGAGTCAATCTAGACAGGATCATATAGAATCACACGAATTTTCGATGATTTAAATGCGGAAATAGAATTACGAAGTAATACGTTTAAAATAATTCACTGGAACAAGCTTAAATTAGCTTACATAAAAGTAAATGAGTAGAATACCAAATTCGAATAAGGATACATTTAAGTTATTATTAACAAGTATACAAAGCGGATTTATGTAATCACTAATTTAAGTGGCACGTATGTACAATGGTGCTCAACATGGGATGTGTTACGCGGGAGATATTTTCATAAGGAAATTGTTAAAATGTTCTGTTTGTTTGCGTTATTTGTACGTTTTACTGTTCGAATCGGTCCTGAGGTTTTAATTGTGCATATAATATGTAATTTAAAAAGCTGTTTCTTTAGGAAGCATCTTTTTAGAATGTGATGAGAGATGTTGCATTGCCCTTACCTAGCTACGTTGTGAACGGGGCTTTTGGTTTGGAAGGAAATTTAAAATAAAGAAGCGGGGCGGAACTACACGAAGTTGTTGGTTCTTTTAAATTTTATTGATTATCACTGAAAGTTGAGAGTGCTCGTTGGAAAACAAAATGTTAATTAGTTATGTTAGTAACCGAAATAGGAGATCTATTCATTCGATTGCGAGAGTCGACTTGATAAAGACGTATTAAGCAGTTGTACAAAAAATATTAATTTATTCAATCTGGAATATAAAAGTCTCTTTAAATTCTCTCAATTCGTGAGTCTGGAACTAGAGCGTATTCACGGAGCAGAATGTTTCAGCATTCCATGGTCCTCGATCCCATTCCCTAGAACTGGACGCCGTTTTCCGAAGAGCCACGCAACACTACTAAAATACAAATGGGAGATCACTGTTATAAACTTAAGGCAGCGATTTTCTACCACGGTAAAAGTATTGCCCATGGTCATTGGACGAGTATGGTAAGGGGTAAGGGCATAACGTGGGTATCCGTTGATAATTTACGAGTAGAAACACAAGCTTGGCCACGAAATGCTAAAAATGCATACATATTTTTCTTCGGAAGGTGTTAATTGTGGTTGATATTACAGTTAAATGTTAAATACGTTCAGCTCCATAAGCTGCTTCGCGCATCATGTACTGTACACAAATGACTATACATATAATACTGTTGCGAGCACCCTATGGATAGGAATCCATGGCCCGCTGGTACTCGCGTCCGAAGCAGGAAGACAAGCGAGAAGAAGGCTATGGGATCGATCGCCTGTCAAGCTGTCATTCTGAAGCCAGCGGCCATTGAGAGCAAAAGGGGTAAAGACACAATTATTGTTCACGAGTTAATACTTCCCCTATAGTTCCTTGTATTAAATACAGTTCAATCGTTATTGTGTTTCCTGTTTCTGTTCGCGTTCCTTGTTCCCTCTTGAATGTACTACAATGAGCGCCGAGCCAACTCGCCGACGCAACAATACATATAGATCGGCAATGCGGTGCACATGGTTTCTTTTCGTAGGTGTTAAATTCACGTAGAATTTATCCTTAATTCTGTCCCGTCATAAGACTGTTCATGGCTGTTGATGATGAACCTTTCTAATTTATAATATTAAAAATTAGCTGAAGTCATTCCCTATGCAAATTATCTTTGAAAAATAAGTGAGGTCCCCATAAAAAACTTCAAAGTAGTAAAAAAATTACGCCAAGTACTTGAAAAAGTCGAGGACGGAAAAGAATATTATCAAATAAATCACAAAAGAATAGAAGGTAATAATAATTAGAATATTAAAAAAAAGATGTAAAATCAAAATGAGCTTCAAGAACATAAAGGTGCTTTCCAACTGCACTTAAGGGGGTAGACACGTCACGTGACCTGGCCGATTTGGCAGGTCGGTATTACAGCAGGTTTTTTCTGCACAGAAATGGTAATACCCATAGATAAGCGGCTGCCTGGTGCACGCGAGCGGGAGATGCTTGCTATTTCCGTATTCTATTCTGAATAAGGAAAGAAATTCTCAGCTGTTGCGCTGTACTTGTAAATATTTAAACAGAAGATCTGCTGGTAGAGCAAACGTAGAAAATTCATTGTACATTTTGATTACTTAAAATGTGCTTATGCTACAATATGCTATGTTGGTAGTAAGGAATTATAAGTAAAAAGGAAAAATAGATGAGGGGATGTCCCCAGAAAATGAAGTTTGTCAGGTTAGACACTTTTTCATTAGCAAAACACTGAGACAGAACATGAAATACACTCATTACAAGATAATTAAACGTCCTATGCAGAAAACAGTTATGAACAAACATTATATATAAAATTGTGTTGGATGCTGAATTGGGCTAGTGTAAATGCGTAAGCTGAATGCGCGCGATTATTATATGGTCCCCTCCTCGAAGGGACAGAAAATATAACCTACATATGTGCTATACCCGATTTCCTAAAGATAATGTTGCGGCGTAATAATAATGTTTCGGAAGGATGATAAAAAGTTCACAAATGTAGGGCAATAGAACGAAATAGCCGCCCAACATTTATTGTTATATAGCATATACATAGGTTATATTTTCTGTCTCTTCGAGGAGGGGACCACATAATATTTACGCGCATCCAGCCTGCGCATTTTCACTAGCGAGGTCGGCGTCATGGAAGGGGTACCTCCTCTACCCTGCATTTGTGGTAGATGGGTTTCTGGCATTCTCCCGATTAAATTGACAGAAAATAATTTAAATCGGACTATTTTTAACGAAACGGGCTTTGAATTCTGAAAACAAATTTTTCACGTAATTTCCTTAATTATGGTCGGAATAATATCATTTTTGGAGCCAATTCGATCGAGAAAACATAAGGAATCGATTGACGTCACATTCGCAAAGATCTGATTAGAAATTGCAGAACTTCAGATTCGCCAATGCTTAGTGTGCAACATTGTATAGTCCCGCTGGTTTCGAGCGTCGAAGCCCATGAAACTCAGCGAGACACATGATTGTTGGTGAGCATCGCGTTTGACGACTCTACTTAAAGAATCACCTCGTATAAATGCTAAGAAACGATAGTGTGAAGTGGCGTGCGTTTCAATTGCACATTGACAATGTCGTAGATTCTAGGGCCTAGAATATTAGCTCCGTATTACGATGTTCTTCACCAGAGCACTGCATTAATGAATTAAAAAATGAATGAATTGGTCAATTAGTTAAAATTAATGAAGTCTGCGTGATTTTAATGACGCCTAATTTAATTGCACGTACAAACTGAATTACTAATTGTAATTAAAAGAATACTTTTTGACGTGCAATATGAGGCTGCGCACGCAAATGGTTGGGCTCGGATTATCGGGAAAAACCTACCCACCACACCGTTTTGCTTTCTCGCTGTGAGCGAGGACCTTCGGGCCCTAGTAGACCACCCGTTGACAGCTGAGAGCAATAAAAACGACGGGCCAGATAAAATGTTCATGTTTTTGATAACTGTTGATGAAAGTATTAGCAATGGAGTTTTTAGGGTTTCTCAATGAAAATGAGGCCAAACATGGAGCAATTCGGTCCATTTTTAGTGAACGTAGTGTGCGTCCTAATCATGTATTCATAAGCAAAAATAGATCGAATTGCTTCGCGTCTCGACTCATTTTCGTGGACATAAACTCACCAATCCATCGGTGGTAATACTCTTATCAAGGTGTAATGAGAAATATGAACATTTTCATATTCAGCACTGGATGACTCAAGTCGCCGTCGACTGAGGGTCTCTCGTTGGTACACTATTTCACTCGCACTTGGTTTACGTCATTCAGTCTCCTTGTCAAGCGGTTCGGGCGAGGGCCCTGATAAATGTGAATTTATTTGGGAAACCAAAGTCGTGTCATTCGTGACACCTACTCGCGAACAGATATATGTATGTATGAAAAGAAGCAATGCAATTTCCCGATAACTTGAAGCAACATTTCAATAGGTAAATGCATGAAACTCTGGGATCAGGAATTCCCAACCAAGTGATGCATACATATGTAAGAACTGACGAAATTCAATAATAGTTCGTCGTCTAAATTTTACAATTAAAGTATTTATTTGACGTGAATATAAAGTTTGTCAGCAAAGTTTCTTTCGATTTGAGTCCTATAGAAGGCTGACTTTCCTTCGCCATGGAAAGTCCCCTCTTGTCCTTCGCGCTGGCAATCATGCGACATCGCTGAGTTTCGTGGGTTTCGACGCTCGAAACCAATGGGGCCATACAATGTTGCGCACTAGGCAGTGACAAATCTGCAGTTCTGCGTTTTTAATCAGATCTTTGCGAAAGATCCGTCAATCGTGTAGAAATGTTATATTTTCTTATTTATAACAGAAGGAATTGAACGATGCATAAAGTCTTTATAACGCTCTGTTGCAAAACAAAAACGCCCGTCTCGTCAGACTCTCGTCGATCGAATGCCCTTTTCGATTCCTCTCCGCCCGGGACGTCGCCACCGGACCCCTCGTCTACCTTCTTGCCTCGCCCGACGCAACAACGCAACACCTTTCAATTGTTCGTCTCAGGCATCGCCGCGACGAATTATCGCCAACCACGCATCGTCTTTGAACCCAATCAAGGCCAGGCGACGTTAAAATTCGCTCTCAATCGATTCCTTATGTTTTCTCGATCAAATTGGCCCCAAAAATGATATTATTAGGACCATTATCAAGGAAATTACATGAAAATTTGTTTATAGAATTGGAAGTCCGTTTCGTTAAAAATAGTCCGATTTAAATTATTTTCTGTCATATTGATACGATGAAAAATAAACAATTTCTGTTTCTACATAATCGATGACACATCGCCGAATAACGGCGATCTCGCGCGGCTCGGGCCATAAAGTTTCTCGTCGGTTATTCGAGCTTCTAAGAATGTATTCAGATATATTGGCCGGATACGAATTCCAATTGCGATGCGTTTGTAAGTGGTCAATGTCAATGGATAATCACGTCCCATGATTCGTATGACGGCTTTCTTGAGCGATGCTGTAGAATTATTGCTGTAAGAAACACACGCACAGAGTTGATGATTCGAATGGTTTCGTGTAAATCGAAAAGTATACAGACGTATATAATGTACCTTAGATTCGAACGGTGTTGTTTAGTAGGAAAATCCGTATCGTTGCAGCGGTTGAGATGGTTCTCGACCATGTATGAAGCATCGTTGAAATGTCGGTTAAACATTTTGAATAAGCACTACAGCTGTCTTCTGAACGGTTGCGGTTACTAACTGTGTATGCACGAACGTACGCGATGTAATGTGCTCCGCAAAACCGATCGGTACCTCTTTTATAGTGACTTGCAATCACACATGTACAGTATGTTGGTGGTGGGGGTGGTAGCAATCGTCGTTGCAAGAAGAGTAGGAAGAAGAGCTGGAGGAAGAGTGATAAAATAAAATCCTTAACATATTTTCATAAAAAATATTGCGTTTATTTATTCATTAAATGTACATAAAATATGTAAGATATAAGGAATATACTATATATAATATAGAAGATAAAATAAAGTGTAGCGTTAGATTCCACAGTGCATATACTTCCAAATTTTATGAACGTTTTCCAGTGCGCACACACAACCGACACCATTGTGGAAAGCGCATCGTACAATGTTCTTTGCAGGCATTGATTTCAGGTTAGGAACAGCCGTGTCAGGTACGATTCCACAATAATCATCATCAACGTCGGAGCCGTCGTTGGCCTCGTCGGTGTCATTGTCATCGTCGTCGTCATCGTCGTCGTCATCGCCGTAGTCGTTCTTCTTCATCTTCTCGTACATCCCAACGATATCTACGATGCGTACGTCTTTTCGTAAGAGTAGTTGTAGTAACCAAGCCTTCTTCTCCGCTCCCTTCACGAACACCGCATCGACGGTTGCGAGCTCGCGGGTGAGCATTTCAGGAAGCCTGTGGTACGGCACCCAGCCGCCGGACCAGCAAAGCCCGTGATGATCCGCCATGAGCCAAGTGGCTTGACGCTTCCCGAATGATGACAGGCGAGCGTAGGAGTACGGTGGTTCGAAAAGCCAATGACAGATCGTCGTTTCTGTGTGGCGATTGTTTGCGAGAATCGCGATTTCCTTAGCGACGAATGTATTACGTTCGGTCTTAAAGCCTTGTAGGTCAACCACGACGGATAACATTATTAGGCAGTAGTATGTTGCAGCGACGGCACCAAAACAGCGACTGGCGTTTTTGCGATCATCATCGTCCTAGCAGTTGTCGTCGTTTTTAGCATTACGTGATTTTCCGCACCACGTTCGTCAAAGGACTGTATTGGACTATACGATCGTGTATGAGTAAGCAATATGCGGTTGTATTAGCAGGTACGTTATCTCTACACTCGAAATCGATTCGAACGTCTACCATTGCGCTCTTCACGGACTCGTTCTGTCGAGAGCAATCTATGATCGTGATAGGAGCGTATCGCAAGAAATCGAACGTGTTTAGCAACGGTTCGCCGTGACCGTAGTTCGAAGGTTTAAATTTCGCGTACATATCGTACAAGAGCGCGTATTTAGATTTAGTGAAATCAAGGTTCATGTCGTCGTACGGATACGTCTCGGAATTAAGGTGCAGTCGAACGTTTATGAGATTATTCGGGTCGAAGGTGCTCGCGTTTCTGATGGGATTATTCGTTCGATCGGTTTGCGTAGCGAATATCACGTAACGCGGTTTCTCGATCTGCGACGATGCTTTCACGGTCCATGTGTGTTTCGTAGTCGTTTGCAGCAACAGATACTCTTGCAGTTCCCACGATCGGAAACTCATCGCGATCGGTCGATCACTTTGCAGGAAACGCAGCATCGACAGTTTGTTCGTGTCTTCTAGCACGACGTGTGGCATACGCCATCTTGGTGATCGTGAGTTTCGGTATTATCGCCGGGTTTAAGGCGACCGCGTATATCGCGTTCGTATCAACTCGCGCACAAATCAGTATCAACTCGTGTCGCGCGTACATCACGATACGCTTGTAATCTTCGCAGAATCCTAGTAACGCGCTCATGGGCACGCAGAAATTGAACGCCGGGCTATTAAAATTGTCTTTGTCGTGTGCGATGGTATGGTCTCAACCGGCGTTCATTAGCGCTTTGCTCCTCTCGACAGACAATGACGCGTAATGTTTCAGCGTGGTTGTGATTCCCGGATTTCTAGAACGATCGATCTCCACGCCATTCAATTCGTATCGAATCTCATAGAACATAAACGCGACACAATTGTTGTCCAGAAATACTCTCGCAGCAGCTTTCACGTCCGCGGTAGTCGTCGGGGCGGTCATCAAAGAGAGACGTCCTTCGATGTACAGATAACTTTCGCACGGCAGCGTGTACAGATCTTGTTGCTGAATAGGTATTCGTATCTCATCGTTATTGTCGTACGTCGTGTTGGCGTACGGATTGTAACCGTGCACCTCGATCTTCGTGATACGATCGTCGAAATTCGACGTACTCGTCACGTCCAGTATGGTAGACATTGTGTTAGACGTGTATGTATATAAGTGATATGTTAGTATTGTTGCGAGCACCGGGTATAGGCCCATGCATAGCCTGCTAGTGCTCGCAGCTGAAGACAGAAGAGGATCAACCCCCTTCGAGAAGAGGATCGGGAATCGCGAAGAGGTGGTCGTGTACCGAACGCCGTAGCGTTCGGACGTGCGCGTAATAAATGTAAACTGTCGAGCCTTGTATAACGCAATATAGTTCTGTCGTGTGTACACTCGTGTCAGTTATTATACCCTCTTTGCGGTCGGGGTGGCCTACGTCGAAATGCCCCGGCGCAACAATGGTGTCAGAAGTGGGATTCGTAGTCACGAATCCCGAAGAAACGCAAGGAGCTATTGCGTGCGATACGCAAGGAGCCGTTGCGTCGAGACGAAGGGAGCCGTTGCGTCGAGACGAAGGGAGCCGTTGCGTCGAGACGAAGGGAGCCGTTGCGTGCGATACGCAACTCCCGCATCGAGGGACGGTAGGAACGACAACGGCGGTCGCGGCCCGCTGACACCGAGGGACAGCCGTAGAAACGGCAGGAGCAGCAACGGCGGTCGAGACCCGCCGACATCGAGGGACAGCAACTGAAACGGAATGACGACAACAGTCGGAGCCACCAACATCGGAGCGGCGTCGATGCGTCGGCGAGGGAGCTGCCCGAGAGAGGAATCAGGAGGCCGCTGCTGGGTCGGCTCTGGAGCCCGGAAGGCCGACCTGCGAAGAAGGACTTGAATTCCGGTTGTATTTGGCTGATGGGGTAACGTAGAAAAGTCCATTATCGGTAAACAGAGACGCGCGTTCGGCGAGGACAGGAAAGCGCCCTGAAGTTGGCACCTGATCGGGTCGCTAGCAGCGACGAGCAGGCCTTGACGTTTTGACGTCTCCGGAGGTTGGCCGCGAATCCAGTCAGAACCTCCTCATTACCTGCTTTAAAGTAGAACAAATTGTGTGATAAATCTTGCCATGTGTTTTTGGCTGTGTGTCGAGTACCGAGCACGATATTCTCTTGCGTTATAATTTGTCCGAGAATGTTAACCATCGAGCTGTTCCCACGAGTACCGAGTACGATATTCTCTTGCAGTATAATTCGTCCGAGAATGTTAACCATCGAGCTGTCCCATGTATAATCTGTCCCATATGTAATCTGTCCCATACGTAACGATCCCCATATGTAATATGTCCCCGTTTGTAATCTGTTCCCACATCAAAGTGTGACCCATGGAAATGAGTACGCACTGAAGTTGGCTCTTTCGCGGGTAACGAGCAAGATCGACGTTTCGACTTCTCCTGAAACGAAAAGAACGGTTGTCCATAAGGACAGCACGAGTCGCCGAACGCCATCCAGATACAACGTTCAACAATGCCGATTCGACTTGGAGCTGCAAGAAGAATCGAGGGGCTTGTCAGATTCGGAGAATCGTCACCAGAAGAGGCCGAGTTAGGACGCTATGGAGGGAGCGTCGGAGTGTTGGTGGTGGAGGTGCGACTCCGGCCGAGACGCAAGGACGTCCGGGAGTGCACGGACCACACCAGGTGTGGATGTACGGCTCTGGGCGACGGTCGGGGATCCATGCAGTTGAGTTGCTGGCGAGCGGCGTCCCCAGGAGCGCGGGCACCACCGAAGCAACGTGGAAGCGCCTGGAGTGCGCGAAGTTGCTGAGCTGCGACGAAGGGAGTTGGAGGGCGAACATCGTCGCAGGATGGCCTAGTGCGAAGTCGCGACGGAGGGAGTTCGAGGGCGAACACCGTCGCAGAACCGCCAAAGCACCGAGAGAGAGAACCCCAAAGAGTGGAGTCGTTTAGTCGGGATGGGCCGTTCGTCGACTGAAGGAAGTCTCTTGCTCGAGGAGTGCGTCTTGCGTAGGTCAAGACCCCCGCGTAGGAAGATGGCTAAGGAAGAGTCGTCTGGAAATTAGTTTTAGGCTACTTAGTGGACTGAGCTGCGGAGGCTACCTTCGTAGCCCGGCCCTCCGTTTTTGAAACTGTTTCAGGTGCACGATACCCCACGCCGAGGGACAAGGTGTCGGGGGACGGCCACCGCGGTTCGGATGCGATCACGAATTCCCCGAATGTGCCGCAACAGAGTGGCAGTCCGCAGCACGGTGCGGACATACGTGGAAGCGCCGCGCTAGCCCCCTGGTTGTGATCCCGGTCGCGCTCCACGGGGCGCGGCCCCGGTACGATGGATACCATGGGGTTCTCAGGATGCAGAATGCTGCGGGTGGACAGCAGACGGGAAATTGTGTCCCCAACCACCGGACGGACGTGTGACGCAGTCGCAGTCGCAGTCGCAGTCGCAGTCGCAGTCGCAGTCGCAGTCGCAGTCGCAGTCGCAGTCGCAGTCGCAGTCGCAGCCGCAGTCGCAGTCGCAGTCGCAGTCGCAGTCGCAGTCGCAGTCGCAGTCGCAGTCGCAGTCGCAGTCGCAGTCGCAGTCGCAGTCGCAGTCGCAGTCGCAGTCGCAGTCGCAGTCGCAGTCGCAGTCGCAGTCGCAGTCGCAGTCGCAGTCGCAGTCGCAGTCGCAGTCGCAGTCGCAGTCGCAGTCGCAGTCGCAGTCGCAGTCGCAGTCGCAGTCGCAGTCGCAGTCGCAGTCGCAGTCGCAGTCGCAGTCGCAGTCGCAGTCGCAGTCGCAGTCGCAGTCGCAGTCGCAGTCGCAGTCGCAGTCGCAGTCGCAGTCGCAGTCGCAGTCGCAGTCGCAGTCGCAGTCGCAGTCGCAGTCGCAGTCGCAGTCGCAGTCGCAGTCGCAGTCGCAGTCGCAGCCGCAGTCGCAGTCGCAGTCGCAGTCGCAGTCGCAGTCGCAGTCGCAGTCGCAGTCGCAGTCGCAGTCGCAGTCGCAGTCGCAGTCGCAGTCGTAGTTCTCCTCCTCCTCCTCCTCCTCCTCCTCCCTTTTAGCATTAATCAGGGAAATAAGCTCCCCAGTAAACCAGTAAGGATAATTCGCCGGACGAGTTCTCAGAGGCGGTACAAACGCGTTAATCGCATAGAAGATATGGTCATACAGTACAGAAACGGCATTATCCAACGTGAGATTCATTAAGTGTGAATCTCAGTCAATCGAGTTCAAATATCTGATAATAAGGGTAAAGTCTGCCCGTCTAAAATCGAACTTCGGTCGGCCTGCACCTCCGGACAGCTGAGTATGTTGGGACTTGAACTGCACCAGAAGGCATGGATGGTAGTGGTCAACTGTTACAAGCGCCTCAGGGGACAGTTCAACGTGGATATCATCTAGGTTAGACAAGACTAAGTCAAGGACAGAACCATGGGAGTTTGGATAGAGGTTGTGCTGCTGCAAGTTATGGAGATGACAGAGCTCTTGAATGTAACTGAACATAATTTTCTCATCGTTAGAGGCAAGACTGGATAAGGCAGGATTTGACACACTAGTAGGACAGGGGATCCAGGAAATCCGAGCCACGTTGTAATCACCTAACAAGAGGACCTTATCCATGGGATAACGCAAAAGTACATCATCTATACTGAGAACATGGTCTCGATATATGGATGGATTTGATACAGGCGGAATAGAAACAGCTCCCAACATCAGACTACCTGAACCCATATTGACCCTAACAAAGAGCTGCTCAACGCTAACAGAAGGCACACCAATAACTGAGCTTAACAACGCTTTACTTACTGCGATCAGAATCCCTCCCCCCCTCGAGAGAACGCTGGTATCCTTATTCCTGTCAAATCTATAAACATTGTAATTAGATAGACCCAGCTCCTCAGTGCAAATGCCGTCATTCAACCATGTTTCAACTAATATAACAATGTCATAGAGGGTACTTGAACAAGCTATTGCACATAAAAAGTCTTTCGTTTTAGTCCTAAGGCCACGAACGTTCTGATAATACACCACGAGATTTCTCACTGGTTTCTTGACGCCCGAGCTGCTGGAGCTGGAGCACGGACAATTTTAGGGGCTCCATTTACGTATTTAATTGTCATATTCTTTTCGCCCTTTTCATGGAGGCTCCTAAGTTTGTCCCTCAGTTGATTTAGGTGCGAACGCTGCAGCCATGTCTTGTCGTCCGATATCTTCATTGATCCCGTGTTCCTGAATTTGTTCGCCAGTACATTCCTGACCAACTCAGCGGAAGGCAGCACCACACAAAGTGGCCTTGGAGATGGACCAGTGGCTTTCCCTAACCTACGCATACGGATGCTGCTGTAGTCAGAGTCGTAAACCTCGCCCAGCAAGGCTTTCGCGCTATCAGCATCTCGCAAGTTCCTTTGATCAAGAGGAACTACAGGAATTTCAGGAACCTCCGGCATCCCATGGATAATAATATTGCAGCTTCTTCTCTGCCTTTCATTTAACTCCGAAATGACGCTGTCAGCAATTGAGCCGTCCGAAGTCCCGCAGTTAGCACCATTAGCATCTTCCTCAAGAGCCACCATCCGCTCGGTCAGTTCCGTACAGGTATCACGGATGTCAACTATATCCGCTTGAATTGCCGCCAGAATCTCCCGCCGAAAAGCGCTCAGTTCGCTCCTGATTAGGCCCCGGATGTCCTCCAAGGTGGGAAAAGTAGGCTGTGATACACTCGGCTGGGACGGCGATAGCGACTCGGAGAGACTTGCGGTTGTCGCCTGAACCTTGCAGTTTAAAAGACGACCGTTGTGCCATGGATGGCCCGACCGACTCAGACATTTCTCCCCTTGGTGAGTTTTAATACCACACACATAACCTTTCCAGCAGGCATGTCGGGGAACAAGTGAATTATAGGTATCACAGGACGCGAGCACAAGCACAAGCACCACAAAATTTACGGCTTAGAGCATATAAGGCAAACAGCTGATTTCTGTCAGAAACCTCGTGTCCAAAGCACAAAAACTCCACAATTGCGAAACGTAATCCGATTAAGAATTGAACGTACGTCGATATCAGATAGCAAGCAATACTTAGACAGCGGTTAACAGAGCAGATGACGGAGCGTCTGTAAACACGTGTGAACTCCACTGAGGTCGAGCGACTAATGAATAATAATAATAATTTGGTGTTTTCTCTGTGTGTTGCAGGACGTAACATCACATCGAATTTTTTCTTTTTTAAAATAATTTTTAAACATATTATAAAGATTCAACAATTTTTTTTAAATAAATATATATATATATATTTATTCAAAACAGCGTGTAATTATTAATGTACATCCATGCATGCATACTTAAATTATAGAAACAGTATTTGCGTAAAATGACGTTCATATGGGAGAGGTATTCTTGCTCGCGGGTGATGAATCAGTTATCGTCGTCGTCGTTGCGCTCACTGCCACTGCCGCCGCAGTTGTACTCATCTTCGCCGTTGTGCTCGTCGTCGCTATGGTTCTCATCGCTATAGAAACAAAAAAATAATTCAGACATATTCGTCTCTTTACATATGACGCGTAAAGTAGATGCAATGCGTGTATAGGACTTACATTAGGCGACGCAACGTATATAATTCCATATCTTATGGACGTTTTCTAGCGCGCAAACGCCATCGTTATCGTGAAACGCGCATCGTGGAGCACTCGTTGAAGACATAGCCTTCAGGTTAGGAACGTCGGTATCATCGTAGTCGTCCACGGTGTTAGGCGTGATCCCGCAATGATCATCGTCAACGTCGTAGCCGCCGTCGACCTCAACGCTTCGAGCGTTGTTAATCCTTTTTCCCTTCAACTTGTACATATCACAGATATCCTCGACGATTATGTCCGGTAGTAGCGACAGCATCCAGGTTTTCTTTTCCCCACCTTTCACGATGGCGAAGTCGATGTTCGCGAGTGCGCTGGCGAGCAGTCCCGGAAGTTTCCAGTATGGAACGCAGCCATCAGACCAGCGGAGCCCATGATGATGCTTCGCGAGCCAGGACGCTTGACATTTCTCGAACGAATTCAGGTGATTCCAGAAGTATGGCGGTCGAAGATCCAGTGGCTGATCGTCGGCGTTTCATCGTTATTGCTGCTGTCGTTGTTGCTGTCATTGTTGCTGTTTGTGCGAATCGCGATCTCTTTCACGACGAAGTCACGTTTGGTTTTGAAACCTTGCATGTCGACAACGGCGAACATCGTTACTCGTATAAGTAGTAGCGTCGGTAGCGAAACAGTAACTGAGGACTTTGACATCGACATCATCGTTTTAAAACAGTGGTAGTATTCGCAGTAGTAGTAGTAGTATTAGTAGTAGTAGTAGTAGTAATCGTTCACGTACGCAAACTATATTAGTTTCACACGACCTTCGATGTAAAGAAAACTTTCGCACGGGATCGTGTACAGATCTTGCTGCTGTATGGGGATTCTTATCTCATCGTTATTGTCGAACGTCGTCTTGGCGTGCGGATTATACGTGTGGTAATCAATCTTCGTGATACGATTGTCGAAGGTTGGCGTATTCGCCACGTCCAGAATAATAGACATCGCGTCTCTCTCTCCGCTTGTCTAATAGGCGACGATGAATCCTAGCGATCGTAAAAAACGCGCGTTTCGACGAGTCAACGGCTTTCTTATGCTTCTTACCGGTCCTCTTCTTATCGTTTCACCCGTCTTTATTCTACTTCCACTTTCGCTTTCCGATGAAGGGTTGCGCCGATGATGCGAGACAGAGACGGCAGGAGTAGCAGCGGCAGCGACGATTGATGATTCGTACGTGTGATCTAACACTAACATACTACGCACACGCGCGGTCACGCTACCTATCGCGCGAACATCGTTGAACGTGCAGACGAATCGTTATTTCTTCCCCACGGAAATCTATAGGACGATCGTACTGATCGACGATGCACAACGTTAGATCGCGTATTACTCGTGCGACGATCGGCAGGTAAATGACGTGTCGCGGAATTTCCGATATCTTATATCCCGGCGGCACGCGAGGTGAAAATTCATGGATCGTGTGTACCGGTTTATCGTTACTGTACGCGCCGGTAGTAACGCTGCACGTTACTCTGATCAGTTAACGTTTATAATATTCACGGGTACGTCTGACTCGTGCCAGATTATCGGCAAAAAGACGCGATTCGGGGAAAATCCTAGCAGCGAGCCCACATTGTCTGGTTTCGTGCAGTCTACAAAGAACGAGCAGTATAGCTTGCTTTTCATGGTGTTGTTGTTAACTCGTAGCATGATAGGGTACTTGTCGCCATCGTCGTTCTCGTTGTTACCGAGTCTTCGAGGATATCGATCGAGTAATCGTTGCTTCAGATACTCGGCGATAGAGTCTAATTCGTAGGAGCCGTGGGGGATCGTAATGCGTTCATAAGCGGCGTCGACGATGGAGTCGTTACCGGTCTCATAGTTCACGATGAAATAGAATTTATCGTTGCTCGAGTCGATGTTCGGAATCGTGTGAAACGTCTCCAAGTCCGCGAGTCCTAATTCGTATTGATCGTCGCTCAAATCTATCGGCGGGAAATAGTTTACCGTGAGCACGCTGCTGCGACTCGTTAACGTGAGCGTGAACGGCATATCATAGATTACACTCGCGAGGCGGAGAGAGAGGAAGTGACGCGCGCGTACAAATACTCGGCAATTTATCGATATTACGAGTCTTTATTATAGAAGATTTGGATTGCCATTACAAATGGATACATTGTAGCATAGTCTTAGTATACATCATTATTAGTATTAGTATTAGTATATAGGCCATAATTCCATAGACTTTTGCTGTAAAAATTGCATGCATAAGCGACCGCAATTCATCTCGTCGAAACGTTGAAAACGATCGTGATTGTACGTGATCGTTGTACCGAGTCCGAAATAGTAGATCAATTCCGCGGGTGGTCGCAGATTCCCAAAACTATCAAAGTATTGTACTCGTGGTCCACGTTTTGCTTACGCTACCCAGTGCGTACCGGCGCCTCGGTTCTAGTCCAGATTCGCGATGCCGCATTCGTTGGTTCATACGCGCGTGGGAAGCGTGTCGCGCATAAACACCCCTCGAAAGAACGGTACGCTGGCGCACTCGCACTCTAATTACAGGTTCGTCATAGGTTGTTGCGTTATCGCCGCCACCGTCGCCACGCGCCTACTTGATCGACGTTTTTTTTTTCTTTGATCGCAGTCATCGTTGGCGTCGACGTCTAGGAATCAAGCCCGCGCCTCGCTTGTACGGTGTCAGATGCTTCTTCCAGCTGTTTTCGAGAGGCCTTCCAATCGTTGACCGCTTTGGTTATACCAGCCGCTCCACCGGCCAATGCCCCGATAGCCGATAAAGCGGGCAGTACGAACGGAAGAAATTGAAGAAATCCCCCGCGTTTCGCCACTCGTAGATTGCGATGTCGTCGTTCCGAATGTTTCTTTCCAGACTTGCTCTGTTTACGTTTCGTCCTTCTCATACCAATGCCGAGTTTAGTTTTAGCCTTCATCGTTGCTCACACTCCAGTCGCTGCGGCTTTTTCGCCAAAGGTCGCGTCGTTCGCGATCACGCGTTCTCGCGCTCGTTCGGCTAACGCGCGATCCGCCTCGTGTCGTCCCTCCAAATCCTTTCGACGAGAGTACGCGATATCGTAGTCGCGGCACGCGGCGTCCAGCGGATTCACACCTTCGTCGCCACCAGCCAATCGCTTTAGCAAACGCGTTCCCGGTCCGCAGAACTGATAACCCGGAACGTGTAGTTCGAACGGTAAGCGGTTTATGATACTGTTCACGGGACCCGATCCTGTCTTCTTCTTCTTCTTCTTCTTATTCTTCTTCAAATTCTTCTTCCCTACTTCGCGAGACGCCGCGGTCGTTGATGCAACCATACACCTGCGTTAGAATAACCACGATAGCTACTACAATAATAAACGCGTATGCACGCTTGGCCGATCACAGTGGTAGTGACCTGCGCGACGCGTGGCACGAATATAAATAGTCGTCCTTTGTCACACTCGCGCGAGTATCACAGAAACATCGCGAACATGCGATGCGCGAAACAGTTGGACGTTATTCGCGTGACCGCCAACAGAATGCTCGAGGATGATAGGGATGCAAGTCGATCGAACAGATATGGCCCGTTGCTGCCGAACAGCGTGCGAGGCGTGATTTGCGGTCCATCCGGGGGCGAAAAAACGAACGTGCTTCTGTGCCTGCTAGACAGCCCGAACGGTTTGCGCTTCAAGAACGTGCACGTGTACTCGAAATCGTTGCATCAGCCAAAGTATCGATATCTCGAGCAGGTGTTGTCGCTCGTCGACGGAATCGAATATTTTCCCTCCTCGGACAACGCTGAGATCGTTCCACCGAGAGACGCTCGGCCCGATTCGATCTTCGTGTTCGACGACGTGGCGTGCGACGAACAGAACGTGTTACGCGAATACTTCTTCATGGGCCGTCACGCCAACATGGATTGCTTTTATTTGTGTCAGTCGTACGCTAGAATACCTAAACATTTGATCAGGGACAACGCGAATTTTCTCATGCTGTTCAAACAAGACGGCACGAACTTGCGTCGCGTGTACAACGATCACGTGAACACAGACATGACGTTCGAGTCGTTCAACGAATTGTGCGCGAGATGTTGGCGTCGACGATACGATTTCGAGGTGATCTATAAGGATAGTTCCATGTACGAAGGTCGATATCAGAGAGGATTTAACGATTTCGTCGTAGCTCGCGGACTTCAGTAAACCGCGAGTCGTTCATCGATGCCAACGATGACCTCGAGTAACGTCTACGCGAAGCATTCGCAAAAACATCGTCGACAGTAAGGAGCGATACACCAAAAAGAAACGATACGCCGGGACGGGGATGCAAAGGTGCATACAAAGGTGGAAATCGCTAAAGTCAGCGACGTTATACGTAAAAAGTGCTTAGCCTTGAAAATTTGTAAAATGGCTACGGAAGCGGCTGTGGAGGCGAGCACGCGTCCCATCGTTGAACCGCTGAAACGATTGATCGAGAACGGGTCCGCTTTGAAAACGCGCTCAACGCCTTAATCGCGGTCTGTGAATAGGAAACACGAATACGATCAACAACAATCGTTGAGGAGACTCGGAACCACTGCGACGACGACGAGGACGACGAGGATGACGAGGACGACGACGACGACGACGACGAGGACGACGACGACGACGAGGACGACGACGACGACGACTACGAGGACGACGACGACGACGAGGACGACGACGACGACGACGACGAGGACGACAACGACGACGACGAAAAAATTCGGCGATGATGAGTTGCCAGCAAAGGTTCGCGATTTGGATACGCTGCGTAGCCCCGCCGATGATATCGAAGTGTATTTACGGAACGCCCAAGAACCCTTATCGATAGAATATCTGCGACCATTCGTCACCGATACCGAGAAACGAATCGACAACGTGTACGGCATATATTTGGGGCCCGACGAAGACCTAATGATCAGCGATTCCGTGCTCACCATTGACGGTGACGGCGATGACATTCGCGTGAACGGAAAGCGATACCCGGGGACCCGCGGTTTGTACGTATTGCTGTTTATGCAAATGCCCAAAGATCGGACGTGCACGAACACGGATCTTCACTCCTACCGACGCATCTTGTTGTCGACGAACGCGCATAAGGGAAACCATTCGCCGAGCAAGCCCACGCTGGGTAACAGTGGGTACAAGTATAAGAAAATCATATCTTCGGTGATCGGCGGGGTGCGGACATCGGGTATTGAACGCGTTAGGGGCAAGGGTAGGGGCGGCAGCGGCGGGCGCGGCACGCGACATGATCTAGGGTTACCCATCGACGAATCGATTACGGTCACCGATAACGCGATCGATTACGTGTACTGGGACGATCCGAACGAATTGGTCGATAGACTTGGGTTGCTCGTGGCATCGCGCGCGGTAGGTCGCACGGGTCACGGTAACGAAATCGCATTCATCGTGGACGAACTTCGCGAGGACAGATTTATATCTTAAATTGAACGAGCCGGTGATCGTCTTGTCAGTAGTGATCGTACGCACGCATCGTCATGTCGGTGAACAAGTTTTGTACCTCGTTACGCAATAATAACAACAACAACAACGAAACGGCGGTGACAATGACGAGACTATTGGCCGCGGTGCACAAACGCTTTACTCGGAAAATCGAAACGGCTATCGTGAACGCGCGACTGGACGCCGAATATCAACGATCTCAACTTGAGACGCGAATACAACGAACGATGTCGGATATCGTTAACGCAAAATTGTCTCGACTAGAGGACGATTTAAATAACGCGATAAAACGACGCTTCGATCACTTGAAAGACAGACTCGAACAGATCACGACGTCTGCGCCGACATCGACTGCGATAACAATCACGGATCTGTACAAACGAAAGAATCAGCGGAAAGCGAGCTAGGGTCGCCGCCGACGACGATGATTATTGATCCTGACCCCGACGATAGTGGCTATGGCTCCGGATCGTTGAATGGAGATGATCGTTTGCGAAAGACGGGTACCGATTGCATTTTACAAACGCTCGAGGAACTCATACTACTTCTAACGCCCTTGGAACGTCGCGCCAATCCCCTGCCCACCCGCAAAGCATGAGCAAGGAGCGAGTACAATTAGTGAACGAATTACATGCTCCCGCGAGACGAAATTTCCCACGGCGTAGCTTTGCGATTCGCGGTTACGATGATTTATGGCAGGCCGACTTGGTGGAGATGCGTCCGTACACGAAGCAAAATCGAGGATATCAATACATACTAACGATCATTGATGCGTTCAGCAAGTATGAGTGGGCCGTACCCGTGAAAATGAAAAGCGGACGCGACGTGACCGAGGCGTTCGCGACCGTGTTGCGGCAGAGCGATAGATTCCCACGAAATTTACAAACCGACATGGGAAAAGAGTTTTACAACGCGGAGTTCGAACGATACGCGAAGAGACGCGGGATCAACCATTACTCCACGTACAGCATGATGAAAGCGTCGATCGTCGAACTTTTCAATCGCATGCGGAAAAAACCTCATGTGGAAACAATTCTCCTTGAACGCGTCCTATCGCTGGTTCGACCTGTTACCTGCACTCGTACGCACCTACAATCATCGCAAGCATCGAACGATCAACGCCCGACCCGTTGACGTGACCCCGCGACGCGTTTGTCGTTCGCCGCGAATGAGCACCTCTCCCCTTCCGCATCGAAAGGGGTTCGACGGCGCGCAAAATTCAACGTCGGTGACAAGGTACGCGTGAGCAAGTTCAAGACCCTCTTCGAGAAGGGGTACACTCCGAACTGGTCGGCGGAGGTGTTCGAAATCGTAACCGTACAACGAACGTACCCGGTGACGTACATTATACGCGATTCCGCGGGAGAGCTGATCTCGGGTGGATTCTACGAGTACAAACTGCATTCGTTCGCGAATCCGGACGTATGTCTGGTCGAGAAGATTATTCATCGCAAAGGAAGCCAGGTGTACGTTAAATGGCTCGGATTCGATTCATCGCGGAACTCGTGGATACGCGAGAAGGATATTCTATGATTCGCGATTATAAACACGCGCTGTGTTACTGAAATAAATAAATAAATAAATACTTATAAATATATATATACATTGTCCGTTTATACAATTATTCTCTTCGCATATGCATACAATTAATCTTAATTAAAGAAGGAAAATATATACTTAATTAAAGAAGGAAATATATAAGGAAGATATTCGTAAATAGATAAATGGTATGAACAAAAGGAACAAACGCTTACAACGCAACGTATATACATATGTACATGCAAGCATACAATCATACAAACCTACGCTATATACATATATTAGATAATCGTGAATAGATAAATGGTATGAACAAAAAAAAGAAACGCTTACAACGCAACATATATACATATGTATATGCAAACATACAATCATACAAACATACTATACAACGGGATTCTCGAGGGACTCGTCGGATTCAAGCTCGATGCGTTCGTGGGTCTTGAGTTGGAGGATTCGATAATGTCCCCACGGAAGTGTGCTAACCCGATCGGCTAAAATACACCGCTTGTCGTCGAACGGACTGAGAGCGTGTGACCACTGACTCAGACCACAGAACAGTAACATGTCCACGTCTGTCAGAAGCTCTAACCGTACGCCCGTGTACTTCAGCATCGCGTCCCACGTGAAACTTGAATGTTGAAATAATGCGCAGGATCCAAGTCATAACTCGTGATACAGTCGGTACGGAAACTTTCGAATACGTCGGCGAGTAACAATACGTTCGTTTTTAAATACAAATCGCTGTACTCGCCCAATGTCTGTACGCGGAAAGAGTTCCACACGTTCGCGGCGTGCGCGTAATCGGTCTCCGACGCGGCACTATGGTTCAGCCTGTTATAGAACTCGTCGCGGGATGGTAAACGCGTATCGTTCTGCTTGGCGTACGACGATACATAGTCGTATGGGAAGACGACCTTCCTTGTTAGGAGATTGAACTGATCGTCCGACAGGTGTTGAAACTCGCGTCGTAGAATCGCGAGTCGTTCTTAACTAAAATGCGAAGCGAGTTTCTCCAGACTAGCGGCTAAGAACTTCAACGAATCTATGAAACGAAACTTCAATCCCCTCTTCCAATTGTTGTTCTCGGCGTCGATTCCCTTTACATGCTTGGTGAACGATATGTACCACTCCTTCGTCACCGTCAGCGAGTCGATCTGTCCCTCGAACGCGGACGCCAACTCTTTAATCACGAAATGCGCGTCGTATCCGGACAGATTATGGAATACGACCGGTATCGTGTACGATCGCTGAAACTGCAAGTTGCAAGTCACGTGAGCCGCGCCTCGGTACTCGCCCGTCGAGTGGCAATGGTCGCGCACTTTTTTGTCCGCGTCGACGAAAGGTTGCCCGCACACGTGACACACGATAGCATCGTTAAAACTACGCAACTGTTGTCGCGTCAACGAGTTCATTGGTTTCGCGTTCCGTAAGCACTAATACGCAGTGTCAGCAAAGTCTCGAAGTTCCTGCACGAACCATTTCACGCACTCGTTTTCGTGATGATACGCACGATAACGTCACAGAGAGGCGTCGGTGGAACAATGTATATAATACCCCACGCTGTACGCTCTGTGCTGCTGGTACGTATAGGTGCGACTCCGTTCCACAGGCTCGACGTCCTCCAGCATACACTCGAAGTCCGCGTACACGACGAATGCCGCTCGTTCCTTATTCTTGAAATTTTTGAACTGCAACCATCTATCCTTCGCGGACGCCAATTCGATGGCGCACTCATTCATACGTTGACAGTCCACGGTGTGTTTCGTCAATCGCTCGGACGAATAGAAGAAGCTGAGACACCTGCAATGATAATAGCATTAATAATAAACATAAGAATAAATAATATATCTCAAGAAGCTCTAATTATCCAGCGTGGTTTACGCCTCAATTAATTAAATCGGTTATTAAAAAGAAGAGTGCTCATGTGTTATATAAGAGAACAAAATCCACTTCCGACTACCAATATTTTTCGAAATTACGATCTGAATGTAAAAGACTCTGAAAGCAATGTTATTCAAACTTTGTCCAAAGGACCGAACTATCCATCCAGCATAATGTAAAGTCCTTTTGGGGATTTGTTAATTCCAAGCGTTGTTCGAATGGCTTACCTAAAGTAATGACGTATGGATCTGATGTAGCTAATGATTATGTTTCCATTGTGAATCTCTTTGCGACTTATTTCAAATCTGTGTATGTTCCTCAATCAGGGGACTGTCCTGAGATGGAATATGGATCGAATACCTGTGTTTCTAACCTTATCATTGATATTAGTGAAATATATATTGTACTTAATTCGTTAGATACCAGCAAAGGCGCAGGCCATGATGGCATACCTCCAGTTTTTTTCAGATCCTGTAGTTATATTCTTTCCCGCCCTCTTCGGATTATTTTCAATCTATCCTTAAGGACTGGAACTTTTCCCGCCTGTTGGAAAACCTCCCTAGTAACCCCTATTTTTAAATCTGGGGACTCGTCCGATGTTCGGAATTACAGACCGATCTACATTAATAGCGTTTTACCCAAAGTCTTTGAAAATATTATAACCAAAAGGCTTATTCAAGTCTTTTCTCATATCATCTGCAATGCACAGCATGGCTTTGTATCTGGTAGGTCAACTGTCACCAATCTTGCCGTCCTATGTAACTATGTTGCCACCATCTTGGAATCTAACCTGCAGGTCGATTGTATCTTCACAGATTTTAGTAAAGCCTTCGATTCTGTGGTTCACTCCATCCTATTGTCCAACTTGTCGGCCATTGGATGTAAGGGAAACCTGCTCTCCTGGTTGAATAGCTACTTATCGGGCAGGCATCAAATTATTCGCATCTCTGATATCTACTCAGATCCAATTGAGGCATCATCAGGGGTGCCCCAAGGGTCCCATCTCGGACCGTTTCTCTTTAATATCTTTATTAACGATATATATGATGTTTTCTTGCACAGCAAGTTCCTTTTATATGCGGATGACTTTAAGATCTATAAAAAAATATTGGGGCATGCTGACTGTCTCGAAATACAGTCTGATCTTGTTAGATTTCAAGGTTGGTGCAATTTAAACATGCTAAATCTTAACTTTTCCAAGTGTCATGTCATGAAGTTCTCTCGTAATATGAAACCAATTGTTTATCTGTATAGACTGGAGAATGCTCTCCTGATTGAAATAAATGAAATTAAGGACCTTGGGGTTCATATCACATCCACGTTAGATTTTTCCAAACACTATGCAGTGATCACTAACAAAGCCTTGAAGACTTTAGGGCTCGTAAAACGTTTCTCAGCAGACTTTGTTAATATACGTACTATAAAGTTATTGTACATATGCTTAGTCAGGCCACAGTTAGAGTACGCATCCGTCATATGGTCGCCCAATTCAATTAAATATAATTCTCAACTGGAAAGGGTGCAACATAGGTTTCTGCGGTTTGCAGAATATAAATTACACATTCACAGGCCTGTCTGGGATCATGATTTTGCTTCTATACTTTCTAAACTAAATATGATTACCCTTACTGCGTGCAGGACGGTAACTGACATGTCCTTTCTATTCAAGATTATTAATAGCGAAATTAATTGTTCTGCACTACTGGAACTCGTCGATCTATATGCTCCTACCAGATGCATCAGAAAAAGACCACCTTTCATATTCCGCAAATTTAAATCAAAATATGGGTCACTTGACCCAATGAATCGCGTAATGGTCAGTTCTAGATCCTACGTAGACTATGTCGACTTCTTTTCTGGTAGTACGTCCTCTTTTAGGGGGAAGCTATTCAGACTATTGTGTCAGGAAAACCCTATCACGTCGTTGTAACTATGCATTGTATTGGACAATGCCCGTTTATTTTCAATAATAATAATAATAATATCGATCGAAATATTCCATGTTTTACTCACCTTTCGCAAACGAATACTTGACCATTGTGGTTGCCAAGTTTCTTCGATATGAGCCTCGACATGCTTCGAATGCACGCGAAATGGTATCACTGAGGGTCCTTGGAGTCCTGTACCAGTAGCACGTAGGCGTGTTTCTCCCGCTTATCCTCGGTCAGATGCAGAGGCATGCAGCTTTTGTTGGTCCAGGTGTACACATTCACCGACATGTCGTTCAACCTCTCGAAATTCGTCAGCTGATTTAATGATACTGGGAGACTCACAGGGTCCGTGCGAAGTACCGTCGAGTAATGAGGGTACGACGTGTACCTGCACCCATGCGTAGCAGCAGGATACAAACTGGCGACGACGGACCATAGGAAGCACGCGTTGTCCTCGCTGTGTATATTGACCACTGTCCTTTTAAGAATGATCTCACGTGGAAGTGGTACGTCGCAACCGGCGCGAAGAGTCGCTCCCATGTTAGTGGCGATTTCGCGTACCGAAACTTTTCATGTCCATATTCTCGTTCAACATAACCTCCGCGTTCAGGACCGTATTCACGGGCACACCATAATGTTCCCTGATAGCGTCCGTGACACGCGAAAGCACCATTCGCCGGGCACCTTCCAAAAATCGACGCAGATCGATGTAACCCACGTTAATTACAGCACCAGTCGAAATACGATTCCGAAACGCGGTTTCCACATCTTCCCATACGACCTTAGGTGTCGTCGATCGACCCGAAACACCTAGCCCTACTCGCGAAAACCGTGCCCGCACGATCGCGCGCAATGTCTTTATTCGCACGATCAGCGACACCAGACGCTGTTTCGATGCCACCGACACTCCTTCGCCGCACTGATACTGGACGATGAGTCGCAAGCATGCGTCGCACCTATCCATCCAGTCCCTGATTTCCACAATGGTTTGTAAAAGCGCTGTCATTTAGTAAAGAAAATTCAATGTGTTTATGAATACATCCATGTTTACTTCTTTTCCTTCTACTTCAGTATTCAATATTCAATATTCATATCACTTCGATCAGGCACGAGTGGTTGATACGACTCTTCCACGTGATGCGGTGCTGGTCCGGATATCGAAAATCCAGGGGAACAATGATGCCTGACAAATTTTGTCGCGAAGATCTTTACCGAACAACTACGCGGCTCTAATTGAATATCTAACCATCTACCCTAACTGAGATTCATGAGTCGTTATCGCTCGAATTCTTTTCTTCGCTCTCGCGCTCTTTCTCTCTTACCCTCAACGACTCAATCAGGTGACGTGATATCACGCTGGCTCGATGCGTTACCATGCGTATCGAATTCGCGCGCTCGTGATAAGGGTGTTTACACCCTGTAACGTTCTCGAACGCGACGTTGCCGTTAATTACAGGAGATTCCACAAGTAGAGCGGTTTACCCGTGGAATTGTGGGATTGGTTCGGGTGGCGTGCGATAAAGAAATGAATTTCACGAAACGAGAGTCCTTCTTTTTAACGATAGGTATTCAAAAATGGTTTTGACGCTAGGTCGAAATGGAACATATAATACGACACGGAGTCGTGAGAACTATGATGATAAATTAATATAATTGTAAATAATCGGTCGGTATTTAAAGAATATCGTTTGATTTGGGTTTCGATGCGGGGTCGGTAATAAAGAGTATTATTTCGGTTTTGACGCTAAGTCGATAATAAAGAATATTGCGCTAATTAATATTAAAGATTCGGTATGAAGGTACGGTACTAGATGGTTAGTTGAACGTAAAGTCTCACCGCGAAGTCGGATTGTGATACGAGAAATGACGCTTGGTCTATTTAGTATGTTAAGTTGAGAGTTCGAGAGGATTCCTTCTCTTAGATTTGTAGTTGCTTCCTGTTGCCTATCAGCTTGCCCACGCTTTCTAGGATGGTAGCTGAGCGCTAGTGAAAGCGATCTCAGATGGTAGCCATGTAGCCGGTTAGGGCGTCTCCAGATGGAAGTTGAATTCGGCGGCTTCCTTCCCTCGGATTGGTAGTGTGCTTCTGGTGTCTATCAGCTGGCCCACGCTTTCCAGGATGAGGTGTAGGGGCTAGTAAAAGCGACTTCGAATGGAAGTTGAGGGGCTAGCTAAAGCGACCTCGTATAGGTGTTGAGGGGCTAGCTAAAGCGACCTCGTATGGAAGTCGGTGGTTGTATGTCAGGATGTTGATTTAAAATAAACTTCCTTTAGACTTCGCGAGACTGAGGGGCTAGTCAAAGCGACCTAGGTCTGGTTGGTTCGGTGGCAGAAACAAGTCTACTCTCTGCTGCTGGTGGCCCTGTATTTATACTAGTTTGTGGTACTTAGCCCGCACCAATCACTCGCTGCGCGATCTCGCGCACCAACTAGAATTAGCATCCGGTTCGCACCACTCGCGCACTAGACTTGGTTTATTAGGCGTCCGGTTGATCGTGCAGTCTGCGCACGCGCGCTTGGTTCACTCGCGATACTGTGTTCACTGTGTGAATGAACGGTTATGCGCATGCGTTGCGCGTCGTTTAGTTCCCTGTTTCCCGCTTCATACCGTGACGCTCGCACGTGTTTCACATATCCTTAATACTAGTACTACAATTTAAATATAATGAAACGGAAATAACGATCAATATAGAAAGAATAAGGAAGAAATTATGGCGGTAGGTAGCGGTACGTTACAACCCGTCACGGTGGTCTCGATCATCAAAATACGTTGAGCGATGCCCGAACAATTATCGCGCTATACTTCCGTATGCGTAATCATGCAGCAGCCACCTTACAATCAGTTCTCAAATGCTACTGTAGCGGCCAAGACATACTACGAGAAACGCTTTAAAATTTATCGCATCTAAGTCTATTGCATCTAACAAGGGAAGATCCCGAACCCGAAAATTCAAAAAATTCTGAAACTTTGTGGATATGTAGGGGATTTCCTTCTGATTACAACGCAATTTTTTTTTGCTGCCCAAAATCACTGTAAGGGGGTGAAATTAACCCCTCAAGATTCGGCTATTTTTCGATTTTATTTTGTAACACACAATCTGTAAGAGATAGAAATAAAGTTTCAAGACAAAAGTTACTTCTTTTAATTAGATCTATCAAATCGTAAAGGTTTTATAAATTATTTAAACAATTAGAAAAAAGTTATAAACACAAATATGAATAATGTTTTCTAAAATTCGGGTTTTCACGTGAAATCTGAACTGGATGTTTAAATAATTATAAAACAGCATAATCCATTTTTTTTTTCATACATTTTCAACTATTGTTGCATCGCGGAACTGTGCTCCGCGACAATCGAAAAACTTTTGGATCCCATTGTAACGTACCTTAAGCTGCACGACGAGCAGTTTTTCTAACTTTTATTAGAAAATAATACGCGACGCGTAGTAAGAAAGTAATATAATTTATATACTTTTGTCTCCAATTACACATGGGGAAATTATATCACGTGGAAATAGAGGAGAAGAAGGGAACTGTTAGATATAACTGATCCTTATTAGAACTTTTTATTTTTAACATAATTATCGAACTTTTCTCTTATTTGCTTACCAAACAAGCGAGACAATGCAGGCGTTTAATAAGCGATTTAAGTATAGTTAGGTAACTTTGAAAACACTTGTGTGATGTGAATATATACCTACTTTTGTCTCCCATCAAAGTATTATCTCGTGTCTATTGTTTTCTCGAGCATTAATAATGAGAATACATATATTACTATTCTTATCGGATGATAGATTATTTGCAAGGAAAATAAAGATGATCAATTTTAGTAAGACATATCACTGTCAAAACATGTTTTCTTCAGACGTGATAAAGTAAGATACATACACATATGCCATATGTATACGTATAAGATAGGTATTATCAGTTCTATAGGTTTGTCCTGACGACAAAAGTAATAAATGCTTCGACTCGTTATTATTGTCAGTAGTATCGAAGGCGTTTGAAGAGTAAAGACTCATTAACAATAAGTAATACTAGTTAATTGTAGTTTAAGTATAGATGTTAACAGTAAATGTACGTTGATTCTGTGTAACAAACGTGTAGTGTTGAAAATGGTTCCCATACATCCTGCAAATGTAATTCGTTTACTTATGACAACATTCCTAATTGAGAATAATAATGAGACGCCTATTAATAATAGAGAAATGGAGTTACACGACATAATAAAAGACATGCTTATTAAATCGCAAGAAGACACATCATTTTCAATGGAAGCTGATGTTACATTAGAATTTTTGGAACCGTTTAGACCACATTCTGTAGAATTTGTGGATGATATATATGTACCTACACGCGAAGAACTTTTAGAACCGATAGAGTTCGAAGAAGAGCAGTGTATACCAGAAGAAGGAGGTATTGTGACTTTAGAATATAAAACAGAGGCTGTTGCATTTTGGAAAAGTGGTAAGAAGAGACGGCTTTCTTTACAATCTGACCAACATAAATTTCGAAAAGTTTCATCCGTATATCAATTGTATAGGTGAGTGGTAAAGGATGTACTGTTATGTTAAGGTGCTTCGTATCTATTTGTTTCATATCTATGCAAAATTGCCTTGTTTTCGTTAGATGGGAAGAAACGGTGAACAGGGGAGGGACACGTCGGGAAAAATTGTTACAAATTTCTGAATATGTGTATAATAAGTTTGTTGACGGGATTGAAACTCATGCCATTATTCATGATTTGGACCTTCGAAGATGGGCCTTACAAGCTAATGAAGAGGCAGGGTTGGAAAATTTTAAAGCATCTCGACATTGGATCTGGAATTTTAAGAGAACGTATAAAATAGTTTCAAGAAAAGTGAACAAATTTATTACCTGATCATACGGTACAGATACCACACAATTAAATGAAATTGCTTCGACTTTTGTGAATAATGTAAAACCTCGTATTAGAGATATCGGAACAAACAATACATTCAATGCTGATGAAAACGGATTCAATCTAGAATTACATTCGGGCCGTACTTTAGCTGAACAAGGAACCAAAAGTGTTACAGCACTCGTACAATCTATATCCGCTACTACACATAGCCATAACATATTCCCCACAATATCAGTTTCTGGGAAACTACTCTCTCCGCTATTTATTGTTCTGTAGAAAGAGGATGGTAATTTTGGTCCACAACAATCTTTGTTTCGACTGTGGAATGTTTATATACAGGCGTCCACATCTGGAAAGTTAACAGGTGAACTGGTTATGTCATGGTTAACAAACGTATATCTACCACATGCGGGATCTCGAAGCGTTTTGTTATTGGATTCGCGGACTGGTCACTGTCCATCTACATTACGAAACGGTATATCAGCTAATCAACATGTGGAAATATTCACAATACCGAAAAAAAACTACAGGAATGATACAACCGCTTGATGTATATGGTTTCCGGATATGGAAAAGCTTTGTACGAAAATTTTCCGACCTTGTATTATTATTTAATTACGATGTGCAGCTAAATGCAAGGAATAATGTCATTAAATTACAGTCTCTTATTCATAATCAACTTTCATCACCAAAGTATCACGATGTGTTTGCTTACGCATGGTATAAAAGTGGATATATTGTTGAGAAACCAAATCAGTTTGAAAATCCAGTAGATTTCGCTTTTTCACTACAAGATTTCATACATCCACCTCGTTGTTCCATATGCGGCAATTATGCTATCATACGATGTGCGTGGTGTAAGCAATATTTATGTTTTCAACATTTTTTTGAAGAGTTTCATCACCATGAAGAATAATTCATAATCACACAAGTGTTTTCAAGGTTACCTAACTATACTTAAATCGCTTATTAAACGCCTGCATTGTCTCGCTTGTTTGGTGAGCAAATAAGAGAAAAGTTCGATAATTATGTTAAAAATAAAAAGTTCTAATAAGGATAAGTTATATCTAACAGTTCCCTTCTTCTCCTCTATTTCCACCTGATATAATTTCCCCATGTGTAATTGGAGACAAAAGTATATAAATTATATTACTTTCTTACTACGCGTCGCGTATTATTTCCTAATAAATGTTAGAAAATCATTGCTCGTCGTGCAGTTTAAGGTACGTTACAATGGGATCCAAAAGTTTTTCGATTGTCGCGGAGCACAGTTCCGTGATACAGCAATAGTTGAAATTGTATGGAAAAAAAATATGGATTATGCTGTTTCATAATTATTTAAACATCCAGTTCAGATTTCATGTGAAACCCCGAATTTTAGAAAACATTCATATTTTTGTTTATAACTTTTTTCTAATTGTTTAAACAATTGATAAAACCTTTACGATTTGATAGATCTAATTAAAAGAAGTAACTTTTGTCTTGAAACTTTATTTCTATCTCTTACAGATTGTGTGTTACAAAATAAAATCGAAAAATAACCGAATCTTCAGGGGTTAATTTCACCTCCTTAGAGTGATTTTGGGCAACAAAAAAAATTGCGTTGTAATCAGAAGGAAATCCCCTACATATCCACAAAGTTTCAGAATTTTTTGAATTTTCGGGTTCGGGATCTTCCCTTGTAAGTTGATTACATATAAGTTGAGTGCTTTAAGTGAAATTGCTTTGAAGAAGACTGCTTTTGAAGGAGATTGCTTTTGAAGAATATCTTCAGTCGTTCAACGCACGGGAAATACAATCGAACAATACCGTAAGTTTCCATTATATTTTAGTGAATCGTTGTGTTAGTAACTTTGAGAATTATAAGGAAAATCGATTTCAGATTATATCATTGCCTGTGAATTTGAAACTTCCAGTTACCGCTACGATCACCGCTGCTGTGACACCTATCCATACCTCCAGCCCGAAAGTGTATATGACGTGTCGAAATATCGCGGTTCAAACCGAGGAAATTCGATGTGGAGAACTTCATGAGGCGGAAGTGAATCACGATGGCGACATTTTTTAAAAAGTGTTTCATAATGCTGATACCATACGCGATGGACCACCGGATGATCACTACGGGGATGAACAATTTTGGCTAAATCGACATGCGCAGCGAACATATTTATTAGACGATGACGATGAGGATGATGATGATTATGTACACACAAATATATATCAGCGGAATCGTGCGGATGCTCCAAAGAGCGTGGTTTGGCGAAACTGCGTCAATGCGAAAAAGATTGATTTTGACGCCGTTTTTGCTAATGCAGTGTCGGGGCTTCAGGCTAGCGTTATTTCAGTTCAAACTGACCCTACGCAAGTTGCTGAGGATTTATTATTAACTGATTTATTTGCTGACGATTTTATCGAGAGGGATAATTAAGTCAAATAAATTACAAATCTTAATATTCATATGTCAGGTTTACTCACCTATCTCCCACCTTCCCTGTGAAATAATATTTCAAGTATTTGCATGTATCGAGATTATAAGTGAGATAAGGGTGTGTGAAAGAGCGTGAAAGCATTTTCGTTGGCAGATGTTTATACGCGACGTTGCATTCTTTCGCGAGGCAGTTGTGCTATTTAGATTAATCGATCTCGAATAGTTATCGCAATAGCGCGTCGAATTATATTGCGTAGGCGGATGTTTATACGAGCACGACGTTGCATTCTTTCACAGCGATCGTGAGACGGTTGCGCTATTTAGGTTAATTAATCTCGAATAGTCATCCGTGTCGAATTACAGCATCCGTGGTACATCCTTTCGCGCCTGCGCACAGATCCCCGCACGGATACGGACATTCCACGGCAAACGGTTGCGCGCACGACGCCATCTTGAAATCCCCCGCCCCTGTGACGTCATCCCCCTCACCCACAAACTCGGTACCCCCCTCCCCGCTTCGACCCTCGCCCACCTCGGCCGAGAGCGCGGTACCCCCTCCACGCCTCGCCCCGCGCCCGCGATACCCCCCGCCCCGCCTCACCCCTCGCCAACTGGCTTAGAACTCTCATAGCCTACCTACTGAGGGGGGAAGGCTTCGCGAGCCCGCAACCGCCTCGGCATATGAAGTAAACTGTGATGCCACAGGTAGAGCAGGATTGGACTGCGAGAGGACAAGGGCCGTTCTGGAAGGAGCGTTTGCTGCGTTTGGGTTTCTATTGAAGGCGACACCGTTTGCAGATTTCAAGGGATTCTTTTGGCGATTTAAGTACTTAAGAAGGACAATGCATTCGCCGTAGTTAGCCGTATGTGGGCCAGAGTAGTTTATGCATTTGGGGGGTGTGTCCCTGTCTTTTTTACAGTCGGACGAGTGGTGAGTTCCCGCGCATTTGACGTAATTTGGAGGAAGGCAGCAGTTCGTAGCAGAATGGCCGAAGGGCTGACAGCGGAAACACTACGTGTGGTTTTTTTGAGAAATATTTTTCCCAGTATATATGGGTACTAAAAATCGCATTCAGTTTAGTTACCTTATTTGGGGAGGTACCCGGGGGAAAATTTACCCTATACATAACAAAACTTGATTTTCCACTTAGGCTTTTTGGGCCAAGAGGTACACAGCAATAGGGTCTAGCCCTTTTGCTTTGATTTCCTCCAGAATCTCCTCTGGTGGAGTGGGTGGCAGGCCCTTTTGGACCATGGCGAGAGCTCGCTCTGAATTTACAGTGAAAGTAAAAAGGGGACATTGCCTTCGTTTAGTGCCGCTTTAAATTCTTTAAAGGGGACTACGTCGTTGAATTGAAGACGGATCTTTTTACCTAGATATTTGATTTTGAAGGATTTCCCGAATTTTTTCGCGAGCTCGCGTTCAAAGTTAGCGATATTATACGAGAAGTTCGAAATGTAGAGAGGTGGGGGTTTTACATTAGGCTTTGGATTTCCCAAGGCCGGCGGCTGGGCAGCACTTGCCCGTTCGTTTTTGAATCGTGTTGGAGCACGAAGAAGGCTTGTTTACGTCCGACGACGTTTTATTCTGCCCATTGTCAGTTTGAATAGAGGACGGCTGATGTGTTTGGAACGCGGCAAGGACCGAGTACCGGTTAAATATGGCTACGTTCGGGATGGCTTCCGTTTCCATATTTTCGTCCACGGGGGGAAGATTTGGGGAAATTTGAAGTTTTCGAGAGGGGGGCTGCGGGCTCCCTTGCCCCTTCCTGCTCCGCGCCTGGATTTCTTTTTTCCGAGGGAACCCTCGACACTGGAGTGACCAGAATTATTTTTAATTCTTGGGGACTGGTCGAGTTATCGGACGAAGTAGATACAGGGTGATCGTCAACGGAGTCGCGAGCCCGTTGTTTACCGCCATGCATTTTGTGCTTGGAGCTTGGTACCGAGAATATAGAGGTACTTACGAGTTTCTGAGAGTTTAGACAGTCCAGGATTTTCCCGTCATCCTTCAACAGGTTCCACGTTCTTACGTTTCTGATGTTTCCTAGCACCCTAGATACTAGGCGATGTTTTTCCCTACCCCGGGAATGCTCTGGGGAGAGCTTGAAGAGTTACTGACAAAACTGTGGAGAATCGACTAGCGCGCACAAGAGAAACACTGCGATCTACGCGTTTTTGACATCAACTGAGTCAACTCTATCCTCTCACCGCCTTTTATGACAGACAAATACCGAAGTCAACTGAGAACAACTGCACACTACTGAGAGAGTGAGGATGCACGTCATCTCGGGAGGGCTATTTGTACAGTCCTCGCAGAGGACCACATCTCTCAAGCGACGCCGAAATCGCGCGGGATAGGGTCTAGCAGGGTAAGCATGGGCAAACGGACCCCACGCCGATTCCTGGAGTTGCTATTTTTTAAACAATGCTGCTCCTTGCCTGTAACACCATTATATAAAGTTTTAGATCGCTATCCCCACCCGTTTACAGGTAATACGGGGGTAAACGCCCTTATCGTTATTATTTTTTTCTCGGTTACTACTTAAGATATTTAAATGAAACAAAAGCGACAAAATAACTACATATTAACTGTAATTCATATATTTTTCCGAATTGTAAATCAATTATTACGGGTAGAAAAAAAAAATTTATTTTTGGGGAGTGGTTTTTGCAAACACCTCTATGAGTGACAACCACCAAAAAATCAAGAATAATACTCTAAGAATAATAATCTAACTATCATGTATAAAATTGTAGGATGATGTTGCAGTCCGCCGACAGCACGGAAACGTCGCTGTTTTATCGACATTTATTTGCTTGCGAGTTTACTAATAGAGAAAATCATGAATATTACGATAAAAATTGTTTGAGTGCTTTCGCTTTAATAGATTATAAGTTATCAGCGTTTATATAATCAGAAAGACAGCAAAATACACCTGGCTAAGTACGGATTATACCTTCGATAGGTTCAAACAAATAAGCGATTATCACGACAAGGGGTTGTCACTAATAGGGTTGTTTGCAAAAACCACCCCCCAAAAATAAATTCTTTTTTTCTACTCGTAATAATTGATTTACAATTCGGAAAAATATATGAATTACAGCTAATATGTAACAATATTTGTCGCTTTTGTTTCATTGAAATATCTTAAGTAGTAACCGAGATAAACAATAATAACGTTAAGGTCGTTTACCCCTGTATTACCCTTAAACGGGGGGGGGGGGGGGGGGTAGCGATCTAAAACTTTACATAATGGTGTTTCAGGCAAGGGCATTGTTTAAAAAATATCAACTTCAGGAATCGGCATGGGGGCCGTTTGCCCATGCTTACCCTGCTAGACCCGTTAGGCGCGAAAACGCGCCCGCACGCTGGGAAAACCCTGACCTGGGCGAGTCTAGCTGCCAGATGTGAACGTGGCCATAGCCTGACTCACGCAGGCCCACGGGGAAAAACCCGAGCGTACCAAAACCTACGGTAATGTCGCCTCTCAAATACGAAGACGAAGTAGCGACGAAACCCCTACAATACTATAAAAGTTATTATTTAAAAAACAGATACTTTTAAATTCTGAATTATTTGAGCTTAAAAAATTGCACATTTGTTTTCCGGATATTCGAGAACAAAACTTTTTTGCTTTTTCCGTCTCTGGGTTTATATTCAAATCTCCGAGTTGGAATGTGTGACACTCCGAGATTTATATGGTGATAAGGTGAAAACCCTGTGTGTATCCTGCCTTTAATGTTTTTATTGGAGTACAGAGGCTGGGGGTAGAAAGGGGTATAGATCAGACAGTTGCTGGTGTTTCCTGCGGCTTTTGCGAAATGGTTTCTGCATACAATTAGTATATGAGAGACTATTCTGGAAATATTAGTTGCAGGTGTTTGGTTATATGTAATTTAGGCTGTGTTTCAATTCACGCATATTGCGCATGAAATTGGTGGCATCGTATTGGTGGCATCGTACGATTCCGTAGAATTTCTCTCACTTGCCACCAATATGATGCCACTTCTGGTGCAGCGAGCGGTGCAGTGACTGCTTCTCCTCTGAATTTCTGCGATTGCTGCACGCTCGCTGCACCAGAAGTGGCATCGTATTGGTGGCAAGTGAAAGAAATTCTAGGGAATCGTACGATGTCACCAATTTCATGCGCAGTCTATGCGCATAATGCGTGAATTGAAACACAGCCTTAGTTGTTTTGCTCCATATAGTGTTAGGCAGGCGTGTAAAACGTATTTTTCAAATAAAGGCAGTTTTTTCATTTTAGAGTTGGGGATGTTGTACCATATGGGACATGCATATGTTAGGATTGGACTGATTAAGGTAATGTAGTTAATGGTTTTGCATTTACTGTTATGGTATTTGCACTGGAATAATAGTGGCTGTTGAAGGCTAGTGTCTTACCGACTCGACCACAGTGGATCCACAAGATGAGATTCTTCTTACGGAAATGTAAGGCGCTTACTTTAATAAATAGATATCTCAAAAAGTATAAATCATCTACGCCTATAACCATCTACATTCTGCATCGCTAAGATGAGATCTACGTGTGTACAAAGTTGCAATAAAACCTCCGACACCCACCTCAGGCGGTTTCCTCGTGAGGGATTATAATTCACTGCCGTGTCATTCTACGCCACATCGAGCACTTTTTTCCCTCGATGTCAGTGATTTTGTTTAAAATGGAATAATTTGGCCGATTTCGAAATTGCTTTAAAAATACATTGATTCGAATTTTGCAATTTGTGCCCGTTTTTGTGAAAATGGATTCGGAAAGTATTTATTGTATTTAGTTGTTTCCTTTTTATTTTCATTGAGAAGAATCGGCCTTCCTGAATAGATTTATTCTGGTTAAGAAATCATTTTCACAGTAATGAAAATTATAAACAGAATTCTATTTTGCAAATTTCGGCTCAAGGTCACGATTTTAAAAATCTGAAATAATACTACCATATTCGCTGAAGTGTTTTCTATAAAATAAGCCTATCTGAATGGTGTCATTTATACCTGCAGAAGAATTTTACAAATCCACTCTTGGTCAATGACAGTTTTTTTTTATAATAATCAGATTTTTAAGTACCAGTTTGTCTTCGTTGATTATTTGTTGAAAAAAGTATCATTGCTCAATGAAAACCACGAGAAGGTGGTGGTCTACTTCCATTAATAGAGGACAGGGATGGGTCAGAAAGGAAGGCATGTATAAAATCATTTACCCCATAAAAAACTTCAAAAAATAAAAAAATAGAAAAATAGAAGATAATAATAATTACAAAATAAAATAAAAATGTAAAATCAAAATGAGCTGCAAGTACATAAACGTGCTTTCAGTCAAATACTTGGCGTGGCCAAGCACGGTCAAGATGTCGATGAGAAAGAATTATTTAAAAACGCAAAATAATGAAAGTATACTCATATTGTCAGAGTTTTAAATTGACAAATTATGTGAAAGCCTGCGAGAGAGAAGGTATGGGTATTGACAATCTGAGAATACCTTGCCTGGCCGCGCCAAGTATTTGATATCAACATACTTTCTTCACTAATGTGACTTGCTCTACATTGCAAGCAGTCCGCCATAATTTTCTTAATTCTTAATGCTATGTCTTTTGACAAATTTTGTCAATTTACTTTATTTGACAAATTTCCAGAAACTTGCGCGGAAGAAGATGCATCTCTGTTGAACCTTCTCCGGACAACTTCCAAGTTTGTGCGTCTCCTTCGTTTCTATCAGCTCTAAATAAAAAGTCTATTAAAAAAATTTGGCGACGTACCTTGTTAATTGAGACAATAATTCAATGTCCTATGTGGTGTAAAAACAGTTCAAACTATTTTGACAACTTTCCTTATTTGACACGTGGCAGGTTATGATTGATTGACACTTGGTAGGTTACGACGAACGAAACATGTGTTAGTTTTTTTTGGCTGAAGGTGTGCGTGTAACGCGTATACGTACAGGGTCATCCGGTGAAACTGCAACCTACGCGCGCGCGAACAGACGAAAATGGTAACACCGCCTCACGGCGCATTCCACCACAACCATTCACCGGTCCGGCGTTTGGAGGGTTGCCAGCGACCGCTGGACAGCGGTGATGCCCGAGCTTCGAAAATTTTAGGATGGTCTCTTTCAAATTAACGTTGCAAAGAGCTATTTGACATTTTCCGGCCCGGGTTGAAGAATTTGGGGCCTTTTTCGTATAACTTTTGAAATATAAAAGATATCGGAATGCAATTTGCGCCGGAAAATAAGGAAAAATTATTCCCTCTTAATGATTGATAATTTAAAATATTTTACGTTTACTTAATTTTTCTTCTATCAATTTTTTAACCATAATTATTGTGGAAAGATTTTGCAAACTGTTTATTTGATTCTGTATTTAATGCTTTTTTTAAAATTCCTGGTGTTGATAAACAATAGGCTAGTCGTTTCTGTATCATTACTTTCATAAATTGAGAAATTAAATTTTTATTCAATTATGTGTTAGTTCTGCAAACCTCAGAATCTGTTATTCAGGTTTTCTTTTTTTATAATTTTATCCTTAATGCAGTGCATGCATAAATCGGACGTAACGGGTAAGTCATGGGACGTGTCTCTGATTGTAGCGGTGTTTGAATTTTTTCTACAATTTTTGTGTCTGAATGTTTTAACCTTTTAGCTAGTCAACGTCACGCCTATACCGGCTTCCGTTAATGTCATTTTTGGAACGAAGTGCCATTATTGTGGCTTTTACACGCAGGTGGCGAAAAATCTCTCCGTACATGGGTATAGCGCCGCGGTCAACACTGTCGTAGCTAAAAAATTTTAAATTAAGACGGGTACGAGACTAGTCGACATTGTTTTTAAACCTCAATACAGTAATCTGGGGTGCCAGTGACAAACCGATCATAAAAACAGAGCGCGCGGCTCACTTACCTGTGCCGGGAAATTCCGCACAGCTCTTTGCGACGTTAATTTAAAAGAGACCATCCTAAAATCTTCGAAGCTCGGGCATCACTGCTGTCCAGCGGTCGCTGGCAACCCTCTGAACGCCGGGCCGGTGAATGGTTGTAGTGGAATGCGTCTGTGAGGCGGTGTTGCCATTTTCGTCTGTTCGCGCGCGCATAGGTTGCAGTTTTAACGGATGACCCTGTATTACGTCGACAAAAATTTGATTGGAGAATGACAAGAAGAAGAAGAAGAAGAAGAAGAAGAAAATCTTACCATTTTCGTATGATACATGACAACATATTACAAGATCTCTGTCATACGTGGACTAATTTTATTGAATTTGGTCTTATTCGAAAGCTTACATGCGGTTTATATAAGAAAAATGCCTTTAAATTTAGGAAATATTGCAGGCGTGATGAGATATCCTTTCATCCCCTCACGGTTTCCTCTGTAATCGTTTTATTCTTATTTCCTGTCTTTTTCTTATGTCCCAACGGCTTTTTAGGTTAGGTTGTAGAGCAGCAGTTAGTGCTGAACCTCGCCTACTAGCCATTGTAATTTAATTTAATTTAATTGTAATGGTGCAATAAAGACATTTAATAATAATAATAATAATATTAATGAAATAAGTTTCAGGTAAGGTTGGATTAGCCGGTTTTCGAGTAAAAGATACGCGGCAGCGACACAACTGTCATGCCAACGCATATAGAGGGTGTCGAAACATGTACTTGGCGTTGAGACGCTACCGCGTCTCTAGATATATCTGAGAGCTGAAACTTTGGAATGTGCAGTTTTGTCTCGAAAAGAATCCGCACCTCGGAATCGGGTGCGAGCTCTTTTCAAAACGGGTAGTCTCCATATTCAGCTCGCGTTTGCTCTCTGGTGCGGCGAGTGACTGGGGCTGACAATGAGTAAGAATGAGTGAGAGGGCACGCGACAGCAACAAACCATAAATTACGGTCGACACTGCCGCGGCGACGTCTAACGAAAAAAGTTGGAATACATCTCTCTGGTGTAGTACCTAGAAGGGATATAGCGAGACTGTAAAAACTGCAGCTGTCCAAATAGTTACAGCTTTGCGGTTTCGGAACAAAAGGTTTGGTACTGTTTTTGAAAAGTAAGGTTTCCAGACTACTTGTTCCAATACCTCAATACTGAAAACTTTGGGGCTCTCGCAACTTTTACGACCTCGCTACATCCCTTTTACGTACTTACTATACCTCTCAATCGCCGCGGCAACTATAAAACAAGTAGCGGGGATAGCGGCGGTTTCTTTTCAAGACAGCACTGTAGTTACATCGTCTGCAGTAGAGTTACCATGTCTAAAAATATACATGTCCCTTACTTTTGGCTGTTACGCAAACTTGCATCGTTTCATCTAAATCAGTGTCGGATATTTTACTCGTGTTCCTATTTATTGTAATTTCTTAATGTGTTGAATTGTTACCTGTTAATCATAAATGATAAACGACTCATTATTTAGGTCGGAAATCGAAATGTATGAGACCCTCACTTCACGCAATATTAAGAAATCCATTACTATTTTGCAATTATTGAAGGCTTCAAATTCAAATTTTAGAGTCTGATATGAAATATCAAATAAAATCTGAAGAAGACATTCTTGTTGACATATCAGTGAATTGCAGTGTTTGCATGTTGTTTGCATGGGTTCATTATGTATCCCGTAGAGTAGAGTTATATATTTGCGAAAATAATAAATCGATCTACGCTCGAGTATAATATTAAGGATCTATCATGACAACAACTTTTATTTCACTGACGTACCTATTGATTAAGTTTCAATTTTAGTCTCCATATTCTACTAATAAATCGGAGGATCAATATTAAACACGTTCCGATTGTTCATATGATATCAGCCGTTTCTTTGTATTCTCTTTTTTATTTCAAATTTCGTTACAATTACGTTTTGAGCACTTAGGTTAAGAAGCGAGGTCAACGCTTTTCTTAACTATCCACTAACTTACATTTCATTTAGTATTAAGGGGAGACATACATACACCTAGAGAGGCCTAAAAACTGACATTCTTTTACATTTTTTTTAAGAAAGTATTAACATTATTGCACCCGTAATTTTTTTTTATTAATTATGTCACATCTTTGGCTATAGTACTTCATTTTTGTATTTAAAAATATTAGTCATATAATACAGATATTGGGGCTAGTTCCTAATTAAACAGATTTTACAGGAAAGCAAAAAGCAAATTAATTTCTTAAAATGTATTAACAAATGGTGTTTTTGACAGGGCCGATTTCAGAAGAATTAATTTATAAAGAAATGGCAACAC
Source organism: Andrena camellia (assembly GCA_029448645.1). Taxonomy (NCBI): domain Eukaryota; kingdom Metazoa; phylum Arthropoda; class Insecta; order Hymenoptera; family Andrenidae; genus Andrena; species Andrena camellia. Next base: position 1,993,793 of record CM055682.1, on the reverse strand, counting down.
TCTAAATGAAACGTTCAATTTTTGGACATGAAATCTTGCCTTTTTATACAATAAAAAAGAATCTATGAATCAAATAAAAAATCCGCCCTGTCAAAAACTGCGTAATAGTGTATCATATAGCCATGAAAAACTGAAAATAAATCAGTTGTATTGTTTTTAAGTAGTCGCGGGTACCGTGTTTGAAAATCTAGTTAGAAAAATGCATTTGAAGTTCTCATCAACGTGTGGCAATACGTGAGCGCCCTTCACGTTTAATGTCTATATCTTTGATAATTCTGCGATTTTCGGTCTCAAATTTTGGAAAAACATTCTTGATCTATCAAACACTAAAAATATACAGAAAAATGGATCTTTTTGGTATATCTAGGTGTATGCCTCCCCTTAAAGCATTATCGATATTTTGCACTTGAAATGAGTTGTAGCTGCTATTGGCGAAATGCTTGCACATTTTTCACAACAGTCTGTACACTTTCCTCTAATGATTCAAGGAATGTCACAAAAGGCCTTCGTCCCCTATTCAGTTACAATGTGTACCTAACGTTGCAACGCGATCTGACACCCACTTCCTCAAGGGGGTAGAATCGATTAGTTCTCTTTCTTCAAAGAAAACAAAACAGTTGAAATTGCCACTAAAGAGTCTGGTTTCCTGTGAAGAATGAGGAACGAAGCCTTCCCTTTTCCACTGGCATGCAATAATCCACGGCATATTAACCGAGTCGTAGTTTAAAATCGTATCTCTTTTTTGCCTTGGTAGGCTGTTTCGTCGTTTCTTTTTTTTCTTTCTTTCGTCGTGGTTTGTCAGAGAGGACGAGATTTACAGCAACGGATATACGCATATTGCGTAGTTCATTAACAGGTCTGTTAGTAATGGTGTGTACTGGGTACCATTTGGTGTAGGTGTACCATGGAGGTGGGGACGCCTGCGCGGGGTGAAATATACCCTATATAAGGAAGCAGACGCGTTCTAAAGCGGTACTCAGATTGGGAGAACCGTATCGGAAGTACACTGTGACGGTTTTGCTGAAATGGGTCTCACCAGGAGTTATCTTGTGAGCCTTCTACTTTACGCCTCCATCGTTAACGAGATCCGTCTTCCCTTGGTAAGTTTTGTAACACTCCACTCTTTCATCATACGTTCGAAAGCACTCAAATTATTCTTGCACAGATTCCAACTCCCGTTTGTGTTTATCATTGCATTCTACAAAGGGTTCGATGTTTAGCATATTACTAATTAAAAGTTTTAGAATCATTCAACTTATGTAACATTTATATATTTTGAAGTAATTAACGCATGATATGGATTTTGTTGTTTTATAATTACTCATTCATCCGCGTTTCTTATTGCACTTAACAACACTGAAGTGCCTTACTGTCTCCTCTTACACGATCGTCTATAATATCTATCATTCGAAGAAAATCGGATTTTAAGCATAGCTTTTGTGCTATGCTATGAATAATATAATTATTATTTAATTTTCAATCATTCAGTCAAAACATTTTTTCGCTGAATAATTTAATTATCAAAAATTGAAATCGAGCTCCTGTGAATCATTTTAAAAATTCAACTGATCATTTAATACATATATTTACTTTATTTATAATTATACACATTTGCACTAGAATGACGGGAATTTTTTCAGTTCTCTTCTTTAAAAACTTTATAGTACTCAATATTCGTAGTAACAAGCGGATATTCTCTCATGTAACTATTAGCGGATGCTCTCTCCCGTAATAAATATAAATACTGTTTAAATATTGTTGAGGTTTCAATTTAAATTACGCAGAATTTGCTACATTGAGTATTCCTTCGAATGCGAAGAGGAAAGTACGACTTGTGTTCTTATGGATTGATTTACTCAATGTAACACAAATTCTATATAATTTATGCAATGAATTTATGCGAATCGAAAGAATATCTATACGTGTTACTAAAGAGGGGCTATACTAATAGGCCGCAATTCAAGAAACTATACTTTGATTAAACGTTCCGGTTACGAACAAAATTAATAATTATATGCATTTAGTATTATACATGAAAGTTTCACTATTTCTGTATAGAAAGAATTTGGTATATACTCTGCATCTAAATACTAGAAAGCGAAGAAAGTCTTATACCGGATAATTGTTATGTGGAAATATCATCTTATTTTAGTTTAAATTTTACATGTAAGCTATTATAAAAAAAATATGGTTGAAACATACAGGCAGGTACGTACATACCTATGAACCTTAATGTTCTTTCTTACACTCTTATGAAAAGTATTTAAAAAAATTCGATGTATCGAACTAAAAGACTGATGGTTGAATATGCGATAAATAGGTTTATGACTTTTCTGTATAACTACTAATCATTTTAATCTCTATGTGCAGATTTTTCATTGTATCTTAAGGTTGAGTGAAACTATTTAATCAGACAGTGAAAAGAGATATTATCGTACAATATAAAACGTACCCCTGAAGAATTTTAAAATTTTTTGTTTTTTTATATCCCTGCGATTGCGATGACGAAGAAGCACTATGACATTTTACGTCTTCTTGCTCACAATAATCTGTGGGCTCGAAGAGAACTTAGCATATGGATTGATGCTTAATAGTAACGTACAAAACAGGCAATGATATGCAAAACCGAAGTAATACACGACGCAATAATGCATCGAATGATAATTTAAAAAGTTTGTGATTTAATCATTTCGCAATTTTCCACTGGCTACACTTGGAACTTTGGATAAATAATTTGTGTTTCCGATAAAAAAATCATACATAGAAAATTGTTAATCTCTTGAAATTTATTAATTTAATATGTGCATTCTTTTTAGCAGAATTGTAATAGTCGTCATGAGATTCCAGTTGTGTGCAGATTATGATTAGTTTTTGACCTTTATGAGTTATTGATTCTGAAACCATATTTACAGTGAATAGTGGTGACAATTTTGAACAAATTCCTAGCAATATAGAATTTCGCATAATCCGGAAAAGATTTTAAAGAGGTAACATAAAAAATATTAAGGATCTATCTGGAGCTTGGTTGATCGTTTATTTATTAAAGCTTCCAAAAAGCGTTCTGATTTCTGGTACAAAGGGAATCACTTGATGAAACGAATGAAACGCCGAAATATGAAGGACACAGCGAACCGTGCATTCTGCCAATAATTAAATCTCTCGGTTGAATTGCTAGTTTTATCCCGTCTAGCTGTGACGAAGGATTCTTTTTTCCTTACAGTAGGAACGAGTTGAACCACGACTATCTTTTAGTAAAAAATTCTGATTGTAATAGTAAAAGAATATACTATGTATGTAGATAATGTTCACAGATTTATTATTAAACTAATTGGAAAAATTCATACGAAATATCATTTTAGTAATTGATTCAGCTACATTGAGTTTTATAATACGAAAAATAAGAAATTGCTTTGTTGATTAAAATCGTAAACGACTAAATGAGGAATAACGGTATGTACTTGCAAAAATGCGAGTTACACTTTCAGGAACTACTTAGCACACATTTTAACCAAGATGAAAGGCATGTTTTTCGTGAACGAAATCATCTTGATATTTAGTTGATGTTTCTCATTATTCTGTGCGTTCGCTACTAAATCATAGTATATTTAAATTGATTGAATTTTTAATGCAATACCACTACTTTTAGTAAATTCAATTAGTCAGTGACATAAGTCTAACATCTCTTCATTTGCAAACAATACATTTTATATACGCTAATTTTATTTATTATTAAGATAATTGAAATATAAAATAACAACAACAATAATAACATTTTCCCACATGGTATTAACATACTTCAAAATCTTTTAACATACATTACGCATAGTTCAATATGATCCAATGTACTCATATAATTACATATGTAAAATAAAAGAAACTCACAGAAAATTAGTATAAAATAATATTAAAAGCGTGAGTACGACCATGTTCCACTAATATTTCAATATTACATTTAAAAATACAAAAACATACATATATTACATAAAGGATGTAGGTATCATGTTAAAAAAATTTACAATGATTTTAAATGAAATAATGAAAACAATAATACACATTAAATGATGAAAATAGTGATAACTGCTTTTTGTGAAGAATAAATACGTAAATTTGTTATAAATTATAGAGGAATTGAACTGTAAGATGAAAGTTATCGTTTTGATTAATTAAGAATTACAGTAAGAATGAATTATTCCAAGACATCGAATTATAAGAATATAACAATAGCATTAATAACTATATTACGTAATCAGTGTTAAACGCTTACTGAATATTCAGAATACCATTTATTTAAACAGAGCGGAAATTATTTACCAACGTATTTAATAGCTAACTGTAGCATGTGATCTGTTCTGAACGATATCACTCGCGTTTTGATGACTATAAAGTCGGTGGAATGAACGGACGTTCGAAGCTCTGTAATCAATATCATGTACGAAAAAAGGAAATTAACTCGTATTTTATTCAAATATATTTTAAAAGAATATGTAACTACTTTGATTAAAACTCGCACAGGTTAAAAGTACAATATGTGACTGGGCTGTGTTTCAGACAAAACTGGCGAGTTAACCTGAGAAATAGAATAATGCCAAACGAAAATTAAAATAATATAGACGGAAAAAGTGCAGATAATATGGTCGTCCAATATATCTGAACTGATTAAATCGTTCAAACAAACTGTCAAGAATATAAATTACGAAAGTCGAGTTCTATGGTTAAAACTTATCGTTTCATAGTGTTGTTTACGCAAAAACGTCACAGGATGCTTGTCTCTTGGATAGATTTCATTACCAATATAGGAAAAATAACTATTATCCGTGTAGCTACATCTGGAATTGGGATGATTATTTTAATAAAAAAGAAAGGAAAAGCTTAATCGTATTTTGAATATTCAGATATTGCAGGAGCACATATCATGTTATAGTCGTTATTTCCAGGATATTTATTTGTAGTATTTCCGTGTGTAGCGCTCAGTGACTACGTCCTAATAATTAATAAGCAAACACAAATGCTTGCAATATTTCATGGTGCAGTCAGATATGAGCATTCGAAATTAATATTCAGCAATTTTAAATTAATATATATCAAAGGTTACTATCTCTAAAAATTGTTTTGATCAGATAGTTTGTTCAGACAATAATTATTTGTAATTTCTAATAAATTATTCTTTTCATATTATTCGAATAATGTATAGTTATTTATTCGACTAATTGATTGAATACTTTTTAAAAGATTACTCGAATTATATCTAAAGTGATTTTCGTTCGTATATCTAAATTTTACTTAAACTGTTGCAAAACGTCATACCTAAATAACTGAAACATAGAATAAAATTAATGTTTGTATTAATTCACATAATTTGGAAAGTACGTTTTTGTCCAGCTAATAATTATTCGAGTAATGAAGAAATATATGTAAGTATATTCGTTCATTTAAGTACGTTACTCACATACATTTTTATTTAAATAGAAGCTTTTTCGTTATTAACAAACATAAAGTTATTCATTATGTGAATAAAATTATGGCCAGCACTGACTATGGTATAAGGAATTTATTTATTTGAAATAAAAATATTTAAAATGACTTCTGCTTTTTCTACATTAACTAGGTACTATTTCTTGTGTGCGAGTAAAACATTGAAATAATAGATTTCATTAACTGCAGACGGTATTAATCATATCACATTTTACAAAAATAATAAATGTATTTTACGTGTAGGTATATTGAACATATTCACTTTATGGATGCTTCTGTGTAAAAATTAATTGAGGACGTCTTATGACATTAAAATAAAAAGTACCTAAACGGAGAAATAGACGATCTAAAAAATGGGGTTTCAACAGCACTGTGTTTTGCAGGCGTTGCTGTCAGTGCAGTCATAATTAGTAGCTTCTGATACTATTCGAAATGCTTCCTAATGAAGACACAATTACTTTTTCATTTAATTTTAATAAGTGTTGCTCACAGATGTTACCACAAAATTTCAATGCAAGAAGGGATTTCGTTATGCCATATAGTTTTAAATTGAAAAAAAATTTTCATATTTTATATGATTAGTACACCCTATTGGAATACATTAGATACGGCTAGTAACTCAATTTCGCACAAAAATTTGGGTTAGTTCGTTTTTGTTCTCAATGCTTCAAATAAAAGTACAGTTTCCGAAAAAGAAAAGTATTGACGTTACCTTTATTATTTCAAATCTATTAGGTAAATATTTTAGAAAATTTACTTACTTAAGTATGCTGCATTACTTGAGAAAATTAATAGAACTTTTTACTCCCCGAACTTTTCCCGCCTATATAATCTATGCACCAAATTATAACAGCAATTTGGGTTCAATCCAGTCACAGAGAGAGAGAGAGAGAGAGAGAGAGAGAGAGAGAGAGAGAGGGGAGGGGGGAGCTAGAATATTTCGCGCGTCACGCATTTTTTTCTTGCAAATCGCAACTACCTGACTGTGGAATTCCCTTATTGGAAATAAATTAATCGTAAATATGTTACACGTGGATGACTTTATCTTACAATCAGTTACCAACATATAGTAATAAAAACATTTAGTTGCATTACAAAAAATGTTGACGACCTTGAAATCTCGAAAAAATAAAGAGAATAATATTTAGAGAATTTCTTTCCGATTATCATACTTACATTGTGATTAAAGCAAATAAGTTTGTCCTTAAGGATACTTCTATCTGTTGGAAAGCAATATAGATTTTTACGTGTACCTTTTTAGATGGGCTATTTTCAAGAATGAGCATAGTATTTTTCTCTATACATTATTATTTTCTTAGTAAATACTGATTTTAATAATAATAAATATGCTAACTGAAACTTACTACATAAATGTGGGGCATGCGTACACAGCCAATGTTCAAAATTATCTACCTTCGCATAAAAAAATCGACTTTGCCACTACGATTTAGTTTACTAATGAGTTTTTGTCCCTCTTTCTATTGTGCACATTAAGGTGTTCTCTCTAGGGTAGGGTGCGGCTAATAGTCCCGTTTTGCGTATAAACGTATGTAAAATTTAGTACTAACAATCTAGAGATATCTGGTGTTATTTTGTAAAAACTATAACTATTAGGCTTTACGTTCACGAAGTTCGTTTGGTGATACTGTCATTTTTTGTTGAGTTATACCACAAAATGTTCGTCAATTCAAAATGGACTTGTTGCCCCATGCGCGGGGCAAAACGTCCATTGCTTGGGGTAAAAAGTCCCTAATATCTTCTAACCAACTTTTCGTGTAATATAAAACTAAATAAGTAAAAAACTCTTCTTAAATCAACAAATATTTATTAAACCAATTCTTTTCGGCATACAATATGAAAGGAAATCATTATTTCCTTAACAAAAAATAAAAATATAAGTCAGAGACTCATTTTGAATTAAAAACTAACAAAAATCTTTTCTCAACTAAAATAAAAACACTATTTAAAGACTTTGGCATCATTTCTTTATGCTTTGGCCATCTTATTGCGAAAGCAAATAATAAAAAATATAATTTCATTCTAAACTGCATCTTGCTTAAACAAAACAAAAATCATTTTCTTAGTATTATTTGATTATGAAATCAATTACTACTGTCTTTTGTAGTGGCGCATTCTAAAAAATAAAAATAAATATAAATAGTTTTCTAATTTCAAGTGAAGGAGCCATAAGTTCTCATGCGAGGTAACAGTCCCAATAAGGGACTTTTTGCCCCAATGGCACTTCTATAGTTTATGCGATATTTACTGTAGAAAATATTATCATTTACAAATAAACAATATCATGTACACATTACTAAAAGAACATAGAATCTTAACGTACTTACCTGATACGCTGATAAACTTTGGTTTACTTCGTACAAAACAATAAAAACGGCGTATTTATTTCACTTTTTAACACGTATAATACCAAAGACGTCGTGTAATCCGAACGAACGTCCAGGAGCGACTGGCGACTCTGTGGTTACCTCCGTTTCTTTTCGCCTTTTACATAGTATACTGCAAAACTCGATACATTGTTTAGAAACAGAGATATTATATTCGGGACTTTTTACCCACCGGACTTTTAACCCCATCCTACCCTACTGTAAGGTCCAAAATTGTAAATGCAGGGTGCGACCTAAATGATGGTACAAGCGGACAGGAGGTTATTGCTTATGCGAAAATAAATTAAAAACGTGAGATAAAATTTTTTCACTCCAGGCTTAGTTTTGGAAGAAAAAAACGATTATGAAATTTTATTGAGTACGCATAGGCCTGACTAACAATAAGAATTGGTAGAATGCAACAATAACTGCGGCACAATTGTTGATGAAGTAAATCATTGAGCAGAAATAAGTCAAAATTGTAGAATAGCTTTCTTCGAATAAGACTTTTCAAGAAAATCGAGTTTGAAGATCTAAAAATCGGTTCCAACCCCCAAATCGATTTTTTCCGAGATCAAATCCTGTTTGAAGAAAGTTATTCTACAATTTCGAATTATTTGTACACGAGGATTCATTCCAGTTGTACCACAGGGTATTTATTGGTAAATTCTGTTGTTTGTAGTCAGGTGCATGCATACTTAACGATTTTTTGAAAGGCGAATTTCCCGAAAACTAAACCTCGGATGAAAAATTTTATTCCAAACTTTTGATTTATTTTTGTGCAAGGAATCGCCTCCTGTCCGCTTGTACCACACTTTCGGCCGCATCCTGTATAAATAAAATATGAAATAAATTATTTATGCTGTTCCCATTTCTGTATCAGTGTCGTAAAAGTCATACCTATTTTAATAAAAATCGTTACAATGTTTTCGGGAACGTGAGAAGCATCTTTGACTGATCATCAGATTTAAAAGAACATTCCAAACTATATTGCATTGCTGAAAAAGCGTTCATAACATAGTGACGAGAAGAGCTGGGTGCGATAATTTTGAGGATGTTATTAAATTTCAGGGCTCCACTTCCCTAGATCCCCCTTTAATACTTTGCTTGGTTAATCTTTTTTATTTTCATATCTGCAAAAACTTTGAATACTTTGTTAGTTTCTCAATGAACGCAAAAGTTTCATGTCTCTATGAAGAACTTTAATAAAATCTTCCATATGCTTTGAATTTATGTAGCGATTACTGTTCACAGATTACAGAAAAAAAAGTTAGATGGTGTAAATGAAAGATTTAGACTACGAAGTTATTGATAATCGAATGCCAAAATTGTTCAGTGGAATAATTAATTCTAATGCTTTATTCTAACATTGTATTTCTAGCATAGATATATATTTGAAGTATTACATTTATTTCCTACATGTCAGTGGCTAATAGTTAAACTATAGGCGTGTTGTTCCATTATTCTCTACTCAAAATAGGTTTTAGCTGTAGTTATTATGAAGTTTTATTCTCCGTTGTAGAAAAATATACCGAAGACAGTAGGAACTTTTTCAGCGGGCTCGGCGCGGGCGTAAGCAGTGTTTTAAGTTCACGCTATAAATTTATGCATATAGGACACCGTCTTCTTCCATTACTCCACCTTCAAACTTTGTAAGGCCTCGGATATTTCTAAGATCTCCGTTTTATCAAATACAGCATATACCATCAAATATGTATTACATTTTTACCTACATCATCAAGTATGTTCTGAAATTAAAAGTAAAATTCAACGCGTTCTTATTAATCGTCTCTTAATATAGGTACTTAAATAATAATGGAACATTGCACGCAATAAGTATCACTAATTTTCATCTATTTTTGTGAATTTGATAAAAAAAACCTTTTAATTTCTGTTACCACATTTCTCTCATATTTGTTGTAGAATAATAAAGCCTTGTAGCTACAATGCTGTTATGTAATTAAAAAGAAACAATGCGAAACGATACAGGAAGTTATGTGTATTGAAAATAGAGAATTATAGAGGCGTTTTAATAGGAATGCTTCCCCATTCATTTCATGCATTCAGGGAGACAAATGTTATCAAGAAAACATTATCCGTGGAGAAAATTTAATTAGTTTTGAAGAGAATTGCCTTCTGCTCAAGTTCCTCAGCTGCGATTTGTAGATGATACATACCGAACTTCATTTACATTCCATTGCGCTTTAAAACTGAAGTAGCATCTTCTTAATAAGCGAGTAGTACAATATTAGTGAAACACATTAAACGTTGAACATGTTCCGTTTATCTGACAGTTATAATATTATTGATTTGTTATTACATTCATATTGCTATGAATTGGTTGGAAATATGTGATTCTTGTAGAGTCTTCTTTAACGTTGGAAATTAAAAGCAGGCTTCATAAGTTTCTATTAGGTACCTATTACCTCGTTGTCGCACCTACGTATTTACATTAATATTATATAATTAGGAGTTTATAAAATTCTGGGAGTGCACAATGTTGAACATTTTATTATCGTATATGGTCGTTTTCGTAGCCAACGCGTTAAAAGTTTAATTACTATTATTGTTTTCATAACTGCGAACAATTTAATAAATAAAGCAATAAGCTCACGATATTTAATGCGTTAAGTAACTGAATATTATATATACATACAAACATCCTTCAGGACTGAATTGTTCATAGTGAAACATTATTTTAAATTACACTGAAATAGATAGAGACCAATCGAAATATATAAAGATACACCTGGTATGGTTAATTGATGTAAAAAAATTTTGTACATATTTTTGTATTGTAAACTATTATTCTGTATAAAAAATTGATTTGCTATATCTTTATTTCAGTTACTTTGTGATGGATTATGTATTTTATTGATATAGATTCAAGAATTTTGTACATGTGCAATACATTCATATTTCAGAAGTGTTAAAGATATATGCAAAAAGAGAACTCGATTGTTCTGGACACGTGCATTGTGTTTTTGTGTATCAACTACTTTTTATGGAGGGACTGCTATCGAGTTCTGAATATTATTCAACCTTGTGGCATAAGACTTAAAGGGACATGTTTGTAAAAATAAATATCATTTGTGACTTTAACGCTAAATGGACAAGTTCAAACATGACATACATTGTATCTATCGGTAGGTTGTTTATTACAATTCGTAGCTATACTTGATATTTGAACAATAAACAGTAAGATGTACCTGAATTTATCACGACCCAAAATCAAGTGCAATCTGCGATGAAGACCTTCTTTGTATCATAGTCGTGGCTTTATCGTAGATCAGTAATTTCCGTTCCGAGCAAGCATGATGAGAGTAAGTGAGAGCATACCGTATGAAAATCGAATACACAGTAGGAAATAATACTTGTTTCAAAACGATAACTTCATCATTCTATGACAGAATACCAGATGTTGCTAGCATTGAACAATAATTTGATTCTTATGTATTGACATTTAACCACAGATTTTGCAATTGATGTATATAATAATTCAGTACATAGGACTACTCTATTGGATTTTGAATATGTAATTCGTCATAATATTATAGATTTCATTGTTATAATGTTTTATTCGTAAATAATTAATCTTTTATTGTAGTAGATTGCTGGATATTTTAAAAGTAATAATTAATATCATCAGTTCTCAGTCTTTGTTGTCAGTTTAAAGTTTTACAAAACTGGGTACGATTACTTTAATCTTTTTTCCATATTTCATGTAAAACGCTTCTTATTGTATTTTCAACTTAAAATTCACTTAAATCTTAACTCTGTTAGGGTTGAAAAATTTTACATTTACATTTGTAGACTATTGATTTAAAATTCGTGTGCGTAGGCAAAAAGTGTGTAGGTATGTCGGACCGTTACTTTATTGTTTCAACACTTGCTTTCTCTCTCCCCCTTTAACAATCGAACTACCCTCCACACATTGTTAGTTTAACATTCAATTTACTCAAAGACATACACATAGGCCAATAAATTTTCGGAGAAAGTATGGTCTAGACATTATTCAACAATTAATATCATCGTTTTCGGTGGAAAGTCGGAATAGATTTAAACGATTTTATTTAGTTTCACTCCTCCCTCCATTTATTTGTTTGTTTCCTTCAAATCTGGTAACTCAATTTTAACCCACTTCCACCAATCCAATAGACTTGAAACTTCGCAGGCGTACAACCTAGTTATGATGCCAATAAAACATTTAAAAAAACATTCACCCCCGAGGGGGTGAGAAAATTGCATCCCCTACAATTTTAACCCATAAGCACAAATCCAATCGAGTTGATATCAGTCTCTCGTGTCCTTCCCGAAAACGACAAAAAGTCGCTGCATTGCCTAGTAAATACACAATTTATCGAAAAATGATTCGTCATGTACAAATAGTTCCATTTTTCAAGTCTTTTTAGCTGCAAAATTCAATCACTACAAAGTAAATAATAAAAATATATATATAAAAAGATTCTATTGTAACTTAAACGATTTTATTTAATTTGACCAAAAATGCACTAAAAACTAAAAAATAATTCTTTTCTTGTACTACAATTACAATAGTGTGTTACGTATGTGGAATTTTCCCATACGCCGCTCTCAACCATTTTTCGAGCTCGCGTCTGCGAAGGGAAAACGCCCTAAAAGCCTTTTCGTTTATCACACACCACTAATGGAAGTCAAGATCCCGACCAGCTGGACCACGACCGTGAGAACGGGAGTGACACGACGACGACCCCGAAGAATTTCCTTATATGGAGATTCATAACGAATCCCCACTTATTTTTGGGACTATATAAACCCTTTGGTTTCAACCCTCGTTGGTTCAAAGCAGTACAGTCACGCGTAGAGTAACGTCGTGGCACGCTCGTACAGAGTTGGTTAAAATCCAGTAAGATCGGGCTCGAGTCCCCTTCCGAATCAATAGTTAACCTCATAGAATCCGCGAGTCCGGTTTATATTCTATTTGGCACTTTAAAATAGCCACTCTTACGCCCCGCATCGCCAGTGCGTTAACACCGTGCAACTATTGGTAACTTACACATTTTATCTAATTATTTAATCGCGACACTTACATTTGTACAATAATTAGTTATTGAATATACGAATGGTGTTCACGTTGTAAATCGAGTAGATTCGTTAAATCCATCTTTTACCCAGCGATCCTTATAATATTAGTAGCACTCACCCACTGATACAACTTTACCGCTCGAGTTGTATCAAACTTTAATTAAGAGTTACGAGGCATCACTAGCATTTCCCGCGACTCCCTGATTTCACATCAGGTTCGTTCGCAAACCTTTCACCAAAACAAGGGATCTTCTCCAACCCAGAGGCTCCCCGATTTCGCATCGGGTTTGTTCACGAAACCTCACCCCTCCTACGGCTCCCTGATTTCGCATCAGGTTCGTCCGTATCCTACAGCTCTCTGATTTCGCATCAGGTTCGTCTGTAAGTCTACCAACCTCCGAACAGCTCCCTGGTTTCGCACCAGGTTCGTCTGTGAATAATCCAACCTCCTACAGCTCCCTGGTTTCGCACCAGGTTCATCTGTGAACTTCATCCTAGTGACTCCCCGATTTCGCATCGGGTTCGTTCACGACGTTTCACCCTCCTGCGGCTCTCTGATTTCGCATCAGGTTCGTCCGCGTGTGACTCCATCCTAGAGGCTCCCTGATTTCGCATCAGGTTCGTCCTCGCTTCCGATAATCCTAGCGGCTCCCTGATTTCGCATCAGGTTCGTCCGCACTCTAACTAACAAACTCATAAACCGTATTCCTTGGGAAATACCCTTCTCGCCGGCCTCTCGCGTTGCCACAGCCCCGGCTCGTAACAAGTGATATGTCACTTTAAATAAAATCGTGCAGCAAGATGTTTCATAACAGGATATGAATCAATTTAATACAGAATCAAGCATCAAATGAGCGATGAAATATCCTGCCCCACGATTTTAAAGTGATATATCCCTGTCGTAATTATAGTACAAGAAAATAATCATTTTTTAGTTTGTAGTGCATTTGTGATCAAATTAAATCAAATCGTTTAACTTAAAATTTTGTTTATATATATATATATATATATATATATATATATATATATAAACAAAATTTTATATATAAATATATATTTGTTAATATGCAACTAAAATCTGTATAACACTATGCAATCTATGCATACCTTCCGCAATGTAGTGTGTAATAGCCGTAAATGAATTTCGTTGCTGTGAAAAGGAAAAAACATTCGGTAAATGTTTAGATTACGGGAGGATTCTCCGATTTCAATGACCTTCATATATGTTGTCAAGGTCATCATTCTGAACAATTTCCCTCTAAACTTTTCGGCGCTCGGCTTTGGTTTACGAGATATTTGCAAAAAACTTGACATAATTGTACATTGAAATCTGCCTATATAGACGACTGTTTCACAGCCGACGGTATTAGTATTGTTTGGGGCTAGGCTAGGGGGTCTCTATTAATGTCTTTAATTGTTGATTATATGATAAATATTTATAAAATACGTGAATAAATATTCTAACCCCAAAAAATGGTAAATCTGTCGAAAAGCTACCTCCTCACCGATTTCAATGACCTTGACATATATTTTCAACATTTCCCTCTAAACTTTTTGGCGGTTCGTCTTAGTTTCAGAGATATTAATAAAAAACTTTTGGTATAATATATTGAAATCAGTTTCATAACCGATGGTATTAGTATTGGTTTGGGCTAGATTAGGGCGGGGGGCGCGCGCCCGCAAGAGGGCGCGTAAAGCATGGTAGCGAACCCATGTGAGTATGTGTTAAACTCGATAATTCTGGTGTTAACTGTGGGTGACGGGAAGGTGAATTGACTCCTTACTTTACGCGCCCGCGAGCGGGCGCGCGCCCTCCGCACTTACCTAGCCCCAACCAATACTAATACCGTCGGCTGTGAAACCGTCAGCAGTTCTAGTGTTAAGTAAAGTTTTTTGTGAATATCTCGTAAACCAAAGCCGAGCGCCGAAAAGTTTAGAGGGAAATGTTGTTCAAAATGATGACCCTGACAATATATGTGAAGGTCATTGAAATCGGAGAATCCTCCCCTAATCTAAACATTTCCCAAACATTCGACCGAACGAATTATTGGGTTGGAATTCAAATCTGGATCTTTCATTTGCCGGACAATTACTCTATCAGTTTAAATTATACAATTTTGCTTTTTGAGCGTAGCACATATTTGAAAACGGTACCACGTATAATATTCGGGTGACCAAACAGTGTTCTGGTTATTTTCAGTATGGCATTTCGGTTGCAATACACGAGTACTTTCAGTTTCTTTCAACTTCATGCGCGCAAATAAACTTTAAAAGGCAACTTGTAAGATTGGAGAAATACTCAATATGTACAATCAAAATCCAGTTAAATATATTAAATGTTTTTGGTTTTACATATAAACCTTGTCTCTAAATTTGTTTAAAAAATACAATACGGAAAAACTTTTTAGCCAAGACAATACAACAGGTTACTTAATATAAATTGTTTTACTATAACAAAGTTCTGTAAAGTGTTAAACCTAGGTACACTATGTAAGTAAGATTTAGAGAATTGAGACAGGATCTCACTGTAGAAAAGATGTTTCTTTTGAGGACGAAATTAATTTGCAATAAACGAAACTTACGTTATTAGTTCTAATTACATAACTCGTCAGAGTCACACACAGTTGCGCCATAAGGTGCAAATTTTCGTGGGCATACACTGCAGCTGGACAGCTTTACATATTCTGCTTCTATGAGTATAATTAAATTCCAAGTGTGGGGCGATTTAATTTCGGAAATGAGAACTATTATTAATATTCGTAATGCGCGTAAAATATCCAAATATTCACGTAAAATATGCAGATAAGCACGTAAAATACTAAAATATGTCTGGACCATGTACAATATGGATTTAACATGTAGAATATTATCTATGATACAATATTTAACAATACTTTTACAATTACTTTAGTACGTTATAGTTTGCGTCACAATAAATTGTAACAAGTTCTCTAAATTTGTACTTGTTAATTATTGACGTTTGCCAGCGAAAATTAATTTGTATGCAAATAATACTTTATTAGTAACGTAGGCCACTTTTAATGTTTCATTGCACCTCGTGGGAGTTTCTGTCTCTATAAATTGGACGATTTATGACTTTCACGGAGAGAAATATTTTTCACGAACCAATGTACTTTTTGCAATATAACGTGATATCCTGGAATATATAAAACGAGGAGCTGATTCTCGTCACGTGTGAAGTCGTCGTTTCCATCATCGTTTTCCGGGAAATGAACGATAACGAACGGAAATCGTATGAAAGTGTTATAATAGAGACATATGTATTCATTGAGCTCGTTTGCAGTGCCATTCCATTGATATACAGTGAATCATGACTGGACATTTTCTTTGAATCACTTTTTTCAACGGAAGGTGACACTTTATACTCCATATCTTGAGAAATGTGTTTCGCTTGAAAGCTTCGAAACCCTCTGAAGGATGAAAGCTTGACTGAAGACTTGTAACATCACTGCACGCCTACGTACTTTTATTTATCAAGAAAATATTAATTTTATACAAGAAACAGATACAGTTTCGAAATGAAAATAAAATTATTGAAACCTACAAGCAGCATAAGTCGTAATTGTGATGTACAATAAATATTATTGGCTCACTTGAACTATAACACTTTTCAATTTGAAAGCAATTGCGTTCATTTGTTGCTCTACTATAGTTATTTTGTCATATCAAATTCTATAATATAATCGCCCGCGGAACTAATGTCTTGTAAATATCTAGAGACACGGTAGCGTCTCGACACCAAGTAGGGGAGACCGGGGCAAAGTGAACCTCGGGGTAAAATGAGCTTTCTTAATTTATTCTTTAACAATAGAATATATTTACAAATTTTGGTGACATAATAATTGTGTGTAATACCACAATGATAATTATGGACATTCAGATATCGAAAAATGGAAATTCATTTAAAAAATTAAAAATGAAGTTTTAGAGACTTCCAATTGGTTTTCTTTTCAATGTAGCTTTTTGGATAAATGAGTTTTAAGGGAAGGTTCCGGTCTAAAAGTAGATTCTTTTATTTCATTTTTCGAATGTTCAACTTTTTAAGAATACATGTTTAAAAGGATTTGTTGAAATTCGTAAAATTCCCGAAGTTATCGGCATTTGAGTAGCCGCAAATGCATAGGCAACAACCGGCCACTGGGCGCTCACGTAAAACTTACAACGCGGTTTTCTCGAAACAGTGTTCTCAAAACGGCGGGACCTGTATCTGTAAAAGTTATTATCCGATTTGACTGAAACTTTTGTTATTATGAAGAATATACTTCTAGCTAGGGGGATACCAGAAAAAATTACAAAAAATTGAAAATTTATAATTTTCAAAGGATGAAAAATATAGGGAAAAAGTGATTTCAAACTTTAAGTGCCGTTATTTTCTAAAAAAATGTAATTTTTGTAATTTTTTCTGGTTTCCTCCCTACCCAGAAGTATATTCTTCAAAATAAAAAATGTTTCAGTCGAATCGGATAATAACTTTTGGAGATACAGATCCTATCGATTTGGATGAATTTTGTGATGCCTCGACTTTAACGACTTCCCAGTGCCGTCTGCAATGATTAATTATAAAACAAACAATATATTTCTATAATTTAAGACATCCTTAATACAATGCAAAATGTCCCATTAAATTATATATAGTAGTTTTCCTTTAATTAATTCCTAAAGATCACCTATTTTTTTGGGCTCTAGACCGGAACCTCCCCTTAAATGTGTTATTTTAACTCCAATTTTTTTCTGCGTGTTTATAACAAGCTTATAAATATACATGTACACGCGTTTGAGAAAGTATTAATCCTAACATTATTAAATAATTAACTTTCCACTGACAAGGAGTCCTCAGGTGTCCGCCTCTGATTGCTTTGGTTTTTGGATATGCTTTAGAGGACTGAAAAATAAGAAATACGTATATTTTATAGAGGCCAGTTTTCATATTTAGGGGGTGAAACCACCGGGGTAAACTGAGCTGAAAATGGCTGCTAAGAACCAATGCCGCAAGTGATGTGCGCAATATCCTAACCTGTCTGCTGGCTAGAAAACCACGCGGCGTGATGGAACAGAATTTAACCTCAAAAAAATGAAAAATATGCCACAGTTTTTGACATCCACGGTGCAAAAAATCCACAAGCTGCCGTGCTACACACGTCATTCCAGTGCAAGCAGTTAATATTTACCTATATCCTTAATTAAAGTTGTTATTTTGTTGCACCTCACTTTACCCCATATATGAGGTAAAGTGGTCTGTTTTGGCATTTTCTTTTCAAGTTGAATTTTAATACACTTTAAGTTTATTTTAAGTATTGCTATTCGCCATTTATCAATAGCAATGTTCAAATTATACTTATTTATCTATTTCCACACATTTTTATTGAAAGGGAAAAATTTTATTCGACTTCAAACTTTTTTTGTCTCACTTTGCCCCGGTCTCCCCTACATGTTTCGACACTCTGTATATGTCGACTGTCGCTGCCGCGTATTTTTTACTCGTAAATCAGCTAATCCAACCTTACCTGAAACTTATTTTATTAATATCTCATCACGCCTGCAATATTTTCTAAATTTAAAGGTGTAGCATTTTGGATTGACAGGAACAAGGATAAGTTCTGGACAGACAAGGTTTATTCGGATTAGGTAGGAGTACATGATTTGGTTTATAGGGCGGGCCTACAAATTTCGGAAGACAGACGTTACATCTCGCTGTGTTTACACAATTTTACAAGATTCTACTGTGCAGACGGCACATGACGTTATTCTAATGAGGCGTGCAGGAGTTACTCTCCCGTTCGATTGGCTTCCAGATATTGTCGCCGAACTCTCCATATCGAGCGGGCGTGCAGGAATATTCTCCCGTACTCTCCTCTCTATTTTAACGAGACGTCCAAGAGTTACTCTGTACTCTCCCGTTCGGTTGGTGTCCAGGTATTGTCGCCGAACTCTCCATACCGAACGGGCGTCCAGGAATATTATCCCGTACTCTCCTTTCTTTTCTAATGAGATGCTCTGTACTCTCTCGATCGATAGGCGTCCAGGTATTATCGCCGTACTCTCCATGTCGGTCGAGCGTCCAGGAACAGATTGTAGTGCGTTCTCACTCCAGGCAGACCTCCAGATATTATCGCCGAACTCTCCTGCCGGAGTCCCTAAGCTGTCCGAGAGCAGCCGTTGGTCGTACCTCGTCCTCTCTCTCGGAACAGCGAAGAAGGAAATGCCTTTGCGGGCCTCTAATTTATACACAAACGTTGCTATCCGCGGCCGCAGAAATCAACAGACGCGTCGTCAAGCGCGGGCCTCGCGAGCCGCGGTTCCGCGCCCGCACGTCTCTGCTTACGGGCGGCCCACAAACGTGTTCACGAAACTTATCGATGCACAGCGTTTCTCAAAGCTTCCTTTTCTGCATGCTACAAAGGCATTTTTTTTATGTAAACCGCATATAAGCTTTCGAATAAGACCAAATTTAATAATATCGGGCCACGAATGACAGAGATATCGTAATATCGTCTCATGGATCAGTCGGAAAAGGTAAGATTTTTCTTCTGATTCTTCTTCTTCAACCAAATTTTGTCGACATAATACGTATACGCGTTACACGCACACCTTCGGCTAACGGAAACTAACACATGTTTCGTTCGTCAATCGCTATCTTTACTATGCAATCTACTCCAAATTTTGACAGCTTACCGTCAAATTATAACCTGGCGAATGTCAAATAAGGTAAGTTGTCATAATTTGAGATGCCACGTGTTTTTACAAATATGTATCGTTGCACCATTGAATTGCAACCAAAATGCAGTCTCAAACACAAGGTAAGTTGCCAAAATTTGAATTGCGACATGTTTGTATATCATCAAACTGTTTTCTATTTGTAACTAAACTGAGGATTTTATGTATATGTAGATAATCGAAGTGTTAAATGATGCTGTGACCTACGCCAGGCTATGTATGTACGCATAATTTTGTAGGAAGGATTTCGCATACATACTTATTCAGTTATTTTGATACATGGACACCTTCGATAATGCACGAATTTAACCCTTCGTGGTCACACGGGGTGTATCGCACCCCAAGAGCAGTTTTCGAGTTAAAACGTCGCTCCACACAGTGGTCCGAATAGGGGTAGTAGGGGGACATTCGTGTATAACTTTTGAACTATAAAAGATATCGGAATGAAATTTACGCCAAAAAATAAGAAAAAATTATCCCTTTCTAATGATTTATTATTTAATATATTGTACGTTTATTTAATTTTTTTTTCAATTTTTTCAACTTAATTGTTATTAAAAAAAATTGAAAACGGTTTATTTAGTAGTTTATTTAATGCTCTTTAAGTGATTTAAATCGCATGTTGGGGAAACTTTACGTTTCCAAGTTATAAGGAAAAGTTGAATAGTACAATAAGAAATTGTGACGAAATCTACAATTTAGTTAAATATTATTATCAATACAATGTTAGTTATACAATGACGGTAAAAAGTGGTCTGATAGTTACAAGATATTCCTGATATATTATTTTAAACACTCGTTAACTTTTGAACCATGTGAAATATCGGCATGAAACTTGAACTGTAGATATTCCTGTGTAATGTCCGTCTTTACTAGGTATTGTTTATTACAAATTTCTATTAAGAAATGGGTCTTACCCGTATATATATGTTAAATAATTAAATAAATAAATAAATAATGTAAGAATGTTAGGTCATTCTATCATTCCTATAATAATATCGATGTTTCTTTTCTTTTATTTAAGTATTAGATCTGCAGCTTCGGGATCTACATTTTTAACTTTCTTGTGATACGATTTTATTCTTAGTGAAGAAATGTGCGGGTCAGATGTTAAAAGAAGTCTATTGAGCTTCCTCAGAGAGCTGCCCGATTGGAAGTAATGCATGTTTGATTATTTCTGCAGCATGTATCAATAATTTATGTACAGACGCTGGCATGTAATACCAGCCGTAGTGATTAACAAAATATTTTGCGGTTTCTTGTGTGTATAGCTGGAACTTTCCTAAGTCTATTCTGTACGGGGAAGAAATTGCCTGTAACACAGTATAGAGCATTTTAATTAATGTTAGATTAATTCCTGTTTTTTAAATTCTATTTAATACAGAGGATAAATACTTATAAAAATGGCACATAACACCAGCCATAATGAGTTACAAAATGTTTTACAGTAAGTATTCTGCCTGTATTCCTAAAATATTTCAATATGTATTCAATGTAGGAAACAAGTTACTTATCTGTAATATAATGTGCAACTTTTTAATTAATATCACATCAACTCCAGTGTTTTCGGCAGACACTTCTGCATTTGTAAAGAAACGTCGTGCGGTATTGCCATCGTTGGACGACCCCCATCCTTGCTTTACGAAATCAATATATAGGCCCATCTTTTCCTTAAATTCTTTTTGTATCTGTTTCTTCCTTTGCTTTGTTATCTTCTTCATAGCATCTGTATTTGCAGTCCATTTCTTGAATGACAAATTATATGCTATATGCAATACAAATTCTAAGCATCGAATCCAAGCGTGCAACGACGATATGCCAAAAGAATAATTTGAATCGTTACACATTTCGGAATTTACAAGATTTAAATCATTCATTTCTGTCGGTGTTGCGTGACAAATATAGCATCACATTGCAGATGAAGTGCTTGTAATGGCATTACA
This sequence comes from Andrena camellia, assembly GCA_029448645.1. Lineage (NCBI taxonomy): Eukaryota > Metazoa > Arthropoda > Insecta > Hymenoptera > Andrenidae > Andrena > Andrena camellia. Next base: position 1,972,195 of record CM055682.1, on the reverse strand, counting down.
AATTTTATTATCCACCATGGTTAGTGCCATGCTATATTCAATTTGAACGTTGTTTATTTTTATTGATTTTAAATTTTTTATTTCGCTTCTGACTTGATTTATTTCTGCATGTATAATTTCATAACTTTCTTTAACAAATGAAAATCTGATAGGTTGGCAAAACCAAAGCGATGACGGTTGTGGATTTTCCCAAACTTTTGCTTTATTTAATTTATTTTGTAGCCTTATAGGCACTAAACTTGAAATAAAAACGCTATCATCGTTTATGTTGGAATTTCCATGCTGAATTTGTTTATATCTTTGTTGCCCAGAAGCTCCATCGCAACCCCATTTGCATATTAATACTAAATCTATATTTTCTTTCGATGTTCCTACACTTTTCATTATTCGGGAAGCAGTATGGTCTAATAAACTCTGCAGGTCAACTTTGACACACATTTCCGTTACTTTCACTGTACCTTTGGGTAGATAACAATTTTTTTTCTCTGCTAATAATATATGATACGAAGGCCATGGATTATAATTGAATTTTATCAATTCATTTCGAATTTTAATATATTGAAATTTGGATAGATCTGCCATAATAAAGATACACAAAGCCTATTCTGCTGTAAATCCTCTTTTTTGAATTAATGTGCCATATTTTTTAACAAAATTTCCAACGCTTCTACTAGATTCATTAGACTGCAAATACTTAAGGAAGTATGCCTTTCGATGCATACCATGGCTACGCAAACTAATCTTACAAGGGAAGATCCCGAACCCGAAAATTCAAAAAATTCTGAAACTTTGTGGATATGTAGGGGATTTCCTTCTGATTACAACGCAATTTTTTTTGTTGCCCAAAATCACTCTAAGGAGGTGAAATTAACCCCTGAAGATTCGGTTATTTTTCGATTTTATTTTGTAACACACAATCTGTAAGAGATAGAAATAAAGTTTCAAGACAAAAGCTACTTCTTTTCATTAGATCTATCAAATCGTAAAGGTTTTATCAATTGTTTAAACAATTAGAAAAAAGTTATAAACAAAAATATGAATGTTTTCTAAAATTCGGGTTTTCACGTGAAATCTGAACTGGATGTTTAGATAATTATGAAACAGCATAATCCATATTTTTTTTCCATACAATTTCAACTATTGTTGTATCGCGGAACTGTGCTCCGCGACAATCGAAGAACTTTTGGATCCCATTGTAACGTGCCTTAAGCTGCACGACGAGCAATGTTTTTCTAACATTTATTAGGAAATAATACGCGACGCGTAGTAAGAAAGTAAGATAATTTATATACTTTTGTCTCTAATTACACATGTGGAAATTATATCAGGTAGAAATAGAGGAAAAGAAGGGAACTGTTAGATATAACTTATCCTTATTAGAACTTTTTATTTTTAACATAATTATCGAACTTTTCTCTTATTTGCTCACCAAACAAGCGAGACAATGCAGGCGTTTAATAAGCGATTTAAGTATAGTTAGGTAACCTTGAAAACACTTGTGTGATTATGAATTATTCTTCATGGTGATGAAACTCTTCAAAAAAATGTTGAAAACATAAATATTGCTTACACCACGCACATCGTATGATAGCATAATTGCCGCATATGGAACAACGAGGTGGATGTCTGAAATCTTGTAGTGAAAAAGCGAAATCTACTTTTCAAACTGATTTGGTTTCTCAACAATATATCCACTTTTATACCATGCGTAAGCAAACACATCGTGATACTTTGGTGATGAAAGTTTATTATGAATAAGAGACTGTAATTTAATGACATTATTCCTTGCATTTAGCTGCACATCGTAATTAAACAATAATACAAGGTCGGAAAATTTTCGTACAAAGTTTTTCCATATCCGGAAACCATATACATCAAGCGGTTGTATCATTCCTGTAGTTTTTTTCGGTATTGTGAATATTTCCACGTGTTGATTAGCTGGTATACCGTTCCGTAATGTAGATGGACAGTGACCAGTCCACGAATCCAATAACAAAACGCTTCGAGATCCCGCATGTGGTAGATATACGTTTGTTAACCATTCCATAACCAGTTCACCTGTTAACTTTCCAGATGTGGACGCCTGTATATAAACATTCCACGGTCGAAACAAAGATTGTTGTACACGTGGACCAAAATTACCATCCTTTTCCTGCAGAACAATAAATAGCGGAGAGAGTAGTTTCCCAGAAGCTGATATTGTGGGGAATATGGTATAGCTATGTGTAGTAGCGGATATAGATTGTACGAGTGCTGTAACACTTTTGGTTCCTTGTTCAGCTAAAGTACGGCCCGAATGTAATTCTAGATTGAATCGGTTTTAATCAGCATTGAATGTATTGTTTGTTCCGATATCTCTAATACGAGGTTTTACATTATTCACAAAAGTCGGAGCAATTTCATTTAATTGCGTGGTATCTGTACCGTATGATCAGGTAATAAATTTGTTCACTTTTCTTGAATCTATTTTATACGTTCTCTTAAAATTCCAGATCTAATGTCGAGATGCTTTAAAATTTTCCAACCCTGTCTCTTCATTAGCTTGTAAGGCCCATCTTCGAAGGTCCAAATCATGAATAATGGCATGAGTTTCAATCCCGTCAACAAACTTATTATACACATATTCAGAAATTTGTAACAATTTTTCCCGACGTGTCCCTCCCCTGTTCACCGTTTCTTCCCATCTAACGAAAACAAGGCAATTTTGCATAGATATGAAACAAATAGATACGAAGCACCTTAACGTAACAGTACATCCTTTACCACTCATCTATACAATTGATATACGGATGAAACTTTTCGAAATTTATGTTGGACAGATTGTAAAGAAAGCCGTCTCTTCTTACCACATTTCCAAACTGCAACAGCCTCTGTTTTATATTCTAAAGTCACAATACCTCCTTCTTCTGGTATACACTGCTCTTCTTCGAACTCTATCGGTTCTAAAAGTTCTTCGCGTGTAGGTACATATATATCATCCACAAATTCTACAGAATGTGGTCTAAACGGTTCCAAAAATTCTAATGTAACATCAGCTTCCATTGAAAATGATGTGTCTTCTTGCGATTTAATAAGCATGTCTTTTATTATGTCGTGTAACTCCATTTCTCTATTATTAATAGGCGTCTCATTATTATTCTCAATTAGGAATGTTGTCATAAGTAAACGAATTACATTTGCAGGATGTATGGGAACCATTTTCAACACTACACGTTTGTTACACAGAATCAACGTACATTTACTGTTAACACCTATACTTAAACTACAATTAACTAGTATTTCTTATTGTTAATGAGTCTTTACTCTTCAAATGCCTTCGATACTACTGTCAATAATAACGAGTCGAAGCATTTATTACTTTTGTCGTCAGGACAAACCTATAGAACTGATAATACCTATCTTATACGTATACATATGGCATATGTGTATGTATCTTCCTTTATCACGTCTGAAGAAAACATGTTTGGACAGTGAAATGTCTCATTAAAATTGATCATCTTTATTTTCCTTGCAAATAATGTATCATCCGATAAGAATACTAATATATGTATTCTCATTATTAATTCACATCACACAAATGTTTTCAAAGTTATCTAACTATACTTAAATCGCTTATTAAACGCCTGCATTGTCTCGCTTGTTTGGTGAGCAAATAAGAGAAAAGTTCGATAATTATGTTAAAAATAAAAAGTTCTAATAAGGATAAGTTATATCTAACAGTTCCCTTCTTCTCCTCTATTTCCACCTGATATAATTTCCCCATGTGTAATTAGAGACAAAAGTATATAAATTATCTTACTTTCTTACTACGCGTCGCGTATTATTTCCTAATAAATGTTAGAAAAACATTGCTCGTCGTGCAGCTTAAGGCACGTTACAATGGGATCCAAAAGTTCTTCGATTGTCGCGGAGCACAGTTCCGCGATACAACAATAGTTGAAATTGTATGGAAAAAAATATGGATTATGCTGTTTCATAATTATTTAAACATCCAGTTCAGATTTCACGTGAAAATCCGAATTTCAGAAAACATTATTCATATTTTTGTTTATAACTTTTTTCTAATTGCTTAAACAATTGATAAAACCTTTACGATTTGATAGATCTAGTTAATGGAAGTATGTTTTGTCTTGAAACTTTTTTTCTATCTCTTACAGATTGTGTGTTACAAAATATAATCGAAAAATAACCGAATCTTTAGGGGTTAATTTCACCCCCTTACAGTGATTTTGGGCAGCAAAAAAAATTGCGTTGTAATCAGAAGGAAATCCCCTACATGTCCACAAAGTTTCAGAATTTTTTGAATTTTCGGGTTCGGGATCTTCCCTTGTTAGTTGCATGAATCAATTCCTGCAATGAAAAATTGGTGACTAGAGACCGGGCTCTTCGTCTTTTTTGGCGAGTACAGCATTGTGAGAATAATTTTCTTCCCTCGTAAGTAGTAGCCCTGGATGTCTGCGGTATAACTACGGCACTTGTCGACGGAATTTCTGCTAACATTGTATTAGGATACACCAAATCTTTCTGCAACCATTCATAATTAGATTTCAGAAAATTGCTTTCTGTGTAGCTGGCTTTTACCCACTTTTGTTTTAATTTGAGAGCAAAATTTTTCAAAATCATTCTTAATTTTTTGGAATTTTCGGGAAAAATATGAGTTTTTTCACATATTTTCTCATATAAAAATATGTAATCATACATATCTTTACTGGAATTTCTCAATATCAAGAATAAATTTCGATGTGTATGAAAACCTACCATTATCACGAAATAAATAATATCTAGATAGCACAGAACGATATATTGAATACCTATAGAAAATAATTCATGTAATAAATCTTTAAGTGTTTTCGTACTTACCAAATGGAAGTGAAATGAAATGTTACATAAATGAAGAACAAAACACTATAACTTAAATTTAAGCTTAAACTTAACTGAATAAAGTATAGATATATATATATATATATATATATATATATATATATATATATTTAATACACGAAACACAAACTACACAAAAGAACGCATCGAACGAACAAAAAACACCAAAAATTTAACAGTAACTTTTGAATACGCAATGTCGTGCTAGGAATATCTCAATGTGCAAGTCGAATGGTTCTGCTGCAACTGACTGCAGCCAACATATCGAAGGCTTAGTCGAAGACTTATCTACACCATAGCATAAACATATGACGTGCGTATAATCTAAACAATATAGGAGTTCCATAGAACTCCTTAGCTCATCACTCCTCGCGGAGTTTCGGCGATGGATACGAACGCGTATACGTAAAACGCGCGGCGAGCCGCGTTAAGGCAGCCACACACGGTCCAGTCGGCCTGTCAAGTCTGCCTGCGCAGGCAGGCCTGTGCAAGTCGGCTGGACCGTGTGGATGCACTACGCGCCGCCTGGCCGGCCTGCGCAGGCCGGCCTGACGCTGCACAGTGGTCGGGATAGGGATAGTTAGTGACATTCATTGTTGTATAATTTTTAAACTATAAAAGATATCGGAATAGCGCCAAAAAACATCAAATGAAAAAATTATTCCTTTCTAATGATTTATAATTGAATATATTGTACGTCCAGTCAATGTTTTTTTTTTCAATTTTTTCAACTTAATTGTTATAAAAAAATTTGGAAACTGTATATTTAGGAGTTTATTTAATGGTCTTTAAGCGATTTAAATCGCTTGTTGGGAAAAGTTTTAGTTTCCAATTATAAGGAAAAACCAAATAGTACTATTAGAAATTGTGACGAAATCTACAGTTTAGTTAAACATTAGTATTCATTTATTATTCATTTATTCAACGGATTTATTCATTTCAGCGTATTAAGATATTCTTTATTCTTTATTGTATCGATATGGAAGTGATACTGATGGATTCCTTATGTTTTTCCGATGAAAATCGTACAACATTTCATGTAAATCGGACTATTTTTAACAAATTTAGCTTGAAATTATATAATTCGATTTTTCATGGAATTTCCTTCATTATGGTCCGAATTATGTCGTTATTGGTGTTAGTTTCATCGGCGAAACATAAGGAATCGGTAGGCGTCGTTTTCGCAAAGATCTGATGAGAAATGCGGAAATCCTGGACATTTCTGATTTTTTAATGGTATTCCAACACTTTCGAAGATCGAGAGGCATCAAATTCGGTGAAGCAATGGAGGATCCTGTCCTCGCCTCGGGGTACTAGGCGGCATCTCTTTGACAGGCGTCGCTGGAGAATCACCCTGTAGTATACATTCAGTAGATTTCGGTAGGAGAAAGTTTATTTTTCGTGCGCAATAAGGACTGTGCAGGCCGGCCGGAGCAAATTCGAAAAACGATTCGGTCGGCCTGAAACCGCGGCCAGATCTGAACCGAACGCCACTTGAGGCTCCCTATTCTCCATTTCAGCGTAGTAAGAAATTCATCATTCTTTATCGTATCGATATGAAAGTGGCACCAATGGATTCCTGGCGTTCTCCCGATTAAAATCATAACAAATTTCATGCAAATCGAACTACCTTTACACAAGCAATTTGTATTCCTTATGTAAAAGTAGTCCGATTTACATAAAATTTGGTATGATTTTCATCAGTAAAACATAAGGAATCCATTGGTGCCACTTTCATATCGATACGATAAAGAATGAAGAATTTCTTACTACGCTGAAATGAATATTTCATATGTCGACCTCCATTCGCTACATTCACCCGAGGATTCATACCTGTTTCAGGAAAAAATAATTATTTATTCTTTATCGTATCGATATGGAAGTGATGGAAGGAAGCCGATGGATTCCTTATGTTTTTTCGCTAGCCTGGACGATCCTGGGCGAGCCGTCTCGGTTCGCCGATCCACGTGCCGCCTGATTTCACCTTAAAACCTAATTAATATGATGGTACGCGTGCTGCCCGATATTTTATCACCCGCCATAATTAATATTAAGCAAGAGAATGATCGCTAGCCACAAGCTAGTCCAGGAGGTAAACTCGGAATAGGCGGAATCACCATAATTTTGGGAGCCGACAATTCTAATTGGTTGCACTTTTGAGGAAGAGGAGGGTCTCCCGTCTGTGAATTCGTCGATGGAACAGGTACCCTCACCGTCCTGACGACGTGGAGAAAAAGCACAGTCAGCTGGTCCCAAAAAATAGCCGCGATGATCGGACAGAGCGTCACGCCAGGGTCGCGGTTTATGACGGTATTGTCCTGTGAGTCAGTGGTGGACAACGGTACATGCGGGTACGGATGGTTACTAAATGTCAACAGATCAATATACGGCTTAACCCGAAGCGAGGAAAGTCGAAGTCCCCCCCAAAAAAGGGCACGTTGTCGATTGCCCCCTATTTCCACATCAGGTAGGCCAATGTTTCCCGAACAATGATTCGGAAATAAGTATACTTTCGGGCTTTTCCCCGAGGTCCTGGGTGAGTTGGGACATAGCCGAGCTATGTATGTGGCAGTCAAACTCGCTGAGGTCTGGTTTTTCTGCGCGCGGAAGTTACCATTTTTAAGTATGTATAGGTACGCTCTCTTTTCGCGCCTACTATTTCCGCACCTTTTCGACGGTGCTTCGAAAAAGCACCGACGGATAGTCCCGAAAAAAAAAACGGGTGGATTGGATAGAACCAAGCGGTTTTAATTTTTCCGAGCGGTCCGAAAAAATCGAGCGGGCAGAATGTGTCGAGTAGGTTGAAGCTTGGACGTTTCGGGCAATGAAAATGTTTCCAATATTTTAATAAACGCGTATCTACTGGAGTGTGAATAATGGTTGTTAATAATTTGAATAATTATAAAGTAAACTGAAAATGGAAATACACTGGTGGACTAAATTAAAGGAACACTATAATTTGCCGAAAAATTTGGTCATTTTGAAATGGCTGTATCTCCGCGAAAAATAGTCGCAAAAAATATTTTAAAAAAGCATTTTAACGCTTCAAGTTTCTAGTTTTTGATTTAGAGACACCAATTTTTTCCAGCCATTATGATATTGTTTTATGAAGATGAAGCGCAGGGAACAAAATTTTAAAAATTTAAAATACCGTCAGGCCGGCCGGAGCGTGTGGATGCACCATCCGGCCCGCCTGTCAGGCCGGACGGAGCGCGTGGAGGCAGTACGGGCGTCAGGTCGACTTGCACAGGCCTGCCTGCGCAGGCCTGCCTGCGCAGGCAGACTTGACAGGCCGACTGGACCGTGTGTGGCTGCCTTTACTGGCGGCTTCAAACAGTAATAATTTGAAGACGGGGATGAAAGGGGAAATGATTTTCGCATGATTCTGTAGAGCAAGGTGCGCTGAAAATATTCCAATTGGTTAGAACGTGGAACTCGATAGAACTTGAAAGATATTCCTTGTCAATTGTAAAGAACTTTGACAATTTTCTTTATTTCATTGAGCATTACTTTTTGAATACATTATGAACAGTAATTTTTAGTTAACGGTGTTAATTCTTAACGCAAAAGAACACTCTTCATTCTGGAAAAAACCCGGAGAAAAAATATTAAACAGGGTCGTCAGGGCATATCTAAGAAGGAAGCAGTTTTTACTGGTGAAAAATGCTATCTTTAAAATGTCCAACTTTAAGCGTTCGTCCGAAATACAATTTTTATTAAATTTTAATAATATTTTCAGTTTCGAGACTGATGGACATTTAGGCAGTAGTATACATTCAGTAGATTTCGATAGGGGAAAGTTCATTTTTCGGCCGAATGTCCCCTACTACCCCTATTCGGACCACTATGCGCCATTACGACTTCCAAAAGTGATTTATCGCAATAAAAAAATTATAAAAAAATTAAAAAATCGCTTTTTCCCACAACCGTGGAAAATCGCCCATTTTCAACTACAAATTTTATCATATCAAAATTTACATTTTTAAAAAAGACATTTTTAAAAAGAAAAGTTAAAAGATTTAAAAATACGAAAATGGTAACTCAAAAAAGACGCTGGGGTACAGTGAACCCCATGTGACCAATTTGTGATTATAAGAAGGTGTGACCACGAAGGGTTAATCAGTGTTTCTTGCACTGTACACGAAGTACAATACATATATATAATACATATAGATCGGCAATGCGGTGCACACGGTTTGTTTCGTAGTTGTTAAACTTGCGTAGAATGTATCCTTAATTCTGTTCTGTGATAATGCTGTTGGTGGCTGTTGATGGTGAACCTTTTTAATTTAAAATATTAAAAATTATCTGAAGTCATTCCCTATGCAAATTATCTTTGTAAAAAGAAGAGAGATCCCCACAAAAAACTTCAAAAAAGTAAAAAAATTACGCCAAATACATGAAAACGTCAAGGACGGAAAAGAGTATTATAAAATAAATCACAAAAAAATAGAAAATAAAATAATAATTACAATATAAAAAAAGATGTGAAATTAAAATGAGCTGCAAGTACATAAAGGTGCTTTGTAATAATCACGGACATTTTAATAATGTGAAGGTAAAATGTAACATCTAGACATTTGCCTAGATATCTGCGGCCTGGAAGCCAAATACTTGGCATGGCCAGGCAAGGTCAAGGTGTCAATAAATCAGAATTATTTAAAAACGCAAAATAATGAAGGGTATTCATATTGGTAGAATATTAAATTGACAAATTATCTGAAAGCTGGTGAGAGGAAAAGTATCGGTGTCGATGAATGATCTTAGAATTATTTTAAAGCGCAATATAATGAAAATGTACTCATATTGTCAGAGTTTTAAATTGACAAATTATTTGAAAGCCTGCGAGAGGGAAGGTGTGGGTATTAATGATCTGAGAATACCTTGCCTGGCCACGCTAAGTATTTAACTTCCAAACCGCAGGCATCTAGGCAAATGTCTAGATGTTACATTTTATCTTCACATTATTAAAATGTCCGTGATTATTACAAAGCACCTTTATGTACTTGCAGTTCATTTTGGGTTCACATCTTTTTTTATATTGTGATTATTATTATCTTCTATTTTTTGTGATTTATTTTATGATACTCTTTTCCGTCCTTTACTTTTTCATGTACTTGGCGTAATTTGGTTACTTTTTGAAATTTTTTATGGGGATTTTTCTTTCAGATTCTCATTGAAATAATCGGAAAAAATTTTATCAACAGAATTTTGATATTTTAGGTACAAACTTTGGTTTTACGAAAATTGAGAGAATTTAATGTTGAGTGCCAGTAGTATAGCTATGCCGATTCTTACTCTGGACCTCTGAGAGGAGCGTGGGGCGGGAGGGAAGTGTCGACACGCGGGGAGCGCGGCGGAGAGGAACATGGGCGCGGGGAGAGCGGGGAGCGGAAGACTGGTTGCGCGGAGTGGGGGAAGCCATAATCGTGGAGGGGATCAGTCCTAACCGAGCGGCCGCGGAGACCTCTCCAGACCTGGCCCACCGTCAGAAATTTTTCAGACGGAGGGAATGACCCACAGCAGAAATTTTTTCATACCTAACCGAGGGAGGGAATGACCTTGGCCCACCCCCGAAAAAAATTTTCAGACCTCGCTCACACCGATCTAGCGAACCGCCTGGCAGCAGAAATTTTTCCCAAGCGCAGAGAAATAATAATAATAATTTTTATCAGAAATTGTTTCGGGCGATGTCGGGAAAGATCGACGTTTTACAAACCACATATTCGGGGACGGGAAAAAGAGAGTATTACTTAGTGGCACAAGCACAGTTATTTTAAAGCTAAATTCGGTGGAGGGAAAGAGACAGCACTACATAGTGGTACAATCGCATGCATTCTAAAGCTAACAGTATTTCAAAAATGTTTTTCAATCTTAACATCGCAGCGTATCGCGCGATCGTGTGTAATTTGAGTCCTCTGGAGCAGCCGTGCGGGATGACATCATTTGGCGGCGCGAAGAAGGCGCGAATCATAGAATTATGCGGTGTCAGCAGAAATTTTATTCCAAACCAACAGACACTTTTTCCCCAACGCAGAGAAATAATAATTTCATAAATAAACAATCTAGCGAACCATTATGTAGTAAACAGACATTTATTTCCAACGCAGAGAAATAATTTTCAAACAAATATGTAACAAGCATTCTAAAGCTAGCAAGTTTTTAAAGCGTTCTGATTTAGCGTCGCAGCGTACCGCGCGATCTCGTGTAATTTGAATCCTCTGGGACAGCCTTGCGAGATGATGTCATTTGGCGGCGTGAAGAACGCGCGAATCATAGAAAGAATTATGTGGTGTTAGTAGAAATTGGTGAAGAGAGAAGGAGGAAGACGGATAAGTAAATGGAGAAATAATATGTTTTAAGTAATTTATTTAAAATTAAAAAATATAAAAATACAATATAAAAAAATAATTTTAAAATTAGAAGGATATAAAAATACAATATAAATAGAATATAAAAATATAAAATAAAAAGAAAAAATATAAAAATAGAATATAAATAGAGACAGAATACTAGGAGGCAGATACAACGCACATTACACAGAAATCAGGGATAACCAGAGAGCAAATTACCTAAACGGAAACTACAGAGGCAGAGACCAAAGCATGATTGCAAGGTTTGGATGTGGGAACAAAGAGCGGGAAAGCAAGTACTGGAAGCATGCAAGTGATCGGCAAGTATGCAGACTATGTAATGGGGCTAGAGAGACGCTGGGTCACGTGCTACAAGACTGTAAGGAGCTGAAAAGAGAAAATTCAACGATCAGAGGGATACTAAAGGGAGAAGAAGAAGAAGGAGCGAAGTAGATGCGTATGGTTCTGAAAAAAGGAGAAGAAAAGAAGAACAAGATGAAGGAAGAAGTCAAAAGGAAAGCACAATCTTGAGTTAACAGTCCCAGAAACACTTACACACATAACACATGTAACCCCATTTTGAGGCCGAAAGGCAAAAAATAAACCTATTTACTACTAGAATATAAATAGAATATAAAAATATAAAATAAAAAGAGATATAGAAAAATATAAAAAGAAAAAATATAATAATAATAATGTAATTTATTGCTCATTTTCGTGTTACAATTTAAGGATCATATACTCTTTCCATTTCATTCCCGCAATTGTGTCAGTGTCCAACCCTTCTAATGTGTCCTGCTGTCTTAACAATTTTTCTATTTTACAAGTGTTTCCTAATCTATTCTATGCCATATAATCTTCTTTTTATCACTTACCAGTTCTTTCCATCTTTTCCTTCTCCCTATTATCTCCTGTAAAATAGCCAAGTTTTTCCTTCTCTTCTTTCCAATTCCTGCCACTCTCTCCACTTACTTCACATGCTTCAATCACGTGTTTCACTGTTTCTTCCTCTTTCTTAAAAGCCTAAATACCCTTTCTTCTTTCTTTAGCCAATATTTGCATGCCCTTGTTTCACTACATTTTTGATTTTCCCCCCCAATAGTATTTCGGCTTATCTCCAGGTTTCCTTGCCACCTCTCTTAATTCTCTTAGGAACTTTGATTCTTTTACTTTCGTCTCTCTTTCTTGTTCTTGGATGTCTGTACTTATCTGCTCTATTTTGATCGACACTTCTTCCCCATTTAATCTTCTTCTTTCCAATTCTTCATTTGATCATCCTCTCCCTTCCAAGAATTTGATTCTCATTCTTTCCCTTTTCGTAACTTCATTTCCTCTCATTAGACTTCTCCCACTTTCATATCTTATCGATCGTTCTGCCCAGTTTATTAGCCTCTCTTCCCAGTTTATTAGCCACTATTCAAACTTCATTGCTCATTCTCCCATTTCAATTGCTATGCCATCTCTTCCTGTTTATTTTAACAGTCAGTATGTTGGTGTTAATCTCTCCAATTTCATTATCCACCGTATGTATTTCGCCTACAATTATCATAATTAATATAAATTGTATTAATCTCGAAATTAAAAGAGCTAATTATAAATCATTTTTTATGTGGAATAATAATTATAAATTTATAATTAGAGGTGATATGTTATTCGATTTTATTGATATCTAGTTTTTTAAATGAATTTATTCATATATATTTAATTAATTATGAAAAGTATTTTTATTTTTGTTAAATATAACAAATTTATGGGATTATCTATACATTTATATTATTATTATTATTATTGATTTGATGTATTTAAGAATTGTAATTTTAAAATTTAATTTCATTTAAGATAATTTAATAATTTATTTCATTGATAAAAAATTTAAGAATTTTGGTACAATTTTTTAAATAAATTATATAAATGAATTATGCGTAGGGTATATTGATAAAAATTAATAACTAATTTAGTGAATATATTTTTTAGATAAAAAATGAACTAAAGGAATTCTGCAAATTAAAAATATTCACCTGTTTATCAAAAAACATGTATTTTTGTTTAATAATTTAAAGTCTGCTCTGCCCAATGAATTATTTTTAAGTGGCTGCAGTATATTGACTACAAGGTAGCATAGAAAGGTAGCATCCAAAGGTAGCATAATAATTACCTTTTTATTTAAGGCTTGAATGAATGAGTTCATGAAATATTTCCTGTCTCTAGATTAAACTGTTAATTTAAATATTAAGTAAAAATGATTAGATTTTTTCTATGGGACGAAAAGACCCTATAGAATTTTATAATTTCTTTTAAGAATAAGTTTTAATAAAATTAATTATTTTATTGGGAGGATATTTAAAATTATTTAACTTTAAAAAATTTATCCAATTATTTTTGTTTCAAAAGATAGTTTATTAAAAATTGTTAGATTTAATTACCTTGGGGATAACAGCGTAATATCTTTGGAGAGATCATATTTATGAAGATGATTGCGACCTCGATGTTGAATAAGGATATAATTTAAATGCAGCAGTTTAAATTTTAAGTCTGTTCGACTTTTAATATTTTACATGATTTCAGTTCAGATCGACGTGAGCCAGATCGGTTTCTATCTATATTTATCTAATAAATTTTAGTACGAAAGGTCCCAATGCTACGACAAGAAAACCTCGGATAGGTCTTTTAAAATCGGAGATCAAGTGCTACTGCCCGACGAGACGTTAAGACGCGTACGGTCACAAAACTAACACCTGCATGGATAGGTCCCTACACAATTCAAAACATGCACGATAACAATAATTACAGTATAAATGGTGTTGTGTCGGAGCGTTTAAAATTAGCGCGATTCGGTAACACCGGCGACGGACAGCGCCGCCCGCAGGAAAGCCGGCGGATCAAACAAATACGTCGATCACTTCACTTGCGACAAGCACGCAGATACCAGCCTTCTTGTACACCTTTTCTGAAGTAGAATATAATTGTTAAATACTTACCATGAGAACGGGAGAGTATTCATTTCGTCACATACACAACAAAGGGCAACGAACAATCCGCGTTCACGCGAACCGACTCAAACACTTTAGAGAATAGGGCAGGAATAGGAAAATGGTCGCAGTTGTGAGGGGAAGTAACAGCGCACCAACAACTATGTAGATTTGAAAAAAGGGGCGAAATATATTTATTAAAAAAAAATGAGTGGGAGAAGAATTTTTAAATAAGTATTTTAAAATAAGTAATTTAACTACTGAGGATATTCGCCGTTTTTGAGGGCGACCGCGATGGCGGCTTCCCAAAGAGACCACAGGCGTGGCCGTCGCGCGGGCCCGACGAACTGTTCTCCGTGACGCTCTAGAACAATCACCAGTTGCAAAACAATTAATTTCGAACAACAGAAAATAAACAAAACATAAACAATGGGAAACTCACCGAGCAGGGCCCGCACGCCCCACGCGTCCACATCGTCTAACCAGTCGGCGTTCTCAGCCTCAAACCGACGTCGCTCCGTGCGGTACTCCCGCACCGCCCGAAGGTATTGAATGTTCATGTAACCCGACGGGGTCGGAAACTCCAAACTCTAGAAAAAATAACGAACGATGAACCCATGCACACTTCCACAGAGACACGAAAACACTAACGAACGCGCACTTAAACGCACCAGTAGAAACATCGCCAGCTCCCTCGGGATCGAAAGCAACGTCAACATCGTAACGACTCAGAGCGAAATAAGAAGCGACCAAGAAAATCGAGTCCCATATGCCCTCACTTCTCACTTCTACTCAAGTCCAGACAAAGAAGATGAACTGTCCTACGTTAGCAAAAAATTTATCTCGCGCTCGCACAAGGAAAGACTTCGCGACCAACAAAACGAAACACCGACTATACCTTGACATTATAATTTACTGGATTTTCGTTCTACTATATGATATGCATGTGCAATGTAAAAAGAAACGTTCTACCGACAACTTACAAAAATTCTGTAAAACATTCGCCACGAAAATCCAAGACACGGTAGACCGCGTCGCCAAAACTCCTTACCTACGTCCAGAAAACTAAAAGCTCAGCACAAAACAGCGTCGTGGACAAATAGACGGATTAGGTTACATAGGCAAATCACCCTTGGGGCTAATGGATTCCGAAGGTAGAAAGAAAGTCAATGATTAAATAGACCTTCGAAAAAGACAAGATAACAGACTAAAAAATGCAATCAAGTGACAAATGCAAATTGTAAGAGCAAATACCGAACTTCTCAACGAGACTACACATGACATACGAGACAACGAAAACATCCTCTTAAACGCGACTTGGCAAATTCAATACTTACTCCAACAGACAACCAACATTACTAAATTTCGAGAGACAGTAGACGAACACCTCATAATAATAAACAGCGTCGCAGAAACACTATTGCACGACACGCAAGACTTGTTAGAATTCATTATGGATATAAAGAAAGGAGTCCTAAACCCACGATTAATACCACCGGCACAAATCATAACGTACCTCATTTCCGCACTCGCACATATTCCGAAAGGACTAGACTTCCCAATCGGAATAAAATTAGAAAACTTGCACGTCCTGTACGAAATCCTTACGCTCTCCGCATTTTGGGATACCAATTCAATTACTGTAGTACTAGATATTTCATTGTTAAACGCGAAAAAATTCAAATTGAGCAAGGTACACCCGGTACCCACGAAGATAAACGAATCGTTCTACGCGTATATAGAACCCCTTGACACATACGTGGTACTTGATACCTCGGTGCAAGATTACATACAACTAAGCAAACAGGACCTAGCAAAATGTAAGACAATAAAACGATCTGTACCTCTTCACCTCTAATCACCCAATGTTCAAAGCGATACCATACGGACCGTGCGAAGTACAGTTGTACACAAAATTAACAAAAACCCCAAACAATTGTAAAATGCGAATTATGACACTGAATCACACGATCCTGATAGAATTGCAACAACCAGGCACGTGGATTTATGTCACAATTGTCGCCAAGAAAAATTTCCACAAGCGCTATAGGTCGTACGCTGATTCCGATTTCCAAATATTTGCAGGTCGTGGATATTAATGCATATATTCTGACATAGGACATGCAATCTAAGAGAACAATCAAAACTATGAAATTGTTCGTTCGTATCAAGAATAAACATAATTTCGAGAAGTTATGAAAATTAAACCTTACCTGTTACATGCATTCCCCTTGCACGTAGCTCATCCGAAAGCTGAGCCAGCCATATTGAAGAAGGTGGCAAGCCCTAGAACATACAAACATTGTATAACACTGATACATTAAAAACAATAAACATCAAACGCACAAAACAATGCAAAGTATTACATACCGGCGGAGACGGCGAGTACACAAAATTAACAAAAACCCCAAACAATTGTAAAATACGAATTATGACACTGAATCACACGATCCAGATAGAATTACAACAACCAGGCACGAGGATTTATATCGCGCCGAAACCGATACAACCAGCAGTAATTTGCGACGACAAGAGCACAAAAATGTATAGCATTAAGGATTCTGGTATAATAACAATAACAATAAGAAACAAATGTACAATCACTACCGCCGAATTCACAATAGAAACTGGAAAAAAATACGGAATAGAAACACATGGTACTACTTACCTGGCTACAATTTGTCATTAGATGAAATTATACTTCCACAGACCACTGTAAATTCGTACCGAAACACAAATTTCGAGCATAAAAGGGTAATCAAAACACCCGGAAGAATTAAATAAAGTTAGCAAACAAATTAGAAGACTTACAAAACGATTTAGAAAGAACCCGAAATTATACCAACCGAGTATCACTATAGCTTCTTTACACTATCCACAATAACGGGATTTATCACATGAGGATCTATGCCTAAAGTTGCATACGTTGCAAAGTAGGATGCCGTTGTTCTTCACCTTCTTCTTCACTGACCATCCGCTTCCTCCTTGCACTCATCTTCTTCGAATTCTTCACAGATCATCCCCTCCTTCGTTAGACTCGTCATTTGACTAGACCATGTCACTTGAATGTGTATCAAACATCTATCGTACCACTCTGAACGTGTATCGAACGTCTATCGTACCACTCTGAACGTGTATCGAACGTCTATCGTACCACTCTCAACGTGTACCGAACATCTATCGTACCACTCCGAACGTGTATCAAACATCTGTAGTTACTTTTCTGAAGTTCACCCCCTCCATCGGTTAGGCCGGACATGTATTTAAACCCTTCCCTCGGTCAGTACGTAACCCACTGCAGAAATTTTCCAGAACTAACCGAGGGAAGGGTTTAAATACATGTCCGGCCTAACCGATGGAGGGGGTGAACTTCAGAAAAGTAACTACAGATGTTTGATACACGTTCGGAGTGGTACGATAGATGTTCGGTACACGTTGAGAGTGGTACGATAGACGTTCGATACACGTTCAGAGTGGTACGATAGACGTTCGATACACGTTCAGAGTGGTACGATAGATGTTTGATACACATTCAAGTGACATGGTCTAGTCAAATGACGAGTCTAACGAAGGAGGGGATGATCTGTGAAGAATTCGAAGAAGATGAGTGCAAGGAGGAAGCGGATGGTCAGTGAAGAAGAAGGTGAAGAACAACGGCATCCTACTTTGCAACGTATGCAACTTTAGGCATAGATCCTCATGTGATAAATCCCGTTATTGTGGATAGTGTAAAGAAGCTATAGTGATACTCGGTTGGTATAATTTCGGGTTCTTTCTAAATCGTTTTGTAAGTCTTCTAATTTGTTTGCTAACTTTATTTAATTCTTCCGGGTGTTTTGATTACCCTTTTATGCTCGAAATTTGTGTTTCGGTACGAATTTACAGTGGTCTGTGGAAGTATAATTTCATCTAATGACAAATTGTAGCCAGGTAAGTAGTACCATGTGTTTCTATTCCGTATTTTTTTCCAGTTTCTATTGTGAATTCGGCGGTAGTGATTGTACATTTGTTTCTTATTGTTATTGTTATTATACCAGAATCCTTAATGCTATACATTTTTGTGCTCTTGTCGTCGCAAATTACTGCTGGTTGTATCGGTTTCGGCGCGATATAAATCCTCGTGCCTGGTTGTTGTAATTCTATCTGGATCGTGTGATTCAGTGTCATAATTCGTATTTTACAATTGTTTGGGGTTTTTGTTAATTTTGTGTACTCGCCGTCTCCGCCGGTATGTAATACTTTGCATTGTTTTGTGCGTTTGATGTTTATTGTTTTTAATGTATCAGTGTTATACAATGTTTGTATGTTCTAGGGCTTGCCACCTTCTTCAATATGGCTGGCTCAGCTTTCGGATGAGCTACGTGCAAGGGGAATGCATGTAACAGGTAAGGTTTAATTTTCATAACTTCTCGAAATTATGTTTATTCTTGATACGAACGAACAATTTCATAGTTTTGATTGTTCTCTTAGATTGCATGTCCTATGTCAGAATATATGCATTAATATCCACGACCTGCAAATATTTGGAAATCGGAATCAGCGTACGACCTATAGCGCTTGTGGAAATTTTTCTTGGCGACAATTGTGACATAAATCCACGTGCCTGGTTGTTGCAATTCTATCAGGATCGTGTGATTCAGTGTCATAATTCGCATTTTACAATTGTTTGGGGTTTTTGTTAATTTTGTGTACAACTGTACTTCGCACGGTCCGTATGGTATCGCTTTGAACATTGGGTGATTAGAGGTGAAGAGGTACAGATCGTTTTATTGTCTTACATTTTGCTAGGTCCTGTTTGCTTAGTTGTATGTAATCTTGCACCGAGGTATCAAGTACCACGTATGTGTCAAGGGGTTCTATATACGCGTAGAACGATTCGTTTATCTTCGTGGGTACCGGGTGTACCTTGCTCAATTTGAATTTTTTCGCGTTTAACAATGAAATATCTAGTACTACAGTAATTGAATTGGTATCCCAAAATGCGGAGAGCGTAAGGATTTCGTACAGGACGTGCAAGTTTTCTAATTTTATTCCGATTGGGAAGTCTAGTCCTTTCGGAATATGTGCGAGTGCGGAAATGAGGTACGTTATGATTTGTGCCGGTGGTATTAATCGTGGGTTTAGGACTCCTTTCTTTATATCCATAATGAATTCTAACAAGTCTTGCGTGTCGTGCAATAGTGTTTCTGCGACGCTGTTTATTATTATGAGGTGTTCGTCTACTGTCTCTCGAAATTTAGTAATGTTGGTTGTCTGTTGGAGTAAGTATTGAATTTGCCAAGTCGCGTTTAAGAGGATGTTTTCGTTGTCTCGTATGTCATGTGTAGTCTCGTTGAGAAGTTCGGTATTTGCTCTTACAATTTGCATTTGTCACTTGATTGCATTTTTTAGTCTGTTATCTTGTCTTTTTCGAAGGTCTATTTAATCATTGACTTTCTTTCTACCTTCGGAATCCATTAGCCCCAAGGGTGATTTGCCTATGTAACCTAATCCGTCTATTTGTCCACGACGCTGTTTTGTGCTGAGCTTTTAGTTTTCTGGACGTAGGTAAGGAGTTTTGGCGACGCGGTCTACCGTGTCTTGGATTTTCGTGGCGAATGTTTTACAGAATTTTTGTAAGTTGTCGGTAGAACGTTTCTTTTTACATTGCACATGCATATCATATAGTAGAACGAAAATCCAGTAAATTATAATGTCAAGGTATAGTCGGTGTTTCGTTTTGTTGGTCGCGAAGTCTTTCCTTGTGCGAGCGCGAGATAAATTTTTTGCTAACGTAGGACAGTTCATCTTCTTTGTCTGGACTTGAGTAGAAGTGAGAAGTGAGGGCATATGGGACTCGATTTTCTTGGTCGCTTCTTATTTCGCTCTGAGTCGTTACGATGTTGACGTTGCTTTCGATCCCGAGGGAGCTGGCGATGTTTCTACTGGTGCGTTTAAGTGCGCGTTCGTTAGTGTTTTCGTGTCTCTGTGGAAGTGTGCATGGGTTCATCGTTCGTTATTTTTTCTAGAGTTTGGAGTTTCCGACCCCGTCGGGTTACATGAACATTCAATACCTTCGGGCGGTGCGGGAGTACCGCACGGAGCGACGTCGGTTTGAGGCTGAGAACGCCGACTGGTTAGACGATGTGGACGCGTGGGGCGTGCGGGCCCTGTTCGGTGAGTTTCCCATTGTTTATGTTTTGTTTATTTTCTGTTGTTCGAAATTAATTGTTTTGCAACTGGTGATTGTTCTAGAGCGTCACGGAGAACAGTTCGTCGGGCCCGCGCGACGGCCACGCCTGTGGTCTCTTTGGGAAGCCGCCATCGCGGTCGCCCTCAAAAACGGCGAATATCCTCAGTAGTTAAATTACTTATTTTAAAATACTTATTTAAAAATTCTTCTCCCACTCATTTTTTTTTAATAAATATATTTCGCCCCTTTTTTCAAATCTACATAGTTGTTGGTGCGCTGTTACTTCCCCTCACAACTGCGACCATTTTCCTATTCCTGCCCTATTCTCTAAAGTGTTTGAGTCGGTTCGCGTGAACGCGGATTGTTCGTTGCCCTTTGTTGTGTATGTGACGAAATGAATACTCTCCCGTTCTCATGGTAAGTATTTAACAATTATATTCTACTTCAGAAAAGGTGTACAAGAAGGCTGGTATCTGCGTGCTTGTCGCAAGTGAAGTGATCGACGTATTTGTTTGATCCGCCGGCTTTCCTGCGGGCGGCGCTGTCCGTCGCCGGTGTTACCGAATCGCGCTAATTTTAAACGCTCCGACACAACACCATTTATACTGTAATTATTGTTATCGTGCATGTTTTGAATTGTGTAGGGACCTATCCATGCAGGTGTTAGTTTTGTGACCGTACGCGTCTTAACGTCTCGTCGGGCAGTAGCACTTGATCTCCGATTTTAAAAGACTTATCCGAGGTTTTCTTGTCGTAGTATTGGGACCTTTCGTACTAAAATTTATTAGATAAATATAGATAGAAACCGATCTGGCTCACGTCGATCTGAACTGAAATCATGTAAAATATTAAAAGTCGAACAGACTTAAAATTTAAACTGCTGCATTTAAATTATATCCTTATTCAACATCGAGGTCGCAATCATCTTCATAAATATGATCTCTCCAAAGATATTACGCTGTTATCCCCAAGGTAATTAAATCTAACAATTTTTAATAAACTATCTTTTGAAACAAAAATAATTGGATAAATTTTTTAAAGTTAAATAATTTTAAATATCCTCCCAATAAAATAATTAATTTTATTAAAACTTATTCTTAAAAGAAATTATAAAATTCTATAGGGTCTTTTCGTCCCATAGAAAAAATCTAATCATTTTTACTTAATATTTAAATTAACAGTTTAATCTAGAGACAGGAAATATTTCATGAACTCATTCATTCAAGCCTTAAATAAAAAGGTAATTATTATGCTACCTTTGGATGCTACCTTTCTATGCTACCTTGTAGTCAATATACTGCAGCCACTTAAAAATAATTCATTGGGCAGAGCAGACTTTAAATTATTAAACAAAAATACATGTTTTTTGATAAACAGGTGAATATTTTTAATTTGCAGAATTCCTTTAGTTCATTTTTTATCTAAAAAATATATTCACTAAATTAGTTATTAATTTTTATCAATATACCCTACGCATAATTCATTTATATAATTTATTTAAAAAATTGTACCAAAATTCTTAAATTTTTTATCAATGAAATAAATTATTAAATTATCTTAAATGAAATTAAATTTTAAAATTACAATTCTTAAATACATCAAATCAATAATAATAATAATAATATAAATGTATAGATAATCCCATAAATTTGTTATATTTAACAAAAATAAAAATACTTTTCATAATTAATTAAATATATATGAATAAATTCATTTAAAAAACTAGATATCAATAAAATCGAATAACATATCACCTCTAATTATAAATTTATAATTATTATTCCACATAAAAAATGATTTATAATTAGCTCTTTTAATTTCGAGATTAATACAATTTATATTAATTATGATAATTGTAGGCGAAATACATACGGTGGATAATGAAATTGGAGAGATTAACACCAACATACTGACTGTTAAAATAAACAGGAAGAGATGGCATAGCAATTGAAATGGGAGAATGAGCAATGAAGTTTGAATAGTGGCTAATAAACTGGGAAGAGAGGCTAATAAACTGGGCAGAACGATCGATAAGATATGAAAGTGGGAGAAGTCTAATGAGAGGAAATGAAGTTACGAAAAGGGAAAGAATGAGAATCAAATTCTTGGAAGGGAGAGGATGATCAAATGAAGAATTGGAAAGAAGAAGATTAAATGGGGAAGAAGTGTCGATCAAAATAGAGCAGATAAGTACAGACATCCAAGAACAAGAAAGAGAGACGAAAGTAAAAGAATCAAAGTTCCTAAGAGAATTAAGAGAGGTGGCAAGGAAACCTGGAGATAAGCCGAAATACTATTGGGGGGGAAAATCAAAAATGTAGTGAAACAAGGGCATGCAAATATTGGCTAAAGAAAGAAGAAAGGGTATTTAGGCTTTTTAAGAAAGAGGAAGAAACAGTGAAACACGTGATTGAAGCATGTGAAGTAAGTGGAGAGAGTGGCAGGAATTGGAAAGAAGAGAAGGAAAAACTTGGCTATTTTACAGGAGATAATAGGGAGAAGGAAAAGATGGAAAGAACTGGTAAGTGATAAAAAGAAGATTATATGGCATAGAATAGATTAGGAAACACTTGTAAAATAGAAAAATTGTTAAGACAGCAGGATACATTAGAAGGGTAGGTCTTACACTGACACAATCACAGGAATGAAATGGAAAGAGTATATGATCGTTAAATTGTAACACGAAAATGAGCAATAAATTACATTATTATTATTATATTTTTCTTTTTATATTTTTCTATATCTCTTTTTATTTTATATTTTTATATTCTATTTATATTCTAGTAGTAAATAGGTTTATTTTTTGCCTTTCGGCCTCAAAATGGGGTTACATGTGTTATGTGTGTAAGTGTTTCTGGGACTGTTAACTCAAGATTGTGCTTTCCTTTTGACTTCTTCCTTCATCTTGTTCTTCTTTTCTTCTCCTTTTTTCAGAACCATACGCATCTACTTCGCTCCTTCTTCTTCTTCTCCCTTTAGTATCCCTCTGATCGTTGAATTTTCTCTTTTCAGCTCCTTACAGTCTTGTAGCACGTGACCCAGCGTCTCTCTAGCCCCATTACATAGTCTGCATACTTGCCGATCACTTGCATGCTTCCAGTACTTGCTTTCCCGCTCTTTGTTCCCACATCCAAACCTTGCAATCATGCTTTGGTCTCTGCCTCTGTAGTTTCCGTTTAGGTAATTTGCTCTCTGGTTATCCCTGATTTCTGTGTAATGTGCGTTGTATCTGCCTCCTAGTATTCTGTCTCTATTTATATTCTATTTTTATATTTTTTCTTTTTATTTTATATTTTTATATTCTATTTATATTGTATTTTTATATCCTTCTAATTTTAAAATTATTTTTTTATATTGTATTTTTATATTTTTTAATTTTAAATAAATTACTTAAAACATATTATTTCTCCATTTACTTATCCGTCTTCCTCCTTCTCTCTTCACCAATTTCTACTAACACCACATAATTCTTTCTATGATTCGCGCGTTCTTCACGCCGCCAAATGACATCATCTCGCAAGGCTGTCCCAGAGGATTCAAATTACACGAGATCGCGCGGTACGCTGCGACGCTAAATCAGAACGCTTTAAAAACTTGCTAGCTTTAGAATGCTTGTTACATATTTGTTTGAAAATTATTTCTCTGCGTTGGAAATAAATGTCTGTTTACTACATAATGGTTCGCTAGATTGTTTATTTATGAAATTATTATTTCTCTGCGTTGGGGAAAAAGTGTCTGTTGGTTTGGAATAAAATTTCTGCTGACACCGCATAATTCTATGATTCGCGCCTTCTTCGCGCCGCCAAATGATGTCATCCCGCACGGCTGCTCCAGAGGACTCAAATTACACACGATCGCGCGATACGCTGCGATGTTAAGATTGAAAAACATTTTTGAAATACTGTTAGCTTTAGAATGCATGCGATTGTACCACTATGTAGTGCTGTCTCTTTCCCTCCACCGAATTTAGCTTTAAAATAACTGTGCTTGTGCCACTAAGTAATACTCTCTTTTTCCCGTCCCCGAATATGTGGTTTGTAAAACGTCGATCTTTCCCGACATCGCCCGAAACAATTTCTGATAAAAATTATTATTATTATTTCTCTGCGCTTGGGAAAAATTTCTGCTGCCAGGCGGTTCGCTAGATCGGTGTGAGCGAGGTCTGAAAATTTTTTTCGGGGGTGGGCCAAGGTCATTCCCTCCCTCGGTTAGGTATGAAAAAATTTCTGCTGTGGGTCATTCCCTCCGTCTGAAAAATTTCTGACGGTGGGCCAGGTCTGGAGAGGTCTCCGCGGCCGCTCGGTTAGGACTGATCCCCTCCACGATTATGGCTTCCCCCACTCCGCGCAACCAGTCTTCCGCTCCCCGCTCTCCCCGCGCCAATGTTTCTCTCCGCCGCGCTCCCCGCGTGGCGACACTTCCCTCCCGCCCCACGCTCCTCTCAGAGGTCCAGAGTTAGAATCGGCATAGCTATACTACTAGTGTTAATAAAAGAATATGTATATGTTTTTTAATACACCTTAACTGGTTGGCACTACCGTCGGGGTGTTATTGTTTTTAATAGTAACCGGAAGTGCGCGGTTTATTGTTTCCTTTCTTGTTTTACGTTATTACCCGCCTTCATACATGTCTTTCGTCCGCCTTCCTGTGTGCGAACTACAAGTACCAGTTTTTTGTGTCTCTTCATAAAGCAGAATCAAGCTATTATTTTATTTTGTCCTAAAGTACAACAGAGAACCGTTCACTTGGCCTACCTTTAACATTTACGACTTTATAACTGTCGTTATGTATTTAGTATGTATAAATACGCACCAACACAAATGTACCATTATTGCTGTAGGTGTATCCCTACCCCCACATAACCAGCAAGCAGATTCTGCAGTTTATTAAAT
This sequence comes from Andrena camellia, assembly GCA_029448645.1. Lineage (NCBI taxonomy): Eukaryota > Metazoa > Arthropoda > Insecta > Hymenoptera > Andrenidae > Andrena > Andrena camellia. The sequence continues at coordinate 1,946,928 of CM055682.1, read as the reverse complement.
AATTAGTTCTACTTATTTCAACAAGTATTTATTCCTTCTTTAATAATATACAGGATTGGTGATTACAATTGTTAAAAAATAATATAAGTAGCGCATATAAATGCAAAGAGGAACATTCAATATTTACATTAACAAATCCATATACAGTACGTCCCGGAACCAGTGACACCTAATACAGGCAATATCAGAACTTTTATTCAATATGTTCGACATCTTTTTTGTGTAGAATCATCATATTCTCTGTTGTGTGAGTGCTGAAAACAAATACAATATTAGTATAAAATTAAACGTAACGTATGAATAAACAGGATACATGCAATACTTACTTCAGCTCTATCTCCACACAGTATACACACTAGGCGATCATGCATGCTCCTGCGAACATTAACATTTATAAGAAAATATGTGGTAAATTATTATCTACTAAACAAGACGCTAAAAATTCGCACTTCGCGCATAACCCTACTTTTCTGTCTTGCATACGACTTACAAGGGAAGACCCCGAACTCGAAAATTCAAAAAATTCTGAAACTTTGTGGATATGTAGGGGATTTCCTTCTGATTACAACACAATTTTTTTTGCTGCCCAAAATCACTGTAAGGGGGTGAAATTAACCTCTGAAAATTCGGCTATTTTTCGATTTTATTTTGTAACACACAATCTGTAAGAGATAGAAATAAAGTTTCAAGACAAAAGTTACTTCTTTTAATTAGATCTATCAAATCGTAAAGGTTTTATCAATTGTTTAAACAATTAGAAAAAAGTTATAAACAAAAATATGAATGTTTTCTAAAATTCGGGGTTTCACATGAAATCTGAACTGGATGTTTAAATAATTATGAAACAGCATAATCCATATTTTTTTTCCATACAATTTCAACTATTGCTGTATCACGGAACTGTGCTCCGCGACAATCGAAAAACTTTTGGATCCCATTGTAACGTACCTTAAACTGCACGACGAGCAATGATTTTCTAACATTTATTAGGAAATAATACGCGACGCGTAGTAAGAAAGTAATATAATTTATATACTTTTGTCTCCAATTACACATGGGGAAATTATATCAGGTGGAAATAGAGGAGAAGAAGGGAACTGTTAGATATAACTTATCCTTATTAGAACTTTTTATTTTTAACATAATTATCGAACTTTTCTCTTATTTGCTCACCAAACAAGCGAGACAATGCAGGCGTTTAATAAGCGATTTAAGTATAGTTAGGTAACCTTGAAAACACTTGTGTGATTATGAATTATTCTTCATGGTGATGAAACTCTTCAAAAAAATGTTGAAAACATAAATATTGCTTACACCACGCACATCGTATGATAGCATAATTGCCGCATATGGAACAACGAGGTGGATGTATGAAATCTTGTAGTGAAAAAGCGAAATCTACTGGATTTTCAAACTGATTTGGTTTCTCAACAATATATCCACTTTTATACCATGCGTAAGCAAACACATCGTGATACTTTGGTGATGAAAGTTGATTATGAATAAGATACTGTAATTTAATGACATTATTCCTTGCATTTAGCTGCACATCGTAATTAAATAATAATACAAGGTCGGCAAATTTTCGTACAAAGCTTTTCCATATCCGAAAACCATATACATCAAGCGGTTGTATCATTCCTGTAGTTTTTTTTCGGTATTGTGAATATTTCCACATGTTGATTAGCTGATATACCGTTTCGTAATGTAGATGGACAGTGACCAGTCCGCGAATCCAATAACAAAACGCTTCGAGATCCCGCATGTGGTAGATATACGTTTGTTAACCATGACATAACCAGTTCACCTGTTAACTTTCCAGATGTGGACGCCTGTATATAAACATTCCACGGTCGAAACAAAGATTGTTGTACACGTGGACCAAAATTACCATCCTTTTCCTGCAGAACAATAAATAGCGGAGAGAGTAGTTTCCCAGAAGCTGATATTGTGGGGAATATGGTATAGCTATGTGTAGTAGCGGATATAGATTGTACGACTGCTGTAACACTTTTGGTTCCTTGTTCAGCTAAAGTACGGCCCGAATGTAATTCTAGATTGAATCCGCTTTCATCAGCATTGAATGTATTGTTTGTTCCGATATCTCTAATACGAGGTTTTACATTATTCACAAAAGTCGAAGCAATTTCATTTAATTGCGTGGTATCTGTACCGTATGATCTGGTAATAAATTTGTTCACGTTTCTTGAAACTATTTTATACGTTCTCTTAAAATTCCAGATCCAATGTCGAGATGCTTTAAAATTTTCCAACCCTGTCTCTTCATTAGCTTGTAAGGCCCATCTTCGAAGGTCCAAATCATGAATAATGGCATGAGTTTCAATCCCGTCAACAAACTTATTATACACATATTCAGAAATTTGTAACAATTTTTCCCGACGTGTCCCTCCTCTGTTCACCGTTTCTTCCCATCTAATGAAAACAAGGCAATTTTGCATAGATATGAAACAAATAGATACGAAGCACCTTGACATAGCAGTACATCCTTTACCACTCACCTATACAATTGATATACGGATGAAACTTTTCGAAATTTATGTTGGTCAGATTGTAAAGAAAGCCGTCTCTTCTTACCACTTTTCCAAAATGCAACAGCCTCTGTTTTATATTCTAAAGTCACAATACCTCCTTCTTCTGGTATACACTGCTCTTCTTCGAACTCTATCAATTCTAAAAGTTCTTCGCGTGTAGGTACATATATATCATCCACAAATTCTACAGAATGTGGTCTAAACGGTTCCAAAAATTCTAATGTAACATCAGCTTCCATTGAAAATGATGTGTCTTCTTGCGATTTAATAAGCATGTCTTTTATTATGTCGTGTAACTCCATTTCTCTATTATTAATAGGCGTCTCATTATTATTCTCAATTAGGAATGTTGTCATACGTAAACGAATTACATTTGCAGGATGTATGGGAACCATTTTCAACACTACACGTTTGTTACACAGAATCAACGTACATTTACTGTTAACATCTATACTTAAACTACAATTAACTAGTATTTCTTATTGTTAATCAGTCTTTACTCTTCAAATGCCTTCGATACTACTGACAATAATAACGAGTCGAAGCATTTATTACTTTTGTCGTCAGGACAAACCTATAGAACTGGTAATACCTATCTTATACGTATACATATGGCATATGTGTATGTATCTTCTTTATCACGTCTGAAGAAAACATGTTTTGACAGTGATATGTCTTACTAAAATTGAACATCTTTATTTTCCTTGCAAATAATCTATCATCCGATAAGAATACTAATATATGTATTCTCATTATTAATGCTCGAGAGAACAATAGACATGAGATAATACTTTGATGGGAGACAAAAGTAGGTATATATTCACATCACACAAGTGTTTTCAAGGTTACCTAACTATACTTAAATCGCTTATTAAACGCCTGCATTGTCTCGCTTGTCTGGTAAGCAAATAAGAGAAAAGTTCGATAATTATGTTAAAAATAAAAAGTTCTAATAAGGATAAGTTATATCTAACAGTTCCCTTCTTCTCCTCTATTTCCACCTGATATAATTTCCCCATGTGTAATTGGAGACAAAAGTATATAAATTATATTACTTTCTTACTACGCGTCGCGTATTATTTCCTAATAAAAGTTAGAAAAACATTGCTCGTCGTGCAGTTTGAGGTACGTTACAATGGGATCCAAAAGTTTTTCAATTGTCGCGGAGCACAGTTCCGCGATACAACAATGGATTGATATTGTATGGAAAAAAATATGGATTATGCTGTTTCATAATTATTTAAACATCCAGTTCAGATTTCACGTGAAAATCCGAATTTCAGAAAACATTATTCATATTTTTGTTTATAACTTTTTTCTAGTTGTTTAAACAATTGATAAAACCTTTACGATTTGATAGATCTAGTTAAAAGAAGTAACTTTTGTCTTGAAACTTTTTTTCTATCTCTTACAGATTGTGTGTTACAAAATACAATCGAAAAATAACCGAATCTTCAGGGGTTAATTTCACCCCCTTAGAGTGATTTTGGGCAGCAAAAAAAATTGCGTTGTAATCAGAAGGAAATCCCCTACATATCCACAAAGTTTCAGAATTTTTTGAATTTTCGGGTTCGGGATCTTCCCTTGTTAGAATCGCGTGGAATATTTTTCGAGCGTACGTCTTCAACAGGTCTTCAAGCACAACGGGTGGTCGGGTGCCACTTTGAACAAAGGGTATATAGATGTACCACGAGTACCAATGTGACGGTACAATGGGCTACGCTCGGATTGGCTACGCCATAATGCCTAAACTCGTGATTGGTCAAGACCCTACGTCAAGTTTGCGTTTGTTTTCGAGGTCTGACTGGCAGTGGCAGTCAGTGCCGGCAAAATCGAAGAATATTCCAAGTAATTTCATCCATCAATATCCAGACAAATCATCTCGACGTATCCAGAAGGTAAACGTAATTATGGAATTGAATAATTTCTAATTATCTACGTCATGAAAATCGAGATTCACATTATCTACAAGACAGAAAAGTAGGGTTATGCGCAAAGTACGAATGTTTAGCGCCTTGTTCAGTAGATAATAATTTAACACATATTTTCTTATAAATGTTAATGTTCGCAGAAGCATGCATGATCGCCTAGGGTGTGTACTGTGTGGAGATGGAGCTGAAGTAAGTATCGCATGTATCCTGTTTATTCATACGTTACGTTTAATTTTATACTAATATTGTAATTGTTTTCAGCGCTAGCACAACAGAGAACATGATGATTCTATACAAGAAAGAAGTCCAAAATATTGAATAAAAGTTGTGATATCGCCCCTTCTAGGGACTTACTGTATATGGATTTGTTAATGTAAATATTGGAAGTTCCTCTTTGCATTTATATGCGCTACTTCTCCTCATACCTCCACGCCCTCCCCGCCGCCCACGTCCTCAGCTTTTTCCTCTTCGTCTCTTCTCTCACCATATATCCCGGTGTTCGCCAGTCCACTCCTAGCGACCACCTTATATACCTTTCTTGCATCCTCTCCACCCCCTCCCTTTCCCTCTACCCCCGTACCTCGGCCCCACATCCCATCACCGTCCACACCATTGCGTCAAATAACCACATCCTTTTTCCCCTATCCTTCCCAAATTTCCTTTTCCCGATACCTGTCGCATTACCACCCCTGCCTTCTTTATCCTGTCTCTTATATAAACCTCCTGGCCTCCGTTCTTCTTGAATACATACCCTAAATACTTAATCTCCTTTACCTCCTCTATCCTATTTCCTTTCCACCTCCAGTCCACTTTTCTTCCCCCCCCCCCTTCCTGAACCTAACGACTTTCGTTTTTCCCACGTTTACCTCCAACCTCTTTCCCTCCAGATACCTCTCCAGTCTCCTAATTAGGCTCTCCATCTCCTCCTCCATTTCCGCCAAAAGCACTCGATCATCTGCGTATGCCAATGCGCAGATCCTCCTTTCTCCTACTTTCACCCCTCTCCACTTTCCCTTCCTGAGTACCTCGTCTACGTCCGATATCAGCAGATTGAACAAGATCGGACTCAGCGGGCACCTTTGCCTCAGGCCTTTCGCCGTCCAAAAGCTCTCCCCTAGCTCCCCTCCCACCTTCACCTTGCTCGTTGTCTCCCTATGGATTTCCTGTACCCTCTCCCTCAGCCCCTCCCTCACCCCTCTTTTCTCCATTGCCTCCCATAAAATCCTTCTATCCACCGTATCAAAAGCCGCCCTCAAGTCGACGAACAAAGCCACCAGCTTTCCTTTCCTTCCTTGTATCTGTTTCCCTATTACATGGTTTAATACATAAATGTGGTCCACTCTTCCTCTCCTGAATCCCGCCTGATTTTCTGACACCAACGCCTTCCCTTCCACCTCCTGCTCTAACCTCCCTACCAGGACCACTGCGTACACCTTGTACAGGCTCGGCATCAGCGTCACTCCCTTATACTCCTGCACGCACGACCCCCTCCTTTCTTTACCAGAGGCACTATAATTCCCTCCTTCCAACCTTGTGGCCATCCTTCCCCCTCCCATACTCTTCTACAAACCTCCCACGCAAACTCTACCCCCCTGTCTCCTCCATACTTCCACGCCTCATTCGGTACATCATCCCCTCTCATCGCCACTCCTCACTATCGTCCTTATTTCCTCTTTGCTTATCCCCTCTTCTTCTCCTCTTTTCCTATCCCCCTCCCCTCCCATCCTTACCCTATTTTCCACTCCTCCTAACAGTCCCATAAAGTACTCCTTCCACTTCTCCTTGTTTACCCTTTCGTCAACCCCCATCCTTCTTTTCCTTCCTCTGTTTACTATCTCCCACACCTTGCTTTCGGTTCTCGCTTCTGCCACTCCCCTTTCAGCCTCTCCCTCTCCTCTTCTTTCTTTCTCTCGCAAAGCTCTTTATATACCCTCCTCCTCCTCTTGTAATCTTCACTCCTTCCCTCCCGAGCTGTCCACTTCCTTAATTCCCTTCTCACCTCTCCCTTCCTCTCGCTACATTCTCTGTCCCACCACCCTTCCCCCTTCCGTCTCGTCTCCCTTCCCCCGGCCTCCTCCCTTTTCCCCATCGCCTCCTTTATCTTTTCTACCATCTTGCTCACCGTCTCCTGAATCCCTTCCCCCTCTACTCGCACTCCTTCCAACCCTTTCTCAAACTCCTCCTTCATCCTTCCCGACCACCATCCTCCTCCTACTTTCCTTCTTCTCGCTTTCCCACTTCTTTCCCTCACTCCTCCCTCCCTCACCGTCACCACCAGCGGGAGGTGGTCCGATTCCACCCTATCTCCTACCACCATCCTTTCTATCCCCATTCTCGTTCTCTCATCCCCCAATACATAATAAGTCACCGTTTCCCCCCTTCCCTCCATATACGTGTATTCCTCCTCTTCGTCCCCTTCTATTGTCCCGTTTAAAATTTCCCACCCCGTCTCTTCTATGAGTTTTACTAGCTTTCTCCCATCCCCATTCACTTTTCTGTCCTTCAACCTTCTTCCCTCTCCTTCCTCTTCTTCTCCTCCCTCTATCCGGCCCCCCTGCTCTCCTGTTCTCGCGCTGAAATCCCCCCAATTATCACCCTGTCTCCCTCCTTCTGCCCCTCCATCCACCCTCTGATCTTCCCCAGCTTCCCCTCCATATCTCCGTTCACGTAAACTGTCACTACTGTCCATTCCTCCTCCCCCGCTCTTACTCTCTCCACCATTAACCCTTCTTCCTCTCCCTGTCCCTGCTCCTCTTTTCCCACCATCTCTTCCCGCACTCCTACCACCATACCTCCCATCGCTCTCCCCTTCCTGTTCTTTCTCTTCGCCCATTGCGCCCTCCACCTGTATCACGCGGGCAGCCTGCGTTTGATGCTATACCACCCTTTCTCTTCCACCCACGTTTCCATCATAACTATCACCTCCCACTCCTCTATCCCCTTCCAAAATTCCTCCTCCTTATTTGACACCCCCGCTACGTTCGAGAACGCTATCCTCCAGCTTTCCTTTTCCTCCACCTTCTTCTTCCTCCCCTCCCCCTCCTCCTTCCTACTTAGTTTTTTGTCTCTCCTCTTTCCTGTCTCTTTCCGTAGCCCCCTCCTCCTTCCTCTCTACTTCCTTCACTCCCTCCCCTCCCTCTCTGTCTTTCCTTTCTTTTTCCCTCCCCCTCCAGTCTCTTAGGACCTCCCTCCGCTCATCCCAAAACCACATTTTCCCATCTATCGCTATCTTCCCATAACTTACTCTCACTCTTTTCCCTTTCCTTTCCTCCTCCTCTCCTATCCCCTTATCCACCATTGTATCTTTCTTTCCTTCCATGTCAAATCGTCTTCTATCCTCTCCTTTCTCCCCTTTAGCTTTCCTTTACTCCTCATTACCTCTCTTTTAACTTCCATACTCTCCATCCTCACCTCCAGCATCACCTCCTTCCTTTCCTGCCTCCCTCCTCCCAGCTCCTTTACTCCCTCTATCCCCCCCTGCACTCCTATTATCTCTAGCACCTCTCTTGCTCTCTGAAGCGCCGTTCCCTCCCTGCCTACCCCTTTCATGATCACGTTCTTCTTTCTCCCTTCTCTCTCCTTCATTTCCAGTTTTCTTTCCAGCTCCTGCACCCTTGATTCCCACTCTCCCCCTCCGCTCTCCCGTTCTGCCCTTTCTCTTCCCTCTCCTTTTTCCCTTTCCGCCTCCTCCCTCACCCTCCAAATCTCCATGTCCTTTAGCCTCTCCTCCACCTCCTTTAGCCTTTCCTCCTCCCTCTTCGCCTCCACCATCCTTCTTTCCATCCCTATCATTCTAGCCTCCATCTCCTCCTTCTCTCTTCTCCACCTTTCCTCCCACTCCTCCATCTTCCCTCTTAGCTCTCCCATCTCCTCCCTCGCTTCCCTCCCCTGCTGTTTTACCTCCTTTAGGTCTTTCCTTACCGCTTCCCTCATTCCCCTTATCAACTCCTCCAGTGATCCTCCTTCTCTTACCCCCTTCTGCTCCGGCGATCTCAACACCCTCCTGCTCTTCGTAAACGCCCCTTCCTCCTCGCTCCCTTCACCTTGCTTTCCCTCCTTTTCTCTCTTCCTCTTCCACATCTCCGCTATCCCCATTGTACTTCCTCCACTTATGCTCCTTTCTCTCACTATCTCATGTACGCTCATTTTTCTCCCTCCTGCCTTCACCTCCTCTTCCCCCTTTTTTACCACGCTCATCTCCCCTCCCCCTTCCTTCCCCTTTTCCTGTCCCTTTTCACCCTCATTCCCTCCCATCCTTTTTTCTTCGCCCTATCGCCCACTTTCTCTTCCACCGCTCCCTTCTTTACCAGCCACTCTACTACCTCCGTACTCTCTCCCTTCACCGCCCGATGTCGCTACCTTCCTCTTGCTTATTGGCTTAGGCCATCTCTCCATGGCTAATTATGAAGCCACTTATCAAAACGGAGAGTAGGACGTGTTCAGGGTTGAATAACTAATAGCCAACTAATTAAACCTAATATGTGATATATTTGTACTCCTGCGAGAACTAGCACTTGAAACCCTCTCTGGTGGATTCTTACAATCGAATGCCCCATGACGCCGAAGCAACCGTTCTCCTCTCCCTCCCCACTCTCCCTACCGAGGTGGGGGAACCGAGTAGAGGGAGCCGCACGACGCGTTCCCTACATGCTCTCTGCTAAACCGCCTTTTCCACTCCCGCTCAAAACCTCTGCCGTCTTGCTCTAACCTCCAAACCCCGCGCTTCCTGCCTGCGTTTCACTTCTTTCTCACTCCCCTTTACCTCGCCCTTCACCTCCTGCTCCCCTTCTAACCGCACTCCCTCTTTACACTCCCTATTCTCCCCACTAACACCTTCTCTGCCTCTATCACTCACACCACTCACTCGCACGTCTCTACTCTTTCACACCGGAAATGGAAGTCATAAAATATTTGTTTATAAGCATCGTGGGGCACAGAACCTTCCTGATTATATTCAGTGATTTTCCTTTATAAAAGGCATTTACGCCATTAGTGAATCATTTCCTATTTTGCAAGCTTTTATTTAGCTTCACTTGTGAGTTTGTTAGTTTGTTAGGGTGGTATCTTGTAAACTAATTTTGACCCACTTGCACATATCCGATCGGCTTGAAACTTTGCATACATACGTAGTTCCGATGATAATACAATATTTTAACTAAAAAGCATAAAATAATTTTTTGTAATTTTTTTTTAAAAAACGAGCTTTTATTAAAATATTTTTATCCTTTTTAGTACATTATAATAAAAGCTCGTTTATGAAAATTATTTTTATCCTTTTTAGTACAATTTTGATACCGGCCTAAATGACTGCCTTGAAAGAATTCCATCATATGACTAAAAATAAAAGCGTGGGGCGTCAATATTGAATATTTAAAGTTATGCAAATACTAATTGCTGAAGGGCACGATTTGGTCTTGACTTTTAATCTGGTTAGATCTCAGGACAGACTTTCAATTGGGGAATTAGACTGCTCGCAATTCAGTGAAGAAACACGAGCAACAAAGACTTCGCTTTTATTTTTAGTCACACGAGGGAATTCGTCTAAGGCAGCCATTTAGGCCGGTATCGAAATGATTTTGTCCTTTTGAGTACATTTTAATAAAAGCTTGTGTTTAAAAAAATTAACTCTTTTTAAATTCTTTCCCACGCATCCGCTACCTCATTTCCATTTTGTCATTATAATTCATTGGGTTTCATATAGGTGGTTCCATTTGCAAAGTTTCTAAAAATTGGAAGACAATCTCGTTAGATACTACTCAATTCGCGAGAAAATGGTAAATGTCGAAATGTCGCTCGCACAATTAAATTGTTCATGAATCACTGTTCGTTATCAAGCGGGTGTAGCCGACGTGGCGCAAACTAGCGAATATTCGCGAGCTATGATGTGAAGTAATTTCTTAACTTAATTTACCAACTCGGATAGGGAAGTCGGGTAGTGGTCGCTGTTTGGGACGACAAACCAGCGTTCATATACGAATACGATTATTGCAATACCACATGCACATTTTAACACTTTGAGTGGCGCATGGTTTGATGAAATATGTATACTAAACTCTTCTATCCGCACAAGTCAAGTACTAAATTGCTAGCGGATTCGACTAAACTACTGGATGCTTATAAACGAAACTCGTCACTCGACTAAATCACTTTACTAAACTCCACTAAAATCCACTAAAATGTGTCCACACGGGTCGAGTACTAATTTACTAAACTACTGGTTATTACATACTTGTAAATTAACCCTAATACAGTGCATCGTAATAAACATTATAATTGTCTTATATTGGTAGTATAGAAATTATTTTACTATATACATAACAAATGGAAACGAAATACTGTTTTTTCGTGAAGTATTGCATAACGGATTTTTTTTTAAAAATACCTCAAATGAATTTGAAAATTCATCAGTAAAAGTAACAAGGTATCCAGAACCTCCATTCGGCGTGATTATATAAATCTGTGAACGGCCGAATAAACAAAATTCAATATACCTTTTGTGTTGGAATTACTAAAAATACCTATGTTACAACTTGTTAATTTCATTATACAAAATTTACAGAAAAGCTTTGTTGTTTTTAATTTTATCCTTAAATTGTTCATTATTCCTTTTGATTCTAATATTCTTAGCTTCTTTTCATTTCGATGCTCATATTACTAGATACTATTTTACAAGGTCATTTGGTTCCTTGGTAATTATTGATCTCCTGCTTTATTCTACATATATTCTACATGGTTACCGCTTCGCTTTTCTGTAATACAATATTTACTTTTATATTTTGAAAAATAACTTTAGATAATAACTGTCTCTTTAGTTACTGATAGAAAATGTATACCTACATATTCGGGTCGAGAATATAGTAATGTCTCTCAAACTGCAACTCGAATAGCATCACATGCATATACAGCGGGGTAACAAAAAATTTAAAAAATTACAACCAACTTCATAAAAATAAAAACGCACTAAAAAGTAAAGAATAATTTTTTTCCCCTACTTAATCTACGATTCTGAATTTTTTGAAGTCGGCGCCAGATTTAATTTAAAAACCAAATTATTAACATTGTACACAAATTAAAAAAAAAACTGTACGTATATTAACAAAGAAACTGCATTTATATTTGCTGTGTATGATTATATTTTATGTTATCGGTAAAGTGTCTAACGCGATAGTAAAAAATACACTAAATATCATTTTCATCGATTAAATCCTTATACATATTATGTTGTATAGTTAAATTATACAGCATAATATGTGTAAGGATTTAAGGGCATCCGCCGGTCAAAAAATTGAAAAAATTTTGTTTGCATATTTTCATTCAACAACATCTCAAAAATGTTCAGTTAAAATTTTGGATCGAAATTCCTAACGGTATAGAATTTATAGGCAGTTCAGAGGGATCACCAGTGTGGCGGCCTATAAATAGTAGGTGTTTTTTGAAGATGGATTGTGAAGCAGATATAATAGACAGAAATGTGATATTTCTTTTAATTAACCCTTCGTGGGCACACCTTTTTATAATCACAAGTTGGTCACATGGGGTTCACTGTACTCCAGCGTCATTTTTTAAGTTACCATTTTCGTATTTTTGAATCTTTTAACTTTTCAGTGATAATTGTACATTCGTAATACTTATACAATCATGGTCTAACAGTCTTTTTCTAGAAATGTAAATTTTGATATGGTAAAATTCGTAGTCGAAAATGAGCGATTTTCCACAGTTGTGAGAAAAAAGCAATTTTTTAATTTTTTTTTAATTCTTTTTCTTGCGATAAATCCCCTTTGGAAGTCGTAATGGCGCGACATTTTAACTCGAAAATTATTCTTGGGGTACAATACACCCCGTGTGACCACGAAGGATTAATAATACATTTATTGATCTAAAAAAGAATTAATTTTTTTTAATCGAATAAACGCATGGAAAATATGTAGAGCGCTCACGGGCAAGTCCCCGTCACTACAGACGATCGCGCTCGATGTCAAGCTTTAAGTACATTTTTTTCGAAACAATTTTTCACTCACTGTCGCCACAATAAAAAATTAAATTCTTGACCGAATCTAAAAATTCAAATGCGATTCTACTTGTAATTACACTGGCTTCCGCGCTACCCTCTATTGCGAATTTTCATACACTCAATTTTTTTTTGCGAAACATTTTTGTGCGGAAACTCCCATGTTTCGGGGACCCTATCGTTTAAACATTTGGCAATCATCGCCCAGTTGTTTCTTAACACTGCCTGACGTTAGCGCAATAACAACACATGTGTACTTAAGGAATATCTTTGGTTTTTTGATTTTGAATGATCCTGTCTAAAGTTATCGTGGCGCCAGTGCAGGCCAGTTTTTTTTACAACGATGCAGCACGCAATGCATATCAGAGGCAGGGGAGGGTGCAAAAATGAAATAAAAAAATTGTTTTATACTTTACATTTGTAGCAGAATAAAGTGCAAAAAGTTTTAGATCCATACATTGTATACTTTTTTCTAGAAAAAATCATAAATGTCACCTATGTTTTCGCGCGATTTGATCGGCGGATGCCTTTAAAAGATTTAAATTAAATGTATACGCGCTAGTAGAGTTAAGGTCGAGTTTCCTAGCAGCGGCCGGCGGCGGTCCCACTAGTGCAACGGGGACACAGATGCATACTTCTCCATTGCACTAGTGGGACCGCGGCTAGGAAACTCGATCTTTAGAGAGATGTAGTGTTAAATATGGCTGGCTAAGACCGTTTACCTTACATGCAAATATTGAGAAATTGTTTCCTTCTCAGTTCTCTTTGTATCTTAGTTATTGTTTAAATCAATCATTTTCTTACATTAATTATTTTTAACTTTTATTAAAATCTGTTTATTATTTGTACCTATTGTGGAAATCTGGCGCCGACTTCAAAGGATTGAGAGTCGTAGATTAAATAAGGAAGAAAATATATTTTTTACTTTTTAGTGCATTTTTATTTTTTTGAAGTCGGTTTTAATTACACTAGTTTACAGTCATTTTGCGCAACAGATGCCACTATTTTTTTCTTATGTAATATAGCCCGCTGATTCCGAAAATAAGGTCCAATAAAATTTTTAGCAATACGTTTTCGAGATATCGACAGGTGAACTTTTTACCTGTCTGTCAAAAAGGTGGTCCCACTTAATTGCGAATATCTCGTGTTGCGAATGTCCGATTTGGTCGAAAATTATATCAAATTAAAGATAATTGAATTACCAATAAATTTGTCTCACAAAATTTTTTAATCGGTTCAATAGTTCGGATGAAATCGATGGAAATATGTGAAAAAAAGTAATGTGTTTCGACGAAATTGACATCGACAATTCATTTAATCATCTGGAAAAAATCGAAATCGCAAAAATGGGCCCAGTGTCTCATTTCCGACGTTGAGTCTGCACTTTCACGAAGAAAACAAGCTGCTACTGAAGAAAATATATGGATAAATACCGAAGCTAGAGACAATTATGTGAAAACATTAAAATTTCATTTTTTCTCGGCGTTTGTTTTTTTTTTTAATTTTATTGTGTTATTTCAATTTTAATTCATTCTGTACATTTTTTCAAGTATTTTGTTAATATGTGTTTCTTTTAGAAATAGTAAAAATGCACTAAAAACTAAAAAATAATTCTTTTCTTGTACTACAATTTCGATGGTGTTTTTTTCACTTGAAATAAAATCGTGGAGCATTTTTAATAAAATCGTTTACATAAATTTTTTTTATATATTTCTAATCTTAGTTCATTTTCTTTTGTATGGTTTTCATTTTTTTTTATTTTTCCAACAGGCGTAAATACGTCCCTGAATATTCATTTCTTGTATTCTCACTCGAATTTTTTCGCGGAAAATCTTGGTGACGTAAATGACGAACACGGAGAGAGATTCCATCAGGATATGAAGGGTATTGAGCGGCGGTATCATGGATTTTGGGATGAAATAATAATGGGAGATTATATTTGGTTCCTCATAAGAGAAACGAATGCCAAAACGAACAAAAGACAAAAAAAGAGCCAGAACTATTTCTAAAACACACATATGTATATTAAAAAAATACTTGGAAAAAAGGTACAGAATGAATTAAAATTGAAATAACACAATAAAATGAAAAAAAAACCCAAAACCCAGAGAAAATGAAATTTTAGTGTTTTCACACAATTGTCTCTAGCTTCGATAGTTATCCATAGATTTTTTTCAGTAGCAGCTTGTTTTCTTCGTAAAACTGCAGACTGAACGTAAGAAATGAGAAAATCGTCCCATTTTTCGATTTCGATTTTTCCCAGATGATTAAATAAATTGTCGATTTCAATTCCGGTCGAAAGAAATTACTTTTTTCATATATTTCTGTTGATTTCACCCGAACTACTGAACCGATATGAAAATTTTGTCAGGTACATTTGTTGATGATTCAATTATCTTTAATTTAATATAATGTTCCACCATATTGGTCATTCGCAACACGAGATATTCGCAATTAAGTGGGTCCACCTTTTTAACAGACAGGTACAAAGTTCACCTGTCGATATCTCGAAAACGTATCCACAGAAATTTTTTTAAACCATATTTTCGGAATGAACAGGCCATTTTACATAAGCAAAAAAATAGTGGTATCTGCTGCGGAAAATTTTTATTTTATTTTTTATACTGGTGTTGTTTTTATTTTTTACTTTTTTAGTGAAGTTTTATAACTACATTTATTTAAAAAAATATGCAGGCGTGCAAGAGGAGCTGCTCGTAAAAAAGAACCGTTTACTAGAAACGGAAGATTCTCAAAATAAGCGACTTGAAAGAGTGAGAATAGGGATGTCTCAAATTCGTTATTATTAACCAGTTCTGGCAAAGTATTGAGTCAATATTGTTGCAGTGTAGGATGAGACCACCGAGCCATCGTCCTCTTTCGAATAAAAAAAAGATCATCGAAATCGGTCTATATACTGAGGAGATATGCGTGGACAAACATAAAAAAATACATACGAGTCGAATCTATAACCTCCTCCTTTTCGAAGTCGGTTAAAAAGTATTCGTACAGCGAGTAATTCCAAAGGAACCTTGTATAACTCGGTTTATTAATAAACTTTCTTAATACCAATAATTTATACATATTTTTATAAATGTGTAGAACAAATTTCATAAAAAAAGAACCTAAAATATTCGCATAATATTTGAAAATATTCAAGAAAATTCCACAAGCGGCAAAAATAGACACGTAAAAAGTATTCATACAGTTTCTCTTTTTGGAACATAAAGAAGAAATTAATATTTTTTAGAACTTCCTTTTGACTGTATAATGGCTTCACACCTTCTTGGTATTGAATTAACCAACTTTCCTTTCGTAGAAATATTGTTTTCAATTTTTATTCTAAGTAATCCCGCGGGTGCTCGATAGGATTACTGTCCGGTAACCGTGGCGGGGTTTTCATATACGATGGTGTGTATTGTACAGAATCCACATTCCAGTATTATAAGCAACATGCTTAGGGGCATTGTCTTACATGGACACGTACTTATATTTAATTCACATTTTTTCTGCACTGGCATGATTGCATGAAGGGGGGTTTTTAAAATATTTCTGCACATATGATGGTCCATTAACCCATCCATAAAATGCAATTCTTCAACACCAGCAGCAGTCATGCAGCCCCAAACACACACAGATCCACCACTATGCTTTATGGTAGACTTAAGATTGGAACATTATATTGCGTACTTGCAAAGTACCCCGCACTTCGCTTCGGGCCTAAGAGATATTAGGGACTCCATGAAAACACAGTTTACCCCTTTTCACCCCCTTGGGGACTGAATTTCCAAAAATCCGTCCTTATTGGGTGCCTACGTCATGAAAACAATGTACTTTTCAAATTTCACGTTCTTAGGTTAAACGGTTTGAGCTGGGAGTTGATGAACCAGTCAGTCAGGACTTCTTCTTTTTACACTTTTGAGTAGCGGGGGTCGTACAGTTTGGCATACTAACGATTTAATTCAAAGTAGGTGATACACGGAAGGTAACACAGGAACTCTGATCGACAAGGGATATCTAATGTACAGAAATAATCTGATCTCAGTCTGTCTGCTCACGATGGCATCTGACTTTCGAATGATGTCTTGACAGGTGATCGATCCGATCACCTTCTTCTTGATGTTCTCTTACGGTAGGGTCAATATAATTCCCACCATGAATCATGATTACTATTATACATACTTATAACTTGATACTTCATTAGTATGTATTTCTCTCAGACGAATTACTTAATATCTAAGAGTTTATTTACTTTTGCGTTTTTTAGAAGATTGAATATTAATATTGATTGACTGTCATTAAAGTAAACAAATAGATGTTAGTAGACACTTTTGCTCTCTGCTCATAGGTACCTATGTATTAGGTCGTCCCGAAAAAAATGAAAATGATTGTTAGCGTTAGGCCTTAGTGCGGGAAAGTCGTGTCTCGAGATCAGTGACAAGTGTACAAAATTTAAGCTCTCTGAGTTAATATCTTCTGTTCCGGCAAGAGCTACGAAATTTTGAAATTTGAATAAAAAGTATAAAAATGGCCATGCAGCCCTTTGCCCACCCTATGACAACAGAGTGGCTCAGAACTCACCAAGTGACGGTGGCTGCATGTGGTGTTCCTCCCTAGCCCACCCTAACCATTACCCAGCCCAACCCAACCTTGTGGACTAGAAGACGAAATTTGATAAAAATGTCCTAATCGCGAAAGGAGACTCGGAGTCGGGTTTATAGACTTGATGAAGTGGAAACATGAGATTTGTACTCAAAAACGGGCATATGACTGCGCGACTGAAGGGTGGCCCGAATGAAGTCATCCCTTGCGTCGACTCCGATTACTTTGCTGGATACCTCTCTTACGAGCGTTACCATACGCTCCACATCCTGAGTGTGGCAAGGGTATGCTTAGAAACCCAATGATTTGGAGATCTCTCCCTCCTCCAGCATTTTTTTTAACGGAGATGATTTCAACAGAGTGTAGTGACATCCACTCGATAGACATATCGCGCAATTTCTATAAGTGAAAGCATGTTTATTTTGTACATAGATTAGAAATAGTTACTTTTAGTCGCTACGTTTATTATGTAACTCTTTATTGCATATTTTAATGAATTATGGACGCATCGAAAATTGATATTATAAATTTGTGAACATTCGATATTTAGAATTATTTTTTTAGTCACCTGAATTTGGAATAAGTGTTAGTAAGGACCTCTCAGCTAGCGGGAATCAAGAGTAGGCCAGAAAATGATACTCCACCTGTGATCCCGTCGGAATAAACTCGCCACAAGACAATAAAATAGGAAACGGTCCATGAACCGTCGAATCGCTCGAGAGGACGTGTGTAGGTCCCGGCGCGAGTTAAGTAAATCGGTCCTTCGCGACAAGCGTACACGGAAGTACGACCTCTCTGCTGACATACGGCCAACTAGGAAATCGCGGGCCCAAAAAGCCGGCACGAAGTCAGAAAACGGGGAAGCCGCCCATCTGGGCTATGGAGGTGCCCTTCTTGGGTATAGCAAGTCCGCTAGGACGTGAACCTCCCATGTGGCCTCTGACGTCATCACGCCAGCCCCGCAATCACCTAAACTAAACTAAACTAAACTAGTAAGAACCTCTACTGTTATTTAGACATAGCATTGAGTAGTTGAATCTATGCGTAATAGATTAATGCTTATAATAAAATCGGAACAATATTAAAAGAATAATAACTTATTGTAATTACGTTTGTCTAAATTAAATATTGAATTCTGACGAATATTTTTTGCACGATCTTTGTTGCTTCCACGGATAATACTTTTTTAAATAAACTGTGTACCATTTTTCAATTCAATGCACTCCAAACAAAAGTATATTAATCAAGGTTATATTAATGTAAATTACAATTGCGAATTCTTTGAAACCGATTTAATATATAAAATATGTTACATACAAGGTGGACGGGTACTTTTGTGATTAACTATGTATGTATAATATTCAATTTCAATTTCTTTAAAAGTGATTGGTGCTACTGAGAGACTCTATTCTACAATTTCACATCTCGCTTACCGACGTAAAATATGTATTTGTTTGGGAATGCATTAGTTCCCCTCATCGCCACACTCACTCTCGAAGCAGCACATCCCGAGCAGCGTATCGGCGATGCAGATCGAGAATCGATTGACCACTCAGATCACCGGTCGATCTGCGAATCAGTGTAGCGGAGCGCCAAGCGATCCGCCAATCAGCGCGCTTCATCGATCTCCAGCGGAATCGATATGACGCGCCGGAAGAAAATTCAGCCATTAAGACTCTCTCTTGGTCTCATCTAAAAGTAACACACTCTCTTGGTCTCATCTAAAAGTGACTCGTTCACTCAGTGCAATCAAGTGAATTATCAGCAATCCTTTTACACTCACCACTCATATAAAGACTCAATCACAATCATTGATTCACAAGTATTTTAATAAAGTGACGTAATCATCTCAACTAACGCGTTTCGCTTCAAGTGTACACCTTTTCACCGTCGTCCCATAACCCCACTTTCACCAGCGTGGTCAATCTCAAACAGTATTTATTTATGATGTATTTGTGAAACGAGAAACTATAGTTTCATAAAGCGTCATATACTCAATATAAATTGTAACATTCATTGAAACAGCTACCTCTTTTTAAGAGAGATCTCAAATTATGTCACCGACATGATGCTCATATAAATATTAAGAAATCATAAGAAATATTCGTTTTCCTCCTAAACTGAATTGAGCGTCACCTCAGGAATGCAATTTAATCTAGGTGTCCAAGGATAACGTTCTTAAGGGGGTAGACACGGGTAATGCAGCGCTCTGTATACCGACACAATCTGGCCCGAAACATGGGTTTTGTAGAATACATTATTCGTCCTTATATGAGCGAATTTTGGGCTGGGCGAGGTCTCATTCGAAAGAGGAAGGTTCAGTGCAGCGCGCTCAAGTCATGGTTCGACGAGATTGTGTTGATATCTAATAATATGTGTGTTGAAAGTAGAGCAAAAGTCGACAAAATACACGCGCAAGAATCCAAGTACTTTTAGGTCACTAAAAGAATTTTGTGACTCAAACGATGACTTGAGCGCGCTGCACTGAACCTTCCTCTTTCGAATGAAACCTCCCCCAGCCCAAAATCTGCTCATATAAGGGCAAATAATGTATTCCCGTGACTGCATTCCCAAATACGAGTTCCGCCATATTGGCGATAATATAGAGCAAGTCACGTGACAAATTTAGTTCAGCTAGTGGATACGAGATGGCGCCTACTCGGGAGGACTGCCAACGTGGAATCATAGCAAAAGTGAAGCGTTAGCTGGATACATGTGCCACAGTAAAAGCGTGATACAGTCAATGTATGTACTTTTGGACGATTGTAGGTTAGGTTATATGCATTTTAGGCATACATTGACTAGGAACTGCTGGGAACTGTATACATTTACTAAATTAACGCTTTTACCGTGACAACATACATTACTTGAAATCGTTGTCGAATTATGTTATAATTATATGGCCACATTATTTAAAGTAAAAAAGAGAGATTGAAACTTTTTTACTAATACTGGAAATATTGATTTACTGATATCATATTTTCAGAATGTGGAAGTTACAGCAATTATTTGCAATTATTCCCCTTATTATTATTGTTCTTCCGACTATTGAATAAAACATATAACAAGGAAAAGTCTCCAAACCGGCCAACAGTTGACTCCCTGATTTTTTTGTAATTCTTTACGGTCCTATGCAGAGATGGGCATTATTTAAATAAAAGGATATACTTCCGAATGACCTCAGTGGTCGCTTGACATAAGGTTTGGGGGAGGGGTGTGTACCCTAAATCTAAAATTCTACATAGGTTCGGGTATTTATTAGTTTCCATTGTTTATTTGAAAGCCTTTCATCCGTCGGCCATGAATAATTTCCTCGTATTTATTCGTATTTTAGTTGAAAATCATATATTTATTAATTTTTTATAAAAAAGTACATGGTTATTTAAAATAAAACAAATTTGTAATTCCTCTTCCTCCTCTCCCTCCTCTTCCTCCTCTTCCTCCTCTTCCTCCTCTTCCTCCTCTTCCTCGTCTTCCTCCACTTCCTCCTCTCCCACCTCTTTCTCCTCCATATTTTAAATTTTTAAGCTCTTTTTTGAGCTCGCTGTTCTGTAATATGAAAAATAAACATAAATCTTATGTTAATTACTGTAATACTGTCTAGACGTTTACGCACTTTCGTGAGAATGTAAGAAATGTTTGCGTGAGATTGCCTACGTATCTACATACCTGTTTTTTAATTGTAAGGCCATCTCCATCCAGTGGACGGAGTTGGAGGACGGAGTCCGGCTACTGCTTGGAGTCCGCCTACTCCTACTGCTTGGACTCCGTCTTCGCGACGGAGTCCGGCTTCTGGTTCGACTCCGTCTTCGCGACGGAGCCCGACTTCTGGTTTGACTCCGTCTTGGGGACGGAGGCTGTTTGGTGCTTGGGCTCTGTCGCGAAGACGGAGTCGCTTCCTTTTCTCCTTTCGGATTGTTAATTTCTTTGTCAGGCATCTAAAAACGAGTCGAAAAAACAGTGAAACTATTGAATGTAATTAAAATGGATTTGAAAGTGCAGTAGAAGAGTACACGTTTATCAATTTGGTACATTCGGGTACAATATAGACTTCCTTTATCCAAGATTTAGCGCAGGAGGAGAATTTTCAGATTTCTAAATGCTGGAATTTTCAGGTTCGAAAACTTTGAAATTCAAACATTTCCTAAATTTGTAATTGTGAGGTTATCAAGTTTCAAAATGTCTGTATTTTCAAATGTCCAACATTTGTGATTTTAAAATGTCCGATTTTTCCACTTCTGATGTTTAGAAACTGTTTAATTTTCATCACTTGTCTTCAGTTTCAACTAAAGGAAGCCTATATTGCACCCGCATGTACATACATTTTCTAGACATTTCGCGGGTAAATTATAACATAACTTTCTTATTCTATGTGAGAATGAATACACATGAATCTCTGAGCGTGAAGCTGCGTATCGACATTGCGAGGATATCGCGCGAAGCACGCTTCGCGGAGTGGAGAGTCTAGAGACTACCTCGATCATGATCACTTTGAGAGGCAGGCGCGTGCGACAGTCTCGCGCTACCTTCAGCATGATATTTGCGTCGCCCGAGCCATGCGATTTTTGATCTTGGGGCTGCGAGGCACCTTTGAGCACGTCGAAAAATCGACGGCTGATGCCTTGTAAAGTAATCATGGTCGAGGTAGTTTCCAGACTCTCCACTCCGCGAGGTGTGCCACGCGAGGTAGCCTCGCAATGGCGATACGCAGCTTGAGAAACACGCGGACACTCAAACAATCACAGTTCACACGATAGATTTTGCACAAAAAATTACAACAATACTATGACGGTAATGAATCTTTACCCGGAATATGTCTAAATACAGTCTTCGGTTGGAAGTAAAATGTAAAAGTATGTCAGTTGTTATGAAAGTGGCGTCGGTGGAAATTTAAAAAAAAAGAAATTGCACTGTACGTTTATTATGTATCACGTTGATATAATACGTAAAAAAATAAGTGAAATGTAACAAACGAAAAATTTGGACTTGGACCACTTTCATAATAACCGGCACATATAGTGAAAAAGACAGGGACAGTAAGCGCGAAGGTACTTACGATCTTTACTGCTGGACAGTCGCTTTTTCTGACGATCGAGCCTTTGCTACCCTCAAGGGTGGACGGGGCCCAAACTGCCTTTCTCACTCCCTCAAGATTTTGTATTTCACTCGCACCAAGAACCGAGCGGAGCGTCATCGGCCCGCGTAAAAGTTCGAATGCGCAAAGGTTTGAAAACGTGGCGTGTGCCCGCGCATACTTGCGGGATGTTCCTTCATTACTGTCAGGCAAATGGGAAAGGGTAATAGTAGAACGAAATATGAATTCTTCGCTAATAAAGTCGCTGATACGTCAACAGTATATGCACAGGATAATCAAAAATTCCTTCCTGTGCACATTTCTGTGCACCAAACACTATTCCCGGAAGTACATACAATCTACGTAAATGTATCAGCATACCACCAATCCTAATGAGAAAGAGAGGAACAGGGCGCGTATATCCGTCCCTTTCCCACTATCCTCTGTTTAGCCTCTCAGCATCTGTAACCAATGCAGCGACAACGCTAGCTGATCAGTTTCTTGTCGTTTGCACTACGGTGGAGACGCAGAAAGCAATCGGGCTTTTATTTGATACGCGGATATTGATATATGGAATATTCATAATTTGTGAATTGTTCCATTTCCGCGTGGTTCGTTACTGTAGTGCCGAAAACTGTGTATTTGTGTGTTATCATTCACATTCTCCATTGTCATGGAATCAAAGAAGGAAGCCCCAGATGCAAGGAACAAACGCTATTTGAAGGGTGTTACAAAAAGGAAGCAGCCTAAGTTATTTGCAAGGCGTTTGTCGAAAAATACAAAGCGTCGAGAAAGGTAAGTTACGTGTTATGGTACAGATTAGTATGAAGTTACAGTTTGTGATGTAGTAGCAGCAGCACAGTATTTTGTTGTATATAATACAGTATTATTCATATTCTTCAAATACGTATATGAACAACTATCATTCACACTTTACGTACACATATTCGATGCTATGCGCATGGCAACACATGTCATTACTTTATCCCTCGTGCCCCACTCATTCTATTCTCATTCGTACGTTCATCATTGTTTAATTAATTAATAATCCGATTTATACCGTGTTTGGACTCATTTTCATGTAAAAACTATCAGCAGTACGTTCCTGCAACTTTCGGGCCGATGAGACGGAATGTAGAAATTTTAAATTTCGTTATATACGATATACAACATTTCTGTGCACTACTTTTCCCTTTCTTCTTTACATATGTTCAGAAAATACAAATGCAGCATTTTGTTCTCATTTGAAAAATGGTAGAAAATATATTTCAAACTATATGCGTTTTATTATTATAAAACGTTCAAACTATAGGGTCATCCACGCGAAATCGGACACTTTTCGGAGTGAAATTTCGGATTTTGGTGCAACTTAGATATGTTGTAGTTTTTAAGGATATATAAACATATCTCGAAGAATTTTTCAAAATGTCAAAAATTGTGGATGTTACAGCTCTTTGAAATATAGTGTTTACTTTTTTCCAAAAATTGTAACTGTTGAACTAACCAACTGATAAAAATGACCTTTTGGGTGCTTACAGTGGAGATATAAGAGTACCTAATAAAAATTATTTCACTTAATAAAAACGAATATTTGACCATTTATTTAGCAATTGTTCTTAACAAATGCAATTTTATAATTGAAGGCCCCTTTTTAAACATTTGGAAAAATAGGAGGATATAGCCCTGGTTATCCTCTTTACGGACACGTTTTGCAAAACGCGAAAACTTTAAAATTGGCCAAATGAAAAGTAATTGAATGTAACGCTGCGTCAAATCACACCGGCTCGACTGGCTGAGCCGTGCGGTACTCGCAGCGGCCAAGCGGCTATATCTGCTATTCTTATACAGTGTTCTATAATATGGTAAGTATTTTATACACAATATAATATGGTATCTTAATTTTTGGTGTTCGCAATATTTTCTTTGAAACGAGGGTGACTTTCAGTTTTTTTAAATGGAATGCTATATATTTGATTATCCATATATATTGATATAGTATACTATGACCTTCAAGGCTACACAAGGTTAGGAATGAAATAAATATATCGAACTATCTATCTAAGTAGTAGAGAGATTCCATTTAAAAAAACTGTAGGTCACCCTCGTTTCAAGGAAAATATTGCGAACACCAAAAATTAAGATACCGTATTATGTTGTGTATAAAAAACAGTAAAAGTTTTCCTTCTTCAGTTTTTTACAAATACTTACCATATTAGAGAACACTGTATAAGAATAGTAGATATAGCCGCTTGGCCGCTGCGAGTACCGCACGGCTCAGCCAGTCGAGCCGGTGTGATTTGACGCAGCGTTATATTCAAATAATTTTCATTTCGCCAATTTGAAAGTGTCCATATTTTTGAAAATTTGTCCATCAAGGGGAAGGATAAAACCATATTCTCCTTTTTTCAGATTTGTAAAATCGCGCCCGATGTTAAAAACCTGCATTTGTTTAAAATCATTGCACAAAAATGGTTCAAATTTTCTTTTTTTAAACTGAAATAATTTTTCTTAAAACTTCAATGTCTTCTCTATAAGCACCGTAAAGCTCATCTCCATCCGTTTACTACTTCCACAGCTACAATGTATTGAAAAAAAGTTAGCACTTCACTTCAAACAGCTGTATAATCGACATTTTTCAAAATTTTGAAAAATCCTTCGAGAAATGTTTATATATCCCTAAAGACTGCAACATATCCAAGTTGCACGAAAATCCGAAATGTTACTCCGAAAAGTGTCCGACTTCGCGTGGAATGACCCTATACGCGTTTCGTTAGGTATGTTTCCTTTATAATGCAGTTGCGACTATTTCAATCGTTGTACGTAGTTTTGAATGGATAAAACATGCACTTTAGATTTTATTTATGTGATGTACAAGATAATGTTTAAAATTAGCAACAGTCATCGATGATTTGCAATTCGATGTTCAGTATATGTAGTTACTTGTGGAATACGAAATACACAGTGCTTTTTATTCTTTTGTGGAATTTTGTCCGCAATATATATGCGTCCATGTGTACCTTCAGCGAAATTGTTTCATTGAAAAGCGCAGTCTTCGAAACATTCTCCAGGCCTCACTGGCAACCTTTGTCCCAGCCCGGGCAATGTTTATGACATCCAAAGTACCCTCCACTTGTGGATACTACTACGCGGAAAGCGAATTCTATTCCGTAGCAAGATATTTTCACACAGATTTTCTCGTACACGTTACACGATGTAATATCGGTATCGACCACGAATGGTCGACATTGTGTCATGTTTGCTCTCATTATAATCAGGAAAATGTTATGAATATTTGAAAGAAATGTTTATGCAGAAAAAATTAAAAGTAAAAAATTGAGCCGTTATTGTCACTTGAAAAATTGTTGTGTATCTGCAGGGTTGCCAGCAACATTATGCAGGACCGCTTATTTAGCGGAATGGTGGTAACGTGTGCGTCAGCGACGTCATCACGCACACGTTACAACCACTCTTGTAGGTGTTCCCCCTCCGCTAAATAAGTGGTCCCGCATAATGTTGCGCTGGCAACGCTGTATGCCTGTGTTCGCAGCCGAGGCGCTGGCTTTACTTCTCGGCTGCTACGACCAGCCTTCTATCTTTCTCTTTTACGACCCATTGACAGCGACAAAGTAACCGCGAACATCGGAGAATACCGTTCGCTGAATACCTATACTTAGAGGGACGATGAGACAGAATTTACTGAATACGTGTAACACTGTCCCCTTTTTAATCTTTTCTTACTTACGAATTACTCCAATAAGTGAAAATTGTTTAATATATTCCTATTTAGTATCAGTCCCATCCGACACAATGGTACAAACGTTTTTTTTTATGAATGAAGTACTGGAAGCGATGTCAAGGTCCAGTTAGTTTTTCGTAATAGAACGGTATATTCTTTTATTGAGGTGTCACAGGATGGTATTTCGATTTCTCGCAATGTATCTATTTGGGGATTTCGTCCGGATAATATGTAATCGGTATCCCCACCGATGTGTAGGGTTGACTTTATCTAAAATAAACAAACGTAATCGAGATCTTGATCAGATTGAATGGGAAAAGAAGAACGTCTACGTCCCCGTAGAACGATCGATAGGTCCCGTTTCCTGGCAATAGCGATCGTGAAATTTTTCATGCATTCCTGAGTACCACAAACATCTATCCGGACGTAAGAAAACTAATTATATTTTTTCTGACTCAAGCTAAAATCCAACTGACCCCAAGGGCCCCACAGGCAGGCAGCCCTTGCCGAAAAATCGAAAACAACTCTTCGCGCCCCCATCGACTTGCTTTGTGCGAGGGTAACGAAAGTCGAGGTCAGTCCCACGCTTTCGAAAAGCTATCTAAAGAGACAGGGTGATGTGCTGGAAAGCGTGCTCGTTGACGAGAACCAGACGGATCTACAACACCGGCGCGGTCAAGTAGGGTTTACTTCGCGAAAGGCAAACGACACGTGTTTCTCGGACCCTTCGTTTCTTCGTTATTTTACAACGTTTCATAAAACGAAATACCACCCTGCAGCCCCTCGTTGAATTTTAAGAAATACAACGTTAAAAATATGATAATGATTTGGATTGCCGGTCTATCCTCTCTGCGTCGTATTGTCTGAATGTGCAAAAGGACAAAATGTTTGTTCGGCAATATTTCTATTCCTTCAGGTTATAATTTATTAGAAATATGGCCCCGTGTGTCATATACAATGTTGTACCATTTCAATTATATTATTACCAACTCTCTCCCTCTCTCTCTGTCTTTCTCTCTCTACAGTATTCTAGACTTTCAAGGAGAGTCATTCCACGCGAATTTCAAAATTTTCAAGATTGTGGAAATTGACTGTTTTCATTAAATTATAACTGTTGAACAAACAGACGAGTAAGAATGAGCTTTTGAGTGCTTACACTGGGGAAGTAAGAGTACCCAATAAAAATTATGTCTTAAAAAAAATCAAATTTTAGACCATTTCTTCTGAAATTGTTTTAAACAAATGCAATTTTATACTAACAAGACACTATTTAAAAATTTGGAAAAAAAATGAGGATACAGCCCTAATTGTGCTCTTTATAGTCACGTTTTCAGAAACGCGGACACAATTAGTCGCATGAAAATTAATTGAACGTGACGCTGCGCCGCCCAGCACCGGCTCGACAGACTGAGCCGTGCGTGCTACAATATACAACTATCTATTTCTTTCATTCCTAACCTTGCGTGGCCTTGAAAGTCATAGTATACCATATGGTTGAATTTGTCTTGATAGTTATACACTTTCATATCGGGTAATGAAATATGTAGCATTCCATTTAAAATACTGAAGGTCACCTTCGGTTCACGAAAAATATCGCGAACACCAAAAGATGACATACCGTATTATGTTGGATATAAAAATTATTAAAAGTTTTCCTCTTTCAGTTTTTGTCAAATACTTACCATTCGTGAGAACCCTATATAACAATATCAGGTATAGCCACTTGGCCGCTGCTAGTACCGCGCGGCTTAGCTAGTCCAGCCGGTATTGGGCGACGCAGCGTCACATTCAATTAATTTTCATGCGATCAATTTTAAAGTGTCCGCGTTTGTGAAAACGTATCTGCAAAGAGCACAAGTAGGGCTGTATCCTCAATTTTTTTCAAATGTTGAAATAGCGCCCTGCTGGTATAGAATTGCATTTGTTTAAAACAATTGCAGAATAATTGGTCCAAAATTTGTTTTTTTTAAGATATAATTTTTATTGGGTACTCTTACTTCCCCAGTGTAATCACCCAAAAGCTCATTCTTACCTATCTCTTAGTTCAACAGTTATAATTGAATGAAAAAAAGTCAATTTCCACAATCTTGAAAATTTTGAAAAAACCTTTGAAATACGTTTATGTATCACTAAAGACTACAACGTATGCAAGTTTCACAAAAATCCTAAATGGTACTCCGATCGCGTTGAATGACCCACGATTGAAATGCGAAATGTATTCTTTTCACACGCGCTCAAGTGCACGCGTGCCTGCATACACACACAGCCGCGTATCGATAAAAATTATTTTATTTATGGTTCTTTTTTTATAATTTTTTTACCAACATATTTGTGACGATTTTTCCGATTAAAATGGCACCAAACACGATATGGTTTGGACAATTATATAAATATATATGATTCGTATCCACAATAAGTAAAAGTTGTCCGATTTACGTCGTGTTTGGTATCATTTTTTAATCAGGACATTCTAACAAACATGTTGGTAAAAGTTTCATGAAAATGGAACGAAAAATAAAAAAGTTTTTTGTGTCTTTTTGCGAACAAATATACAACTTTATTAGGCTGCACATAACGAGTATATAAATTGTCAGGTACACCTCTATTGTTCGACTGCTCTGTGTCTCTCTCGTTCGTACGATCCTTCTGCTCCCTCTCTTTCTCTACCACGCCTTATCATTCGCTCTCCATTCTCTCTCTCTCTCTCTCTCTCTCTCTCTCTCTCTCTCTCTCTCTCTCTCCATTTTCGCGGCATTCATACAAACACACTCTACAAGTTTTAATTTTAAATTTTGATTGCGTTAGTATTGTCTCACACGCACACGGGTATTTAAATTTACTTCGTTCCGAGGCTTTCGCTTACATCGAGGCTTTACTGTACTGTATCTTCTTTTACTATGCCTGCTTTTTTTTCGAATGTATGTTTATCTTATTTCTATGCATGTACCACGTGTTACTGTTTATTGACTCTTTAGGTGCAGGCAACGATTGAAAATAGCAGCGTGCCTCACGGTAGGCAAGGGCACCGTGGCGGAAGCAGGTACGCGTGCAGGTACCTCGTACGACGAAACACTTCCGAGCACATCTGCTGCGTACGATTTTCCTACGGATAGAATACGCAAAGAAGACGTAGGAAATTTTCAAGACTTCCCAATTATCGAAGGATTTATAAAAAAAGTACATTCTGATACGGACGCGGAAGATATTTTAGAAGAAATACATTTCAATGCGGACGAAGAGGAAATTGAAGAACAAGTGCATTTCGACACAGACAGGGATGAGATACATTCCGTAAGAGACATCAATGAAGGAACGAATGAAGATGTTGGAAGTGATGCCGATGATTACTGGGTGGTGGAAAATGCACAACCAGAACAGCAGGAAAATCCAATTTCAGAAGGAATAGACTTCGTTGATTTTCCGTATGTTTTCGAACAAATAAAAAATCTTCGAAAACATTCGACTATTGGCTGTGGCATCGAACATTTTGAAATAATTAGATGTCAACGGAATGGACTAGAAAATGTGTATTATGTAGAATGCAAAATGTGCGAACGTACAGAGCGTATATCCTGTCTTCGGAAGAGTGATGCCACTATGGATATCAACCGCGCCGCTGTTGCCGCAACAATGATGACGGGCGGCGGATATAATCAACTGGAGGACATACTGACTGCCGTGAACGTGTCCTCTATGACGAAAAGGATCTACGAGGACTGTCAGAATGACCTAATCGATGCCCTCGAAGTGGCCGCACAACGCGAAATGGAAGATGCTGGAAAAGAGGAAAAAGCATTAGCTATAGCAAGAGGCGACGTACATGCAGAATCCAATCTACCGTTTATCCCAGTTGTCGCGGATGGCAGCTGGATGAAAAGGTCCTACCGCGGAGGAGATTACAATTCTCTTTCTGGCGTAGGAGCCATAGTGGGATACCACACGAAGAAAGTGCTGTACATCAGCGTGAAGAATAAATTCTGCATGACTTGCCAAATAGCATCTACGAAGAAGCAAGAACCGCGCGAGCATCGTTGCTTCAAGAACTGGGGTCGTAAACAGAGTTCAACTGGCATGGAGAGTGTTGCTATTGTCGAAGGCTTCAATTGCAGCATAGATATGCACGGCCTAATATACTCTATATTAGTTGCCGATGGCGATAGCAGTGTGTACAAGAAGATATTGGACAATAATCCATATGAAAAGTATATGGTGCAGGTACAAAAAATTGAATGCACCAATCACCTGTTACGTAATTTCAGTAAAAAAATAACCGAAATCGGAACAAAAGGCCGCGATAAAGATCTAAGAACTGTCGTACAGAATAATGCTCTCCGCCTGCGTACTGGTATAAAGAAAGCTGCAGAATACCGGCTCAAAGAAGAAATAACACTCGAGGAACGAATACAAAATTTGAAGCAAGACTTGACAAATGTACCGAGTCACGTTTTCGGTGAACACAAGGAGTGTCAGAAGTTAGCATACTTCTGTAAGAAATACTGTGATCCCAACAGAGAAGACTACGTTCCACGACTGAGAAATGCTGGTATTAATCAAAGTATCGAAGAAGCGATGCAGCCACTTTTCGCTAAAGCTGACAGTTTGCTGCGCGGTCTAAATAACAATGCTGTTGAAAGTTTTAATAATATAATTGCTAAATTCATCGGAGGCAAAAGGATAAACTTTGGACGAGGGGGCTCGTATCAGGGTAGAGTCTCCGCTGCAGTAGTCCAATATAACACAAAAGAGGCGTTCAGCAGATTGAGTACGGCAATGGATAAAGAGCCGTCAACCATGGTAAGAGAGCTGGAAGGACGTCATAAGCGTGCATCAGAAAAAGCAAGGGAATATAAAAAAGAAGCGAAAGCATCCTCCTTCCGAAATAAAAAACAATCGTGCGACCAGGATTACGGCCCTAACGCCGAAAAACCAGATATGGAAGAGACAATATACTCTTCCGAGTGTAAAAGGCACGCGGATATACTCCTTCACTGGCAAACGAGGCGAGACGAGATCCAAGTGGAAACTCGCGATCAGGCGAATAGCGAAAAGTGGATTGGTTATAGGAAAAAATTATTAACTGCATCCAATTTCGGCAAGGTATGCCGATTACGAAAGACTACACCACGGGCAAATACTGTGAAGAGTATAATGTACCCGCAACTCCAAAATTTACATTCTCTCCAATACGGAAGGGAAAATGAGGCAAACGCCTTGAGACAAATGGAAGAAGAATTAGGAATCCATATTCTACCGTCTGGCCTCTTCATCGATGACACTGTGCCCCACTTAGGTGCAACCCCTGACGGCCTCGTGGACCATGATAAAATCGTCGAAGTAAAGTGTCCTGAATCGGCCAAGGATTTATCACCTGCTGAAGCAATAAAGCAACTTGGTAATATAAGGCGTATTTTCAAGGGTAATGAAATGAATAAAAATCATCATTACTATTATCAAGTGCAAGGACAATTGCACATAACGAAAAGGCAACGGGCCTACTTTTGTTTATGGACGCCGAAAGGAATGAAGGTTACAACAGTATCGAGAGATGATCGATTCTGGGCAACAGAGATGGAAGAAAACCTGAGCAAGTTCTATAAGGACTGCATGTTGCCAGAAATTATAGATAGTAGATACAATCGACAACAGCCGATTAGAGAACCTCCGTACATACAAAAAGGAGGAGCAGGTACGAGTACACAAAAATACACAAAACGATGGATGACAACATCGCGATAGCATCGGCGAGTGCAACCAGCGCATATGAAGAGCTGTCGAATAAGAAATTGCAATCCAAAGTCACTAATGCACCGGCGAGTGCATCCAGTGCATATGAAGAGCTGTCGAATAAGCAATTGCAATCCAAAGTGACTAATGCACCGGCGAGTGCATCCAGCGCATATGAAGAGCTGTCGAATAAGCAATTGCAATTCAAAGTCACTAATGCACCGGCGAGTGCATCCAGCGCATATGAAGAGCTGTCGAATAAGCAATTGCAATTCAAAGTCACTAATGCACCGGCGAGTGCATCCAGCGCATATGAAGAGCTGTCGAATAAGAAATTGCAATTCAAAGTCACTAATGCACCGGCGAGTGCATCCAGCGCATATGAAGAGCTGTCGAATAAGAAATTGCAATCCAAAGTCACTAATGCACCGGCGAGTGCATCCAGCGCATATGAAGAGCTGTCGAATAAGCAATTGCAATCCAAAGTGACTAATGCACCGGCGAGTGCATCCAGCGCATATGAAGAGCTGTCGAATAAGTAATGTTCCAAAATGTAAGTAAGAAAGTATGTAGAAGATACATACGGAGAGTGAATAGGACCGTCTATGACGGGGGTGGAGGTGGGCCTTTTCACACTCTCCTAATAATAAATACCTATAGCTATTCTTTCATATCAAGTGGAAATGACATGTATAAAAGCGTAAGTATAACACATACTTTTGTTATGCAAATAATTGGATTAATTGGAAATCATCATGAATGTTTCTCTCATATATGAATTTGCTTTAGATATTTCCACCAACCAGTATCAACGTTGAAAATCATGCTCTATGAAGCGAGGAAAGGAAGGCAGTCATCTCCGCAAGCATGAAGATAAGTAAATAACATACATACATTTACATTTTTATTGCATTCAGATTACAACTCGTTCTAACTTTTTATCACAGGTTCTATGACAGCTAACTGTAATCGAAAGGGGTCAGTGCCATTCCAAGAAAATATTTATGAGAAATAGGACACAATAATAATGGTTTCTTCAGTAAGTGTAAGTATCAGTTTTTACATTCAAGTGGTATAAACACAAAAAATAAATTTTATTAAATTTATTTATTTTTGCAGATCAAACCAGGGTATACATATCTACACTGGGCGGAGGAATATCGTTGTGACTACCACAAATGCAGGGTGGAAGAGGTACCCCTTCCATGACGCTGACCGGGCTAGTGAAAATGTGCAGGAGCAAATTTTCTATCCTCGAAGTGACAGAAAATATAACCTATATGCTATACCCAATTTCCTAAAGATACTGTTGCAGCGTAATAATAAATGTTTCGGAAGGATGATGAAAAGTTCACAAATGTAGCGCAATAGAATGGAATAGCCGCTAAACATTTATTGTCACATAGCATATACATAGGTTATATTTTCTGTCACTTCGAGGAGGGGACCATATAATAATCACGCGTTGAATTCAACATCCAACACAATTTTATATGTGTTTGTTCATAACTGCTTTCTGCATAGGATGTGTATTTCATGTTCTGTTTCAGTGTTTTGCTAATTAAAAAATGTCGAACCTAACAAACTTCATTTTCTGGGGACATGCTTTCATTTATTTTTCCTTTTCACTTATAATTCCTTACTGCCAACGTAGAATATAGTAGCATAAGCACATTTCAAGTAATGTACAATGAATTTTCTACGTTTGCAGTACCAGCAGACTTTCTGTTTAAATTTTTACAAGTATGTACAACGCAACAGCTGAGAATTTCTTTCCACATTCAAAATAGAATATGGAAATAGCAAACAGCTCCCTCTCGCGTGCACCAGGCAGCCGCGTATCTATGGGTATTACCATTTCTGTGCAGGAAAAACCTGCTGCAATACCGACCTGCCAAATCGGCCAGACCACGTGACGTGTCTACCCCCTTAAACGTGTATGGGGAATCGGGATGAGAAGGAAAGATTCAACTAATGTACAAGTCATTTAAGAAGGAACCCACCGACAGACAAGTTCAGACCTGTTCTGCGCATGTTGACGCTCATTGGTGCCGAAACAAGTTACTATTGGCTATTACCCAACCAACGCTCCCTCGGAGCCAATGAGCTCATTCTACATGCGCGAAACGGGTTCCTTCTAAAATGACTTGGAGTATACATGCTCTTCATTATCGATCACATCATCCCAAATAGCAACAACATTGTACCCCGGCGTAAATGATTTCCCCTAATTAATGACGTATAAAATAATATTGATTTGATACAATATTTCCAATAATATTATCTTTTAATTATGCAAATTAGATCTGTCATTTGTAGGTATTCATTAAAATTAAAAAAAAAATCGAAACATGATTAAAATCTTCTTTAAATATAAAAGACCATTTTAATAATAGATATTCCTGATTATTCTAAATTTCTATTGTATTTGACAACTCTTACGTCACCTAAATGTTTTTAAATTGTAATGGCAACGAAGGTTCAGAATATTGAATTCATGGGCTAGTTGATAAAGGTATTATATATTTGAATTAGAGTAACATTTATCCAGAAGTATAATATATGCTATATTTCTTGTTTTATATTTTATAAAGGTAACATTTAATTAGAATGGCGTGCTTATTTAGGATAAAAGGTAATCTATTTGCTAAAACTTAGTGCGACTTGTTACAAATGATGCAACTATGGACATTAGACCGTATTACATAAAGGATTATGTTTCGTTTTCCAAAATTATTTTTTTTTTTCATGAAAAATTAATAACATGATATATTTGAAGTATGTGTAAATTATATTAGAATGAATCAGCAACGGAAAATTGTGCTTTCTATTTTCCTAAAATATTTCGAGTTTTTAAAAGTTTTAAATTTAAAGAAGCTGAGTACTACTTCAAAGGAAATCAAATCTTTTATCTTTATAGGTAAATATTTCATATTTCTGCTACAAGGTTACCTCAATATATTACCACATATATCTATATCCTCGTTGGAAAGACATGGATGACTTTCACAAAGTACGAATAATATGACTTCCAAAAGAAATCTTATGCCAGTTATAACATGTGGGCTCTTTGAAAGAAACATTTTTTCGTATCATGAAACGTTCTCTATAAATATACGCGTTCATAATGAAAAAAAAATGAACAAATCTAGTATTTCGTTTCAAATCTATTGTAGTTTAAATACTGGAAACTCTGGATTGCTGGGATTTTGTATTATATGCGGTGTAGCGTGTAATAAAGTCCACGTGACACATGAACAATTCGGATATGTGCACAGAACTGCTGGTAGGCTTCACGATGCGTAGTTACAGAGTGCTTTTGACATTTGCGTATTTATGAAGTGTTTGTGTCTGCAGAAAGATAGACAATAACGTAAAAATTACAATTAGTAGGTACCTACCTCTTTTCCATTTAATGAATTAGGGTTTGATGTGATTTATTCATTCATTGAAAGCTGAGTACTGTAAAAAGTTACATAGAATAGTGACAATAAATCAATGGGTACACAACTTCCGATTATGCAAATTACGTATGTACTAATATGTACACACTTTGTCAATTCGATTGAATACGACGGCCACCATCACGCGATAGGGGAGCATCGGGAACTACTTAGAGCTGCTAAATATTTGTTGTTTTTTTTTCGAACCGAGCCAAATACTCGATTATCCAACTAATACTTCAAATAACTGGAATATTCGAACAAGCTTGATAAAATTCGATGTTTTTAAATGATTTGAGCGATTTGAATGTTTGAACGGCTTGCGTGTATATACATATCCCCATAAAAAACTTCAAAAAAGTAAAAAATTTACGCCAAATATATGAAAAAGCCAAGGACGGAAAAGATTATTATAAAATAAATCACAAAAAAATAGACGATAATAATAATTACAATATAAAACAAAGATGTGAAATCAAAATGAGCTGCAAGTACATAAAGGTGCTTTGTAATAATCACGGACATTTTAATAATGTGAAGATAAAATGTAACATCTAGACATTTGCCTAGATGTCTGCGGCTTGCAAATCAAATACTTGGCGTGGCCAGGTACAGGCTATGCACAGATCTATACTCAGTGCTCGCAACAATATGTATAATATTTTGTGTATAGTACAAGAAAAACTGATTAAATTCGTGCATTATCAAAGGTGTAACGTACCGCTACCTACCGCCAAAAATTTTTCCTTTTGTTTGCACACATATTGTTAATTTCGTTTATATTATACCTAAGATAGTATACCATGCATGCGAGAGCGTGTTCAAACAGCGCGTGAATCAAACTAGTGACGGGCAACGCATGCGTTTAGCCGCCTATTCAAACAGTGAACACAGTGGCGCTAGTGAACCAAGCGCGCGTGCGCAGACCGCACGATCAACCGGACGCCGAATAATCCGTGTGTAGTGCGCGAGTGGCGCGAACCGGATGCTAATTCTAATTGGTGCGCGAGATCGCGCAGCGAGTGATTGGTGCGGGCCAAGTATCACAAACTGGTATAAATAGAGGCCCGCCAGCAGCAGAGAATAGAGGTAGAGGATCGAAGGATTGATTCGATCGATCGAGATTCGAGGATCAGGTCGATTCGGTGTGCAAAGACATTGTTGAAATATAGTCGCGCCGTGTCGTGTGCGTTAACAGTGCACAATTAAAAAACATTGTAATTATAATTATAAGTGCACTTCCTCCTACACATCGCAAAATTGGGGATAACCCCAATACCGCCGGCCCTGCGGCGGCGGCGGAGCATCTAACCTCCAAAGCCAAAACCCAGCGTCATCAAGCTCGTAAGGATCAATCACCATACAAGATAAAGGTGAAGTGCAGGAGCAGATCCCTTACATTATGCAACAAAGACGCCAGCTCCAGCTCAACCATGGCAAGTAATGAAACTTCAGTTACGGACACGAAAGGACTCTTTGCTACTCCGAATATTCCGGTAAGGAACAAATACATGGCTCTCATGAACTGTTTTGCGCCTAAACACCCGGATAAATCTCCAGACCACATTGAAGATGCAGTTTCTAATCAACATAAAAACACCGCACACATGAACAATACCTCGCAACCAACTTCCATAAAAACCAAAACCATCAAGCCACCTCCCATCTACCTTCACACCCCCCGCTCCTCCACCCTCAAGGAATTCTCTGACTCACTGCATGCTACAACTGGCGATAAATTTGAGTTGAAATGTCTAGGCCTTCAAACCAAAATTCAATTTTATAGCATGCCTTGTTATAATAATTTCATTGACATGGCTAAAAAAGGCAACCTCGAATTCCATACGTTCTCTCTTCCTGAACAAAAAACTCTAACCGTTATTCTCAAAGGCCTTGAAGACACTACCCCATCCGAAATTTTGAGCGAATTAAAATGCAAGGGTCTCAACCCCATAAACTGCCATTGTCTCCAAAAAAACAAATTAGCTCTACATCCAGCCTATAAAATCTCTTTTCCTCCAGGCACCAATATTCATGAAGTACGCAAAATAGGGCACTTATTCTACTCACGCATCTACTGGGAAAAATTTAATTCCCAAAAATCTTACATTCAATGCTATCGGTGCCAAGCATATGGACATCTTGCCAAAAACTGCAACAAGACACCAAACTGTGTTAAATGTGCGGCTAGACATCCAACTAAAGATTGTATCAAAACCCCCGATACTCCTGCCACTTGTTACAATTGCAAAGGAGATCACGCGGCCAACTTTAGTGGCTGCCCCTCCTTACTCAAATATCTTGCCAAAAAAGATAGGAATGTAGATTCCACTCCAACAACTCGCTCAGTACCTCCTCCCTCCATCAACCCCCAAAGTCTCTCCGCCTTTCCAACTCTCCCCAAAAGCTCCTCACACCCTAAACCATTCAATCCTGTCCAAATAGGCTTGTCATATGCACAAAGCCTTGGCAACACATCTTCACCCTCACATGCAGAACAAAATCCCCTTCACAACAAATCCTCTCACAACCCTCCCTCCGCTTATAATACTGTAAATGATAATAACAACCCTACTAACCTCCTCTCTGCTACAATCTCTGAAATTCAACAACTAAACTCAATCTGCGATCTCCAAAAAATTTACAAGCTAGCCCGTCAATTAAATCTCAGGCTCCAAAATACTAACAAGGAGGCCGCGACATCTGGAACACGGATTTTGATGACTCTCATATATGTTGTAGTGTAGGCGTAGTAGACCAATATATGTGTCACATGTTGGGTCCACTACCCCATAGTTTCCGAAATATTAATAAAAAAAGATGTTTATGCGTTGAAGAACAGAAGCGATAGCGTTGTTCATTGTAATGATGAATAGCGACGCGTGTAAAGGGCAGGTCTCGTACCAAAACTTTCACCGGTTCGATTCTCACTGGAATCATTTTTTTTTATAAATTTATTTTATATGTTTTATTCCTCAAAAGATAAAGTATTATTTTTTACATTCTAAAATGTGACATTTATCGTAAAAACAAATGAAACAATAAAATTTACGACACCATGCACATCTAATAAAAGATGTATGGCCACAGGTACATTTTTTAATTGTACAATTAGTTTCTAGTGGACATGACATTTGAGAATGTAAAAAATAATACTTTATCTTTTGAGGAATAAAACATATAAAATAAATTTATAAAAAAAAATGATTCCAGTGAGAATCGAACCGGTGAAAGTTTTGGTACGAGACCTGCCCTTTACACGCGTCGCTATTCATCATTACAATGAACAACGCTATCGCTTCTGTTCTTCAACGCATAAACATCTTTTTTTATTAATATTTCGGAAACTATGGGGTAGTGGACCCAACATGTGACACATATATTGGTCTACTACGCCTACACTACAACATATATGAGAGTCATCAAAATCCGTGTTCCAGATGTCGCGGCCTCCCCTTGTAAGTCAATAATGGAACAGACTATCATTTTCGCAGAAATTCTAGCTACCTGCAATGAATAGTTTCCCATGCAAAATCAGCACCTGGAATGCCACCAGCATTAAACCTAAAATACACGAACTTCAAATCTTTCTGGAGGATCATCAAATTGATATTCTACTTGCATCTGAAACTTGGCTGCAACCCGTTGACAATATTCGCCTTAGAAATTATCAAATCATTCGCCAGGATAGACAGGGACAAAGAAAAGGCGGAGTAGCTATTATCCTCCACAAAAACTTTAAATATGAAAACATGCAACAACCCAACACAGGTCCTATCGAATCTATATTTGTTAAAATTCACTCCAAACCCTCCTTAATAGTCGGAGCAATCTACATTACGCCAAAAACAAAGATTACGCAAGAAAATCTAGACAACCTAACATCGCACAGCACCCCTTATATAATAGGAGGCGACTTTAATGCTAAGCACACCCTCTGGAATAATTGCACTAATAATAGATTGGGGAACATAATACATAAACATCTACATAAGAACAGCTATCACATTGAGCATAGTAACACATTCTCACATCAGGCCCCCAGAGCAAACCCCTCTAATATTGACTTTTTCCTATCCAATCTCTCATTCCAAATCAAATGCTCCACTATCAATGAGCTATCTTCCAATCACCTCCCTATACTTTGCGAAATAAAGAACAAACACAAACCGTTCACCAACTACATCATCAGCAACACTAACTGGGACAACTACAGAACATCGTGTAATCGACTGCAAATCAACAATAGCATCCACAGTCATCAGGACATCACCAATGAAATAATCAGACTAGGGAAAACCATAACACAGGCATTTCATAAGTCTACCTCTATAACAAAGGCTTATGCACGAACAGTAAAACCTGATCAGGAACTCATTAATCTCATAAAGCTCAGAAATAGATACAGAAGGAAGTTTCAAAAAACTGGCAACTCAATTCACAAATTTTTGCGTAACTCGCTAACCAAAAAAATACAGGAAAAAATCTGGGACCTCAAGCAGGAGAGTTGGGGACGGAAACTTCAATCCTTAAACAATGACAAAACCAATGCCAGCACCTGGAAAATATACAAAGCCATCAAGACAAACCCTCAAGAAATTCCTCCATTAACCTCTGACTCAACCACTGCTTATACAGATAATGAAAAGGCCAATCTCCTTGCATAACAATTTGCTAATGTTCACAAACAAACATCTGTCTCCTGCTCTCCATTTGATCAACAAGCTATAGCCAACTTAGACAAAATCATGTCAACTGATTCTGAACTAAACTGCTCGTTCATTACTCCGAGATACATTAAGAACTTAATATCCGAATTACCAAAAGGGAAAGCTCCTGGCCAGGACCAAATCACAGCAGATCTTTTAAAAAACGCACCTGCCAAAATAATAGTCCAGCTCTACTATATATTTAAGAAAGCTATCATACTAGCGCACTTTCCTGACTGCTGGAAAGATGCCACTATCCTCCCCATCAGGAAGCCCAACAAAACCTCCACGCTGCCCTCGAGCTACAGACCCATCAGTCTTCTAAGTATTCTAGGGAAATTACTAGAAAAAATAATACTGAATATAATACATAAACACATAACGGAAAATCATATCATTATCAATGAGCAGTTTGGTTTCCAACAAAATCACTCCACTATCATGCAGATACTCAGGATTACAGAATATGCCACCCTCGAGATGAATAAAAATAGAATCACCGTTGCCTCCTTTCTTGACCTAAATAAAGCTTTTGATACGGTTTGGCATCAAGGACTCATTTTAAAAATGCACAAATTAAACTTCCCACTGCACATCATCAAAATCATCTGGAGCTACATCAATAATCGAAGCTTTAATGTAAAAGTTAAGCAAACCAAATCCGTCAATCATGTCATATCGGCAGGGGTTCCCCAGGGATCTGTGCTAGGACCTACCCTATTCAACTTATATCTGAACGATATTCCAAAGAACGCCAATACTCATCTTGCTCTCTTTGCTGATGATACAGCCATATACGCCTCATCATGGCAACTCAAACAAGCTGTCAGATATGTCAACATCCACCTCCAAGAAATCCTAGATTACTTGGAGAAATGGAAACTCAAAATCAACGCTGACAAAACAGTCAACATCTACTTCTCCACAAAAAGAATAAAAAATCCTGACCCTATATATGTAGACAACCATCCTGTGCCCTGGGCCAAACAAGCCAAATATCTTGGCCTCTGGCTTGACAGAAGTCTTACTTGGCAGCCAACAGTAAAAGACAGAACTGCCAAAACCTACGGAGCTCTAAGATGCTTAAGGCCCCTCATTGGACCCCACAGCAAACTAAATACCACTACCAAGCTCCTCCTCTACAAAACCTGTGTCAGACCAATCCTCACATATGGCATACAAATATGGTCCACCGCTGCCCCTTCTCATCGGAAAGCAGTGCAAAGACTCCAGAACAAATTCCTCAAGATCATCCTAGATAAACCTAGGGAATACCCAACCATTCCCTTGAATCGAGAAGCAACCATCGAACTCATACAGGACTACATCAACACACAACTACTACTACTATATAAACCTGATCACACAAATCCCTTAATTAGTGGTATTGGAAACTACAATTCTTCCAATATACCATTAAAGATCATGAAGAAAACACCACGACTCCTCATGTAATACACCAGAATACAGCTGCAGCAAACAGGTCATCGGGTTTTTTGAAACTTTTACCCCGAGCAATAATCATTCTTCTTAAATATTACAGCAAGCACTATAACGCTTATGACAGTGGGTCATCGGCAGAAGCCTAG
This sequence comes from Andrena camellia, assembly GCA_029448645.1. Lineage (NCBI taxonomy): Eukaryota > Metazoa > Arthropoda > Insecta > Hymenoptera > Andrenidae > Andrena > Andrena camellia. Next base: position 1,905,563 of record CM055682.1, on the reverse strand, counting down.
GTACCACGGATCCTTACTCATTGTATATTAATATAAAAAAAAAAGCAGAGAATAGACTTGGTTCTGCCACCGAACCAACCAGACCTAGGTCGCTTTAGCTAGCCCCTCAGTCTCGCGAAGTTAAGGAAGTCTATTTTAAATCAACGTCCTAAACACCAACTTCCATACGAGGTCGCTTTTACTAGCCCCTCAACACCTAAACGAGGTCGATTTTACTAGCCCCTAAATTTCCATTCGAGGTCGCTTTTACTAGCCCCTACACCTCATCCTGTAAAGCGTGGTGCCAGCTGATAGGCACCAGAAGCACACTACCAATCCGAGGGAAGGAAGCCGCCGAATTCAACTTCCATCTGGGGACGCCCTAATTGGCTACTTGGCCACCATCTGAGATCCCTTTCACTAGCACTCAGCTACCATCCCAGAAAGCGTGGGCAAGCTGATAGGCAACAGGAAGCAACTCCAAATCGAAGAGAAGGAATCCTCTCGAACTCTCAACTTAAACATACGAAATAGACCAAGCGTCATTTCTAGTCTCTCAATCCGACTTAGCGTCGAAATCTTATGTTCAACTAAACGATCTAGAACCGAATCTTTTATATTAATTAGCGTAATATTCTTTATTATCGACTTAGCGTCAAAAGTGAAATAATACTCTTTATTACCGACCCCGCGTCGAAACCTAAATTAAAACGATATTCTTTAAATACCGACCGATACGTCGTAACGCAATTACCTTACGTTCAATTATATTAATTTATCGTTATAGTTCTCACGACTCCGAGTCGTATTATATGTTCCATTTCGACCTAGCGTCAAACCATTTTGGAATAAACTATTTTTGTTACCCATCGTTAAAAAGAACTCTCGTTTCGTGAAATTCATTTCTTTATCGCACACCACCCGAACCAATCCCACAATTCCACGGGTAAACCGCTCTACTTGTGGAATCTCAAAGGTGTCCATGTATCAAAATAACTGAATAAGTATGTATACGAAATCCTTCCTACAAAATTATGCATACATACATAGCCTGGCGTAGGTCACAGCATCATTTTACACTTCGATTATCTACATATACATAAAATCCTTAGTTTAGTTACAAATAGAAAACAGTTTGATGATATACAAACATGTCGCAATTCAAATTTTGGCAACTTACCTTGTGTTTGAGACTGCATTTTGGTTGCAATTCAATGGTACAACGTTACATATTTGTAAAAACACGTGGCATCTCAAATTTTGACAATTTACCTTATTTGACACTCGCCAGGTTATAACTTGACGGTAAGCTGTCAAAATTTGGAGTAGATTGCATAGTGAATATAGCAATTGACGAACGAAACATGTGTTAGTTTCTTTTGGCTGAAGCTGTGCGTGTAACGCGTATACGTATTATGTTGACGAAAATTTTGACTGGAGAAGAAGAATCATAAGAATAAGAAAAATCTTACCCTTTCCGACAGATCCATAACATGATATTACGATATCTCTGTCATGCGAGAACTGATTTTATTGAATTTGGTCTTATTCAAAAGCTTATATGCGGTTTACATAAGAAAAATGCCTTTAAATTTAGAAAATATTACAGGCGCGATGAGATATTAATGAAATAAGTTTCAGGTAAGGTTGGATTAGCCGAATTACGAGTAAAAAATACGCGGCAACGACAGTCGACATATACAGGGTGTCGAAACATGTACTTAGCGGCGAGACGCTACCGCGTCTCTAGATACAACCTACTTGATTTCAAATGAATAACTTGAATCTGTAGAACTACTCGATCGATTTCGAATTACTCAAAAATTCTAATAATACTCGGCAATTCGAGCCAATAATAACAATTATTAGCTATTACTTAGTAAGGATGGATATTTGATTTAAGGCTTACATTCAACGAGCTTTACTACCTGGCTTCGCCCAGACTTTAGATTCTGATTTTATATGTATATAAAAAAAATTTTTTGTAAAAATATTCACATTTATCTGGATTAGCTAGGCATAATGAGCGGGGACACATTTCGTGATCTCAAAGTTTACCGTTCGAATGTTTTTAGGCGATAAACAAACACACGAACACTTTCTGCTTTATATATTTAGATATAAGTACATACTTATTATTCTGAACGACTCAAATTACCGAATACTAACAGTCACTGTTAATAATTGATACCCACTAATATTATTCATGGAATATAAAATTTTGGTAATTATTTAGAAGTTTTCTATCCTCACCGATTTCGATGATTTTTGGGTATGTTATTAAGATCATGATTCTGAACAACTTTTTCCTGTATATTTGTATATACAGGAAATATAACCGCTGCATGGCATTAGTTTCCGAGATATTCGCAAAAAACTGTTGTTATCACTGCATTGAATTCGATCCATACATGCATGATGCGGCAGCGTGTGCGTCAGCACGAGACCGCCGCTCATCTACTGTTTCTGCATCTACGTCGCGGTGACCGGCAGGCAATTGTCGCCCACTACGCCGAAGCGGAGCGCCGGCGACCAAAGCGAAATGTTTGTCGCCGCTGTTCTGTCATATGGGCGATGCGTGATCGCTGCTGTTCTCTCATATGAGTGTGAGGCATGGTCTCCGCGTTTCGTTTCGCCGCACTTCGACCTAGTGGGCGACCTCCTTAATGAGGTCTATACATACATAGGTACCTACAGATTTTACATTTTTTAACCGACTTCAAAAAGGAGGAGGTTATAGATTCGACCCGTATGTATTTTTTCATATTTTTCTGTTTTTTTTTTATGTTTGTCCCCGCATATCTCCTCAGCATGGTATGTCAATATATACAGGGTGTTACTCTACCTATAGTCAATACTTTGTGGGGTGATTCTACAGGCGAATATAAGTCGAAAATCGAGACTGACGAAATTGCGGTAAATGTGTCGTTTATTAATTATCGATGGTTAAAAATTGGCGTCTGGAACGCCTGAATGACGGAAACTCGACGGACAGCGGGCCGCGCGAGGCAGGCCAGCCAAGGTGCGTGCAGTGGCGGCGGATGTGCGACGGATTTACCATGTAGAGCGCATACTTACCCACCTCGCTGAAACTGTGACATACGGTACTTGCGATAATTTATGAAAAGAGACAAACGTTATAAGACATTAACCTGCCTACTCGTAAAAATCCACAAGGGCATATCAAAACCCGTCCAACGGGATTCACAAGTAGAGAGGGTGAATGCCATTGCCTTTGAAAATATTGCCCTAAAAAATCACCCACACGGGCACACACGCACCACGATTAGTTTACTCGCAAATGTCCATGTGTTTACGCATCGCGAGTGTCCAGAAAAATATGCTTACAGACATGCTCAATACTCTTCACCGGAAAACTACACGCACCGCGATTGTCCATCCATCGTAGTGAATTCGCCCGTACATACCACTTCACACACCACGCCCACAATAAGCACTTAAAAAGAGAAAAAAAAACAATTCTAAAGAACCTAAGCTAAAGCTAATACTTAAACTGAAACTGAAACTAAACCTAAAATTAATCTACAACTCTAACTAAATTCAAAAACGCAGACTGCTTTCTACAATAGAAATATTTCTCGCCCATTGCAGTCTGTGCTCGCGTTGACGACAGTCGTCAAACTGAGGAGACCTTGGCCAAATCCCTGTGCGAAGTAAACGAAAAATGTTACGAATTAACAACCAAATACAATGTGTCGCTACACCTTCGCCGAGTCACTCAGGCGATGATAGACAGCTAATGCGATAAATTAAATTCTTTATTCTTCATCGTATCGATGGGTATGGCAGTGACACCAATGGATTCCCTATGTTTTTCCGATGAAAATCATACCAAATGTAATGTAAATTGGATTACTTTTAACGAAGCTAATTTTACATGAGGCCCACGTGTGCCTCTGCTGGAGAATCACAGCTGTTTCGCACGGCCAGCCAATGCCCCCGACGAGACCGTTCCTCGCTGAGTTTCGTGGCCTCCGACCGCGACGCTCGAGCTAGGAGGGCCATACAATGTTGCGCACTAGAAAGGGACGAATCTGAAATTATTCTGCATTTCTCATCAGATCTTTGCGAAAGTGGCGTTAATCGATTCCTCATGTTTTCCGGATGAAAATGGCCCCAAAAACGACATAATGCGGACCATAATTAAGGAAATTACATAAAAAATTGATTTGCATAATGGAAAATGAACTTCGTTAAAATAGGAAGAACATAAGGAATCCATTGATGTCACTGCCATACCTATCGATTCCATGAAGAATAAAGAATTTAATTTATCGCATAAGCTGTGTATCATCGCCTGAGCGACTGGACGAATATGTAGCGATACATTGTATGTGGGTTGTTTATCCGTAAAGTTTTTCGTGTCCTTCGCGCAGGGATTTGGCCAAGGTCTCCTCAGTTTGACGCCTGTCGTCAACGCGAGCACAGATTGCAATGGGCGAGAAGTATTTCTATTGTAGAAAGCAGTCTGCGTTTTTGAATTTGGTTAGAGTTGTAGATTAATTTTAGGTTCAGTTTCAGTGTCAGTTTAAATTTTAGCTTTAGCTTAGGTTCTTCAGAATTGTTTTTTTCTCTTTTTAAGTGCTTATTGTGGGCGTGGTGTGTGAAGTGGTATGTACGGGCGAATTCACTACGATGGATGGACAATCGCGGTGCGTGTAGTTTTCCGGTGAAGAGTATTGAGCATGTCTGTAAGCATATTTTTCTGGACACTCGCGATGCGTAAACACATGGACATTTGCGAGTAAACTAATCGTGGTGCGTGTGTGCCCGTGTGGGTGATTTTTGAGAGCAATATTTTCAAAGGCAATGGCATTCACCCTCTCTACTTGTGAATCCTGTTGGACGGGTTTTGATATGCCCTTGTGGATTTTTACGAGTAGGCAGGTTAATGCCTTACAACGTTTGTGTCTTTTCATAAATTATCGCGAGTACCGTATGTCACAGTTTCAGCGAGGTGGGTAAGTATGCGCTCTACAAGGTAAATCCGTCGCGCGTCCGCCGCCACTGCACGCACCTTGGCTGGCCTGTCTCGCACGGCCCGCTGTCCGTTTAACCATCGATAATTAATAAACGACGCATTTACCGCAATTTCGTCACTCTTGATTTTCGACTTATATTCGCCTGTAGAACCCCCCCCCCCCCCCCAAGTATTGACTATAGGTAGAGTAACAAAACGTCAAAAATAAAAAAATTTTAAAAAAATTAAAACCGACTTCAAAAAAATAAAAATGCATTAAAAAGTAAAAAATAATTCTTCCCTTTATTTAATTTACGACTCTCATATTTTTTAAGTCGGCGCCTGGTTTAGGGGGAAGTGGGGTAGATTGATGCAGAAAAACTGAATCTCATATGTTATGCAACAAAAATGAGTAAAATAAAAAATTTTTTTGCTTTATGCATGTCATAACTAATCAATATTATAATAGCAATCAAAAGAATCATTAAAGTTAGGAGATAATGAGAATATAATGACTTAAGTAAAAAATGGGTTTTGTATCATTCTGCCCCACCTACGGGGCACTTAGATACATTGGATGGGGCACTTTGATACAAAGCGTAAATTGTATGAGAATGGTAATTATTTACAAAAATTTAATGAAAAACACCGTTTTTATTGTGAGAGATCATAATCAGTCTTAGAATTTGTTACTTAAAATCTATATTACGTATCAAAACTAACAATATTTCATACTTATCAGAGACTTTATGGCAGGTTTTTTTAACAAAACATCAAAACTTATATTAATCTTTCCTCAAACACCTATCTATTTAAAAATAAACTTTAGGATAACTTTAAAAAATAGGAACTCATATTAAGTAGTCAAAAATAAAAATATAAACTAAATACTATTTAGCTTCTATTGCACATTAAATCCACTTAAGTCGATAGAAAAAGTATAAAGAGATGATGTTCGAGATGTGCTGTTTGAGAAATTTGGTTTTGGCAACTGCAAAACAACATCCTTGATATCAACGCTTGCCTTAACTTGTACAATAGGGAAAACAAACATACAAGATCCTGTTTTTTTCCTGAGATTAGATACTTATGATTTAGAAACGACTTTGGCCACGTAATAAACAACAGTTTTTTTCTTTTCAAATTTAATGAGTAGGAAATCTCCAGCATTTATATTTGTAGGATTGGAAACATCAAAATTTATATCCTCATCTTCTGGATCAGATGCAATTTCAAAATCTTCGTCGTCATCATCACTCAATTTTACAGATTCATTCCGACTGGTATCGGACTCAGATTGTGAACGACGATATCTTTTCTTCTTAGTTTTTTTAGTTTCCGTTAAACTCAATAAATTTTTTGCCGTTTTCAACTCTTTTGCTTTCTGCTTTGTCATTTTAATTTGCTGTTTCCTTTCCTTCTCTTCGCGCAATCTCTGTAATCTATCTTTTTCGGGGGAATCAGTGAAGACTCTCGATTTCCCTTTCTCTCTTCCTTTCTTCGATGAAGAAGTGTTTTTACCAATGACCTTTTTTGGATATGGTCTAACTACTTCAGGGGACAATATTGGCGTAGAGGCTGGTGAAACGACATTAGGAAATAATGTTACATCCTCTTCCAATCGGTTTCTCAGGGAGTCAGCTTCAAAAACTGGTATCTTGTCTTCTTCACAGTTTTCGGTAACCTCATCATTTTGGCTAATGTCCACGTCCACAAAACCTAGCTCCTGTATATTTTCTTCATTTGTCACATCCGTAACGTCAGCAATATCTTGAGAACTCGTATCAAATATTTCTATTGGTGCGAAATCGTGATCTCCAAACGCAAATCTATTAAATGGCCAAATGCCTGGTTTTAAAAACCCACTTGTAATATTCTTTGGGTTAAAAGATTCCAGAAAAGCTAATTTTGTTAGTTCGGCAATGTTATATATGGACAAAGTTTTTCCTACATTTCGAATGTGCCAATCGTTAAAAGCGATTTTTAGTTTGCCTTTAAAAGGTCCAAAAACGCTGACGTCCAAAGGTTGTAATTTGTGTGACGTGTGTGGTGGTAGAGACAAGTAGACAATACCATTGTCACGACAATAGTTGACCGCTTCGATTGAAATATGAGACTCATGGTTGTCACATATGATTAGAATGGGATTATCCTTGGTGCATAAAGTATGGCGCTGAATATGTCTTAGAACTTGAGTGTGCAATTCTGCAGTCATCCAGCCGCTTCTGTTTGCCAAACCTAGACTTCCTTCCGGAGCACCATTTAAAAAATGCTCTTTGAAGTGGACACGTGGGAAGACATACACAGGAGGAAGAGCAGTGCCTGTTGCAGTAACTATACCACAGAATGTTACCAGTTCTCCTCGTTCACCTGATACTATTTGTCCTATTTGTCTCTGTTTTTTGTCAGCCAAAACTTTAGGTGTAGATAAGACTGTATTAATCCCAGTTTCGTCCAAATTTATTATACGATCAGGTGTAAATTTATAGCGCGTTATTACACGTTCATAATTGTCAAAAAATTCAGTGACTGCGGTTTTATTAAATGCAAAACTTCTTGCTGCGCTCGTATTTTCTGGCTTCCTGAGGCTTACATCCTGATTCCTCTTTCTAAATCCTGCCGCCCAATCTTTTCCAGCACATCGATTTTTTTTCCAAGATTCCGGATATTTACATCCCAAGAATTCTGCATATTCATAAGCCAAAACCAAGACTTGCTGCAAAGACAGCCCGTAGTGCATTTTACTAGAGTTCAGTAAATATTCAGTAAACGCCTTCTCTTGTTCAGTTGAGAAAACCTGTGCAACAGTGTACTTGGACCCATATTTACTAGAAGATGACGCTTCATTTTCTTCAAAAGTTTTTCGAAATTTTTCAATGCGATGTTGCAAAGTTGCAGCTTTGATCTTGTATTTGTCAGCTGCCCTCCGTATAGACAATCTTTTCGATACAACTTCGGATATAGCAGTCTTTACATTCTCCTCATTAATACTTCCTCTATCAGTCTTAGGTTTGTACGTTCGCACCATTTTCTGGAAAACAGAATAACTAGTTTACAGATTTTATGCAAACTTGTATATTGGGACACTATTGTATACTAGCGGGGCACTTTGATGCATATCAATGTGCCCCTTGTCTTAGTGTATCAAAGTACCCCAGCGAACATTTTCAAGAAACTAACAATTATTTATAAAACCACTGAACTTATTTAAAAGTCACGTGCAATTCTGATTACTAAATAGAATAACTTACCTTTGGTATTTTTAAATATTAACTAAATGACGTAAAACAACGTTGGAACACTTTCACACTTCACGTAATTTTTTAGTTGCTCGTGCTAAAAACACACCTACTCTCGTCAAACGCCAAAGGTCAAATGGCGGACAGCGCGGTCGCAACTGTTTTGTTCACACATGTCTAGGTACGTTTTAGTGATGTCGCAGCATGAATAACGTTTTTCGATTGTTAAATATGGTTGGTGCATCAATGTGCCCCTTGCATCAAAGTGCCCCACCTCCCCTACACAGTGCAAATGATGAGGCGCCGACTTAAAATATATGACAGTAGTAGTAGTAGTAGTAATAGTAGTAGTAGTATTTTATTCAGATAAGGCGTATCGCCTAGCATAATCTTTATGTTAGTATATAAGGGTATGTTTCTAGTTTACATAGATTTACTTATAGTTTACTTAGAATTTCTTTTCTTACTGTTTACTTAAAGTTGTTACAGATAACTTATTTGCAGTTAACTCTATATATAATTCTCTTCCTTTTGTTATTCTTCTAGACAAAATGCTCATAGCCTCATGCTGTTCCTTATGAAGTTTGTTAGTTCCCATATTTGCTTTTTCTTATCTGCTGATATTATGGCTGTCCAGTCGTTGTTTTTCAGAAATTCTGTTCTGAATTCAGCGTATTGGGGTCATTCTTCTAATATGTGCTTCCTGCTTTTCGGCACATTTTTGTTGCACATAGCGTATATTATGCTTTCATCTATTCTATGTATATGCTATTCCATTTCCTGTCCTCACTGACCACTCTTGCGTCCCTGCTAATCTAACTTGTGCCATTATTCTTTTGGTTGTTAGTGTCAGTTTTAAATCCAGGTATTCAGCTTTTGTTATTATTGTTGTGTTTTTTATATATTTATATACTTCACTTTAGGAAGATTTGTTTACTCTATCTTTGTCTTCTTTAAAAAGCTTCTCTGGTATTTCTGTTATCATTCTCTCTTATAAACTGACCAGTTCTGCTAGATCACTACCTTCGTATCCATTTTTGCTGAGTTTATTCTTCATCTGCGTGTACCAGTTCCTTTTCAAGTCTGATGTTTCCCTATCTAATGACCTCAATACCTCGAAGCATCTTCTTGGGTATCTATGTTCTCCCATGTTTATTAGTTTTAGCTAGTAATTAGTACCTCTTTTTACTAATTCATGCTCTAGATGCATCCTTCCTGATTCCATTCTAATTATGTAGCCTGGTGTATTCCTGGGCACACCTTATATCCTTTTTCGAAAATCTGTTTGTATTCTCTCTATTTTTGCTGAGTAGCGTAGTCCCCATACTCCTGCGCTATATAGTAATGTGGCCGTTGCTATTGCTTCGAAGAGTTTCACTGCTGTGTTCCAACATTTTATTGCTATTAGTGGCTTCCAAACTGTACTCATTGCTATTTTTGCCCGGGATGCAAAATATTTTATTGCTGCTTGGAATGTGCCTGATCTTGAAAATAGTACCCCTAGGTAGGTATATGTTTACACTTCTATTATTTTATTTTTGTATATAATTTTTCTTGTTCCTACTTTTCTATTTGTTCTTCTACATATTAATATTTTTGTTTTATTCGTATTCACTTCTAGTTGGTTTTCTGTGCAATACTTCTGCAGTGTATTAACTTTATCTTGTAGATCTATTGGGTTGCCTGATAGTATCACCAAGTCGTCAGCAAACAATAGTATTTCCATTTTTTCCACAATCCCTCTGTGTCCTTCTCTGATGAAGAATTTGTCGATATCGTATTTCATCCACGAAAAGAGGGTTGGACTCAGGCTATACCCCTGCATCACTTCTTTATTTATACTAATGTTCGCCGTGCACTTATTATCTTTTATTTTTATTTGTGTATTTGCTTTTTGATACAAATCGGTTAGAACCTTTATTATTTGTGAAGTAATTCCTGCGTTGTGTAACTTGTTCCATAGAATTGAGTGCCATATACAATCGAAAGCCTTCCTAAAATCTACGTATAATATATACAACCTTCCTTTTGGTCTCGCTAACGCTTCTGCTATCTTGCTTGGTAGTACGAATACATTGTCCTCGCATGATCTTCCGGTCCGGAATCCTGCTTGTCCTTCAGGCAACATATTATTGCTCTCGCACCATGAGTTTATTTTCCTGGCTAGAATTGGTGTAAAAATTTTGTAATAGCATTGGCTAATGTTATACCTCTATAGTTGTTCGGATCTTGCTTATTTCCTTTCTTGTGGAGCATTACTGTATTGGTGTTTCCCCAGCTTGGGGGCACTTCTCCCTTATGTAGAATTTTATTCAAGAGTTGTATTAGTATCGATTTCATATTATATGGCAGGTATTTATAATATTCATTTGTAATACCATCTGGTCTTGGAGCTTTGTTCGTCCGCAGTTTCTTCAAGATTGAGTCTAATTCTCCCAATTCTATATCCTTGTCTAAGAATGGGTGTCTTGCGTCGACCACTTGATATTTTATATTTGTTTCTTGCCTATAGAATTCTTTATAGAATTTTTCTGGGTTCTGCCTGAAGTTTATTTTCCTCACCAAGTTTGTATTGTCCTTTATATTCGCCATGTCTGCTTGTATTTTATTGCAGTACTCCCTTTTCTTATTCTTGATTGTAGTTCTATATTGTTTCCTTACTTTTAAGTAGGCTGTTCTTGAATGCTCATCTTCTCTTCTTCTAAAGGATTTCGATCTGCTCTTTACTTCCTTCCTAGATTTGTAGCACTCCTGGTCGAACCATGGTTTGTTTTTCATATTGTGTGTTTTGTTCCTTTTTTTTGTATTACCATTCCTAATTTATTTGCTGTCTCTTTTATATTCATAATTATACCATTACATAAGTTTTCTATTGGTAGCTCGGTTTCTATTTCTTGGTTTGCCATTGTTTCTTGGTATTGATCGGCTTTGTTGTTGTCCCAAATTAATTTATTTTCCGCTGCTCCTCTTCCCTTCTCCTCGCTGTTTTCTTCTCTTGTTGCCTTCCACTTGATTTTTATGGGCAGATGATCTGAAGCTCCATTTCTTTTATTTCAAAATCCGCTATTTCTTGTAATATGTTTACATCTACCCAGATCATATCTGTTGTACTCATGCCTTTATCTATATATGTATATTGTTCTTCTCTACCCGAGTTACTCCTCACATTTAAGACTATTAGGCCAAGTTCTTCCATTGTCTCGCACAATATCTTCCCTGCTCTATTTGCTGTGTTATCCATTATTTTCGCGATATTTACAAACTCTGTTCCATCTGTTACAATTTCCTCCACTTGGTTATAATTTCCGATTCTTGAATTGAAGTCGCCGCCTACTATCCTTGGTGAATGGAATCTTTCCTTGACTTACTTCAACACTTCTCCTAATGTTTCCAGTAGGTAAGTAATTAATCCACTAATTAGTCCACTTCTCCTAATGTTTCCATTATTTTTAATTCTTACACATGTTTAATTCTTACACATAACAACGTTTCGCTCATTTTTACTACATTTAGTGACTGTATTATGTTTGGATTATATAGAATGCATAGTCCTCCACTTGCCCTTCCTAGAGATTTTTCTTTGGTTGCTTCTCTTGTTATGTATTTAAAATCCTTTAGGAACGATGGCAAATGTACTTGTGCTTCAGTCTTAAATGTTTTACTTAGACATATTATTACACTGTTCCTTAAATGTTCAGTATAATCATCTATATATAGCTTATGAAGGTTCGCCAGTCCATGAATATTCCAAAACATAAATTCTATTCTGTTTGCATTCACTTTGCTCTTTCTGGATTTTCCTTCCTTACTATCGAAATAACTTCTCTTCAACTAGACCCAGCCCTTTTTTCCATATCAGCGTCTCGTTGTCTATATGAACCTTTTGGTACCCTATCTTAATCCTTTTCCCTTGTTCTCTTTGCGTTGCTGCATATGAAGCTATTTCCCTCTGTATCTCTCTCTGCTCTGGTGTCTGGTTCTAACCGATTTGTAAGTCATCGTCGATGTATATTCTTTCTCCTTTTAGCACCTTTTTATTTGCTTTTATTTTCAGTTTATTTTTCAAGTCTGCTAACTTGACTTTTATTAATTGGTTGTTATTCTTTGTTTTTATCTCTTGTATATAGTCTAATTCCACTTCCACTCTTAGCTTATCCTTTAAAAATCTCCTGGTTTCTTCTTCTACTCCGTTCTTTATTTGCAGTCCTTTGATAATAATATTATTTTTTCTCTCCTTCCTTCTTCTGCTTTCTTCGGTTTCTTCCAATACCGCTATTCTTTTCTCCAGCTTCACCCTTTCTTCTGTCCATCTTGTTTCTTTCTCCTCCATTTTTTCTTTTAAGCTTGACATGTGCCTTATTAGATCTATTAGGTACGTGTTTTCCTTCCTTACTTCTTTTAAATCCTCTTTCATATTTCTCATTTCACCCGACATTTCGTCTGTCTTATGTATCAACTGTGTTAGCATCGTTGTTATACCGGGCTCTGTTTCTTCATTTCTTTTGCTATGGCCTGTACTGTCTTTGCTTATGATTAGTGACCCCTGTTTCTCGTCCTTTGCTGCTATCTTACTACATATTTGTTATATGCTTTAGTGGTCTTCCTCTTGAGCTTTTTTCCTCTGCTATTTTGGTTATATTTTATTGGAATCCTTACGTTCCATCTGGTCTTCCTAACCGCTGTTTCCCTTTTTTTGTTTTCTTACTTTATTCGCCACCAGAATTCTGCTTTCCTTATCTTATTTTATTGTCTTTTTGTTCCTTTATTATACTTTATACCCTACTTTCTCCTTTATGCTATTTCTTGCTTTATTTTCTAATTACTTCTTCACAGTCCACTTCTACCTATGTTGCCATGTCCGAATCCGTAACTAACCTAAAAAAATATGAGTGTCGTAGATTAAATAAGGGAAGGAATTATTTTGTACTTTTTAGAGGATTTTTATTTCTTGAAGTTGGTTTTAATTTTTTTTTAAATTTTTTATTATTAAGATATAGCAACACTTCTGTTCTTGAAATAAACTCTTTTTCTATCGATTCATTTCATTCTCATGAGACTCTTGATTAATTGAATAGTTTAAAATGATACAAGTATCTTGTTGTTTTTAAAGTATCTTAAAGGTATTTGAGTAATTATGTCAATCCGAGTAGCTTGAATGTAAGTAAGTAGTTAAAACGTTCAAGCTGTTCAAATCAATGGAGAAGATTACATTTTTCCAAGCTTGTTTAAATAATTCAGCTACTTACAAATAGAGTAGTACTTGACTTGGTTCGAATGATTTGACCTGAGTTCAACTTACAATTAGCTTGAACTTTCGAACTACTTGGACAGCACTACCGGAAACTTCTAGAAACACATCGCAATGCTCCCCCCTCCCCCCCCCCCCCACAACTGCGGACACAGAGCTGCAGGAAAATGATTACGTCACGAGCAGTAGATGAGGAGTGCGGAACAGGTCAAGTCAGGCATACACAACTGGATGCCCTACGGGTGCCCACCAGATCTAGAGACGCGGTAGCGTCTCGACGCCAAGTATGACACCCTGCATATATGTTGACTGTTCGACTGTCGCTGCCGCGTATGTTTATTCGTAAACCGGCTATTCCAACCTAACCTGAAACTTATTTCATTAATATCACATCACGCCTGCAATATTTTTTAAATTTAAAGGCATTTTTCTTATGTAAACCGCATATAAGCTTTCGAATAAGACCAAATTCAATAAAATCGATCCACGCATGACAGAGATATCGTAATATCGTCCCATGGATGTGTCGGAAATGGTAAGATTTTCCTTCTGATTCTTCTTCAGCAGTCAAAATTTTCGTCAACATAATACGTATACACCTTACACGCACACCTTCAGCCAACAGAAACTAACACATGTTTCGTTCGTCGATTCTTGGGGCCGGCTTCCGTCGACACCGCTTTCGTCGACATAATATACCTATCCCCATAAAAAACTTCAAAAAAGTAAAAAAATACGCCAAGTACATGAAAAAGTCGAGGACGGAAAAGAGTGCTATCAAATAAATCACAAAAATAGAATATAATAATATAATATTAAAAATTATCTGAAGTCATTCCCTATGCAAATTATCTTTGTAAAAAGAAGTGAGATTCCCATAAAAAACTTCAAAAAAATAAAAAAATTACGCCACGTACATGAAATCAAATAAATCACAAAAAAATAGAAGATAAACAAACAAGGTCAAGTTGTCGATGAATAAGAATTATTTAAAAACTGGAAACTAATGAAGGTGTTCGCAATGTGTCAAAATTTTATTTAAATTGATGAATTATTAGCTGTACGCCTGTCAAAGGCAAGGTATTGGTGTAAATGAATGATCTTAGAATTATTTAAAAACGAAAAATAATGAAAGTGTACTCATATATTGTCAGAGTTTTAAATTGACAAATTATCTGATAGCCTGCGAGAGGGTAGGTATGGGTATTGATGAACCGAGAATACCTTGCGTGGCCACGCCAAATATTTGACTTCCAGGCCCGGCCATTTTTTTGTCTTTTATTGTGTTACACCAGCGTTGCCGCGATGGGCAGTCCGAGAGTACGAGCATCCTTCGCGTTTTCTAAAGCTCGCGTGGAAGGGGGCGCTCGAAACCAATGAAGTTGCTAGCATATAACTGATGGGGAAAACTCGAATAGTGTGCGTGTAGGCTCGTACCCGTATTCAAACGACTTGAAATCAGCTTATAACCACACATCAAATCAATTTAATCGACATGAACTCAGCATGTAACCACAAATCAAACGCGATGGATGCTCGTACTCTCGGACCGCCCATCGGGGCAACGCACAGTGGTCTGGGGATATCTACATTTAGCGGCCAAAATTCTGATCATTCTGAAACTTGGTGATTAAGGGTTTTTGCGGTCGCTGATAACGAATTTGGCACCAAAAATTTAAAATCAAAATGGCGGGTTCAATATGGTGCGCATTGTGATCTGGAAAGCGGTATTTTATAGCCAAAATTAAAAATCATAGCCGTACTAGAGAAAGAAAGAGAAAAAAGAATCAGACCTAACATTATCTTTGACTTAAAAAAAATATATTAAAAATTATTATACATATAAAATATATACAATACCTCGAGCGTCATTTCTAAAAGTCTGCATAAAATTGAAGATTGCAGGAGATTGCACTTGAAATTGACATGCTCTTGTTAACAATTGTGTAAGCTTTCATGTAAAAAAAGTCCGATGTTAATCTGGCTTAATCCTTTTTTTATAAGCCTTCTCCAACTTTAAATTCATATAAAAATTGCACTATTTGTTCATGGACTAAAAAATGCCTATGACACATATAAATAACTGAAATATACTTCCTTACTTATATACCTGTATGATATAAACACGTATTTTGATGTTCTATAATGAGTAATTAAAACAATTAGATTCACATAAAATTTGATGATTTTGTCTTTGTAATATTATATCTAATCAAAGAGTCATCTGAAAAGAGAAAGCTATGCGGATTTAGAAGCTCTGGAGGGTTGTCAATTCATAAAAAAAAAATGACATTGTAAAGTTGAAGTTGAGAAATTGAATTTTGGCCACCATCCAGACCACTGTGCAACGTTGTGTTACACAGTACGCCTCTGCACGCTGCGGGAAAGTACCTTTATGTACTTGCAGCTCATTTTGATTTCACATCTTTTTTTTTATTTTGTAATTATTATTATCTTCTATTTTTGGTGATTTATTTGAATTCATGTACTTGGCGTAATTTTTGGTAAATTTGCCGATGAACTGGGCCCTCGCCGATTTCGATGACCTTCACATATGTTGTCAAGGTCGTCATTCTGAACAACATTTCCCTTTAATATTTTTGGCGGTCGGCCTTAGATTTAGAGATATTAATAAAAAACTTTCTGCATAATATATTGAAATCTGTTGCACAACCGACGTTATTAGTATTGGTTGGGACTAGATTATGGCGGGGGGCGCGCGTAAAGCATGGTAACGAACCGATGTGACTTTGGGGATGTTCAACATGAGACTGTGGTTACAAGTATCGCACGATGGGGTCAATATCGCTATTGTTGTCATGGTCATCATTCTGAACATTTCCCTTTAAACTTTTTGCTGGTCGGCTTTGGTTTACGAGATATTCGTATTAGCTTTACTTAACTTTAGAATTACCGAGTTTAAACACATACTCGCATCGGTTCGCTACCATGCTTTACGCGCCCGCGAGTGGGCGCGCGCCCCCCGCCCTAATCTAGCCTCAACTAATACTAATACCGTCGGCTGTGAAACAGATTTCAATATATTATGCTGAAAGTTTTTTCATATGTTTTTGACAACATATGTCAAGATCATAGAAATAGGCGAGGTGGTAGCTTTCAATATATTATGCCGAAAGTTTTTTATTAATATCTCCGAATCTAAGGCTGACTGCCAAAACATTTAAAGGGAAATATTGTTCAGAATGACGTCCTTGACAACATATATGAAGGACATCGAAATCGGCGAGGGCCCAGTTCATCGCAAATTTACCTTTTTTTCGTCGAAAGTTTCGATTTCAGCATCGAATAAATTTTTTAACTTTAAGTTTAACTGTAACTGCAACTGTAACTTTAACTTTATTCGACGGTGTATTCGGTGTCGAATAATTTTCGGGCGCGCGTTCGAGCCGCCGAGAACCGGGGCGTTGAGGTGTTGAGGCCTGGCGAGCGCGTTACAATGTAGTATCGCCCAGTGACGAAAATTTAAATCTTCATAATTTTTATCCTACCTTTTTGAAAATACTACCAATAGATTGTTGAAGTCTTTCTGGCGAAAATAAGCCTAAGCACGACGTATATGGCACTAGTTTTAACAGTATCCAATTTTAATATATTATCCTGAATAGTGATATTATTATTACAATTATTTCGATTAAATATGTCGTGTTTGGGCCTATCATCATTGGAAAAAACTAACCAAT
Organism: Andrena camellia; assembly: GCA_029448645.1. Classification (NCBI taxonomy): domain Eukaryota; kingdom Metazoa; phylum Arthropoda; class Insecta; order Hymenoptera; family Andrenidae; genus Andrena; species Andrena camellia. The sequence continues at coordinate 1,888,415 of CM055682.1, read as the reverse complement.
CTATTGGTACTATTTCCAAAAGGATGAAACAAAAATCATAAAAATTAGATTATTCATCAGTAGACGATGCCGTACATAGTAACGCGCGCGCTAGATTTCAACGCCTCAACGTCCCAGAACAAGGAACATACGTCAGAAAATTATTCGACGCTGAATACACCTCGTCGAATAAAGTTACAGTTAAAGTTAAAAAATGTATTCGACGCTGAAGTTGAAACTCTCGACGAATAAAATAATTAGCTTTATTCGTCGAATAAATTCTCAGCGAATAAAAAAATTAACTTTATTCGTCGAATAATCTAAAGTTAAAGTAACTTTTATTTGATCCTTATTTAAATAATTTTGTATTTAGTTAATGGTTAACGATACCCTTCAATTTTAGATGAAGTAATAAAGAAGAAGAGATAAATTTCGTCGCAATTTCTCTGAAGTAGAGTGACCCCGCGCGACAGTGGCTTCGAATACCATTGCTCTACCCGTCAAATGAATCCTTCCGCGTACACAGTACCGAGCCTGGTTGCCCGCTTTCAGGCGGAATGTACCAAATCATTAAACACTTATAATTACAAAATAAGGCCTCAACAGCAATTTCGTTATTCTTGATTCTCGTCTTATTTTAACGTCTAGAATCACTGTTGTGTATCTTCTATGCCATTGTCTAAAATGGTATATGAAAAAATATAATCGAACTATTTCTGAATAAAAAATATTATGCCGAAACCCGTCAAATTTTTCAATTTATGGTTTGACTACAAATTTTTGATTGCAAGTTTTTCTTTATGTAACATGAACATTTAGTATAAAAAAGTGCATAAAAAATTATTGATGACCTATGGTTGTTTAATAGATACCACACTAACAGCTTTTTCTGAAATACTTTTTCTCCATCTCTTCTTCTTCTCCTCTTCCCTATATACAGGGATGTAGGGTATATTATAAAATAAAGTGTGCGTTTGTCTGTCTATTACCTTATAACTCACAATCAGAAACTAATAGATCAATTCCGATGCCGCTTTTTTTAGCGTACGACAGAATTAGCGGGGAAGGTTTTAGGCTATTTAAATTTCTCGAATTACCAGCGGGGATGCTCCTAGGGCCAAAAACGAGGATCGAAGATGATCCTTGATTGTATGATGCCGTGACTGTGTGTCGTCAAATATTTTATTTCTACAACGATGACTGTAGTTGGGTTATAGTTCAGGCTGTCTGTAGTCGTCAATTGTTTTACCAATCTAAAACCTAATGCTGATTATTTATTCACGATACAGTAAATTTCGTTATATATATAGGGTGATACTCTCGCTAGAGCCCTCAAGGCAATGCCGTCGGCAATAACGCGCCTCGCTGAGTTGCGAGGCCTTCGACGCTCGAAACCAGTAGGGCCATCCAATGTTGCGCACTAACAAGTGATGAATCTGAAGTTCTGCATTTCTCATCAGATTTTTGCAAAAGAGGTGTCAATCGATTCCTTATGTCTCTCCGACGAAAATGGCCCCCAAAACGACATAATTTGGACCATAATTAAGGAAATTATATATATATATATATATATATATATATATATATATATAACACTATTAAAATACGTGTAATTTCTGTCTGCTACATGTGTGTGCGCGCGCAGCGCCACGAAGAAGAGAGCGCGGTCGGTAGAAGGGAGTACGCATGGCGGAATGATATAGAGAGCACGTATTGAAAGTTGTTGGCGCATATCTGTATTTAAATTATCAATCCCTCATCTAATAAAGGGAGATACTACTTTGTAAATGTTCCTATATAAACCAAAGTGAGTTAGACTTATTATTTCGACGATCCCAAAACCACAATTCTCAACAAACACTTTCTTTGCCTCCCCTTGGAGTTTATAATCCGCGCATACAACTTCTTACATCTAATTCTTACAATCTAATCCGCCCTTATAAACTATTTGCTCCTCTCGCTCGCTTGCCACCACCACGCACGCCCCTCCTCCCCCTCCCTTCCCTACCATCTGACCACCGCTTCCGCTCGCTTCCTGTGACTCTCAATCCTTATTCTCCCATTCCTCCACTCCACCTCCTCTCCTTTCTTCCACTCTCCTCATCCACTTCTCTCTTCCTCCCTCGTCACTCAACACCTCCCTCACCACTTCCTGCCACCCCCTCTCCTCCCCCCACCCCGTAAACACCTCCCACACATGCTCCCATGTCTCCTCCCCAACCACACACCCTGCATTTTCTATCCTCCTCCCCCTCCCAGTACCTCCCTCGTCTCATCTTGTTCCCCAGTCTAAATCTTGCCACTCGCCTCCACCCCACCCCCTCTGCAAATATCCCGGCACCCCCACCCCTTTTACCATTCCATACCACCTATTGTACCTTGAATCCCTTATCCTTTCCCATCTTTCTGCCTCCTCTAACCTCCTTCCCCTACATACTATCTCCTCTCCCCTCAACTCCCCCTTCCCCTCATCATTTCCAGCCCTTCCACTATCCAGCCTCTCTCCTTAAAGAACCCCTTCCTTTCCTCCTCCCATCCCCCCAGTACCTTACCCCTTCTCGCCTTACCTTTTACCTCTTCCAAACACTCCCTCGCTAGTTCCCCCTTGCCCCTCCTCTAGCTTCCTCTCATAAGTCCATGTCCTCATCCCCGCCCTTCCCTTCAACATGTCCCGCTGCAACTCCTCTCTCACCATGTATCCCGGCGTGCACCAATCTACCCCCAACTCCCTCAAATACCTCTCCTGTAACCCTTCCACCCTCTCCCTCTCCTTCCACTCCCATACCTCTACTCCATATCCCACCGTCGCCCACACCAACCTATCAAACAACCACACCCTTTCCCCCCAATCCTTCCCGAACCTCCTCTTACCAATACCCCATACCTGCCCCATCACCGCTGCCGCTTCCCTTACGCTGTCCTCCACATGTGCCTCTTGCCCCCATTCGCCATCAGTGTATAACCCAAATACTTAAATGCCCTCACCTCCTCCACCTCCTTTCCCTTCCACCTCCATACCACCTTCTTCCATCTACCTCCCCCCTTCCTACACCTCATTACCTTAGATTTCCCCACATTTAGCTGCAACCCTTTCCCGTCCATATATCTTTCCATACCCTTCATTCCTTCCTCATCCTCCGCCACTACCGCCACATCATCCGCATAAGCTAATGTGAATACTTTCTTTCCCCCCAGTCTCACCCCTCCCCACCCTGCCCCCTCTCCAGCTGCTCATCCAGATCCGCCAGCAACAGCATGAACATACCCGGGCTCAGTGGACAGCCCTGCCTTACTCCCCTCTCTGTCCAGAATTCCCTCCCCACCTTCTCCCCCACTCTCACCCTACACACCGTCTCCTTTAACACCTCCCCACATCTTTCCTCCAGCCCCTCTCTAATTCCCCTCTTCCGCATCGCCTTCATCAGCACCTCCCTGTCCGCAGAGTCAAAAGCCGCCCTTAGATCCATGAAGAATATAATCTTCCTTCTCTCCTTCCTAGTGACCTGCCTGTTTATCAGGTGATTCAACACATAGATGTTATCTATGTACCCCATCCCTCTCGTAAAGCCGGCCTGACTCTGAAGCAACAACACCTTACCCTCCACCTCCTCTCTTAACCTCTCTGCCAACACCGACGCGTATACTTTGTACGCCGTCTGTGTCAGCGTAACCCCCCGGTAGTCCTCCACCCTCTTTCCATTCCCTTTCTTAATCACCGGCACCACTATACCTTCTCTCCATTCCTCCACCCATCCTTCCCCCTTCCATACCCTATTACAGATTTCCCATAACCAGTCCTCCACCTCTCTGCCCCCATACTTCCACACCTCATTTGCTATGCCATCTCCCCCTCCCGCCTTACCCTCCTTCAACTTCCCCACTACCCTCTTAACCTCCTTCCTACATAACTCCCCCTCTTCGTCCTCCCCTTCTTCGTTCCCCTCCCCTTCTCACCCTCCACTCCACTCCTCATAATAACCCCCCAAAATATTCCTCCCACTCCTCCATTTGTATCCCCTCCTCCACCCTCCCTCTTCTCCTCCTCTCCCTATTTACCACTTTCTACACCTGCCCCTCCGTCTTCACCCCCTCCACCTCCTTCTCCCACCTTTCCACCTCCTCCCTCTTCTTCCCCTCACATATTATTTTATACTCCTTCTTCCTATCCCTATACTCCTTCCCATCGCCACCCTCCCTCCTCCATCGTCTCAACTCCCTTCTTACCATACACTTCTCCTCCTTACACTACTTATCCCACCACCCCCTTTCCCTACCCTCTTCCCTCCTTGCCCCACCTTTCCTATCGCCCCTTTTATCCTGTCCCTCAACTCCGTCCAATCTTCCTGTACTCCTCTGTCCCCTCCCTCCCTCTTACCAAAAATCCTTGCAAACTCCTTCCTCCCATCTGCTGTCCAATTCCCCCATTGCCCCTCTCCCCTTCCCTTTTCCCCCTTCCTACCCCCCTCCATTCACCCCTCAGCCATACCACCACCGGGTGATGGTCCGAGTCTACCTTATCACACACTTCCATCCTCTCCACCCTCTCTCTTGTATTCCCATTCCCTAAAACATAGTCAATGACCGAATTCCCTCTTCCCCCTGTGTATGTCCACTCCCCCTCCTCGTCCCTTTCCACGTTTCCGTTCATTATCCCCCACCCCCTTTCCCCCAAATATTCACATAACCTCCTACCCTCCCCATTCACCTTTCTGTCCTTCGATCTCTTACTCTCTATTCCCCTCTCCTCCTCACCTCCCCCAAATCTCCCCTTTCCCCTCCTGTCCTTGCATTAAAGTCTCCCCCTATCACCACCCTTACTCTCTCCTCTCTCCCCTCCATCCACTCCTCTAGCTGCTCCAGCTTCCTCTGCAGATCCGTATTTACATACACCCCCACCACCCTCCACTACTCCCCCCCATCTTCACCTTTTTCATCATTATCCCCTGCTTCTCCCCCTCTTCCTCTTCTCTTGTTTCCATCCACATTCTCACCCCCATTATCATTCCCCCTATTGCCCTCCCTTTCCTACTTTCCCTCTTGGCCCTCTGCTTCACCCACACGTACCCCTTTGGCATCCTATTCCTCACCCTATCCCAGTCTTTTTCCTCTATCCACGTCTCACACAACACCACCACAACCCACTCCTCTAATTCCTTCCAGAAATCTTCATGTTTATTTTTTACACCCGCCACGTTCCAAAAAGCCACCTTATATCTTCCTTCCCCTGCACCCCCTCCCCCTCTATCCTTCCTCCTTTCCCCCTTTCCCCCCTTATCGTTTCCCTGCTCCTCCATTCATTTCTCCTCCACCTCGTCCCACCTCCTCATCTTCCCGTTCACCCACATTTTCATGTACCCTATCTGTACATTCATCCCCCTCCCTCTCTCCCTCTCCGCTTCTCTTTCTATCTTCCATTTCCCCCTTCTCTCTTCCTCCGTTAGATCGTCCTCAATCCTCTCCTTCTCGTCCCTCAGCTCTCTCCTCGCCTCCATTACCTTTCTTTTCTCCTCCCTTCCCGCCAATTTCACCAGCGCCATCCCGCGTCCCTCCCCTCCCGCTCTCCCAATCTTTGTCACCTCCTTTATACCTCCCCACTCCAATCCCATCCTCCTCCATATTTTCCTCACCCCCTCCTCCTCCTTCCAACCCCAATCCCCTTATCACCACGTTACACCTTCTGCACTCTCTTTCCTTTTTATCCTGATTTACCTCCACCCTTCTTAACCTCAGTCTCCATTCCTCCACCTGTCCTTCCTCCACCACTCGCTTACCATCCCTTCCTCTCTTTTCCCAGCTCTCCACCTTCTCAATCACCTCCTCCACCCTCCTGTCCCTTTCTTCCAACCTCTCCAACTTTTCCTCAATGCCTTTCCTCCTTGCCTTCTCCTCCTTCATCCACTCTTCCCACTTCCTTCTTTCCCCTCTCCATTCCTCCTCCAGCCTTCTTCTTTCTACCCTTTCCTTCCTCATCTCCTCCTTCATTTCCCTTATCTCGCTCATCAATTCCCTCATCACTCCTTCCACCCCTATCATCTCCCCTTCCTCCTGCTTGCGACCCTCATTGACCCCTTTTTGTGGCGACCTCGTAGTTTTTCCACTCCTTTTAAACCCTCCCCTCCCCTCCTCCTCCATCTTATCTTCCCCCTCCTCCCTCTCCCTCTTTTTCCCCCAGTAGCTCTCTAGGTTACCCACACTGCTCCCCACACTACTGCCACTGTCTTTCCTACACCTTTCGTTTGTCACTGCGCTCTCCTTCCCTTTCTCTCCCTTGTCCTTCACTCCCCCCCCCCGCTTCCCTTCCGTCAACATTCCCTTTCTTCATGTTCCTAATACCTTTCTCACAGTTCAAAAATTCCCGCCTTCCTGCCAGCACCTCTACCTCTTCTCCTTTCCAACAGGTGTCTCCCCCTTGCTCTCTCATTGGCATTCCCGCCACACTTCGCCTACCACTATCACCTAACCTCCAATCCTTCCTTTATCCCTCCTATTTCCCTGCCGCCCTCAGTCCCAACCCTTTCCCCCTTATCCCTCTCCTTTCCCCACCTCTCCCTCACCCGCCACACTCACACTCAATTCTCCCTTTCACCGTCTCACCACACTTTCCCTCCTCCTCAATCGCCACTCACTTTCGCTCACCTGTCACACACCGCGACCGGAAACGGAAGTCAATTAAGGAAATTATATGAAAACATGATTTGCATAATGTAAAACTGTTTTTGAGCGTCGAAGTTCAAAGACCACGAAATTCAGTGAGGCGCGAGATTTCCGGCGGCATCGCCTTTGACGACACTAGCTAGAAAATCGCCGTATGCATACAAGGTGTCCCAAAAATGCTGCGGGTCCTTAAAGGGTGTGATTCGGGGGGTGATTACAAACAACTTTTTCCTTTGCGAAAATGCTCTCCGAGGTTTCGTTAACGAGATATTAATAAAAAGCACCGACCAATCAGAGCGCGAGTCTGACGGCCGAGTTCCCGCGCCAGCGTGGCTACGAGCCGCGCTACGACTGCGAACGAACAACTCGGCATGCATCGAAGAAAATTGCATAGAATGGCAAATGAAAAAGACGGAACAAATAAAATCGAACATGTTGTCATGGTTTGTTCGTCATTTAAAGTGAATAATGAATAAAGGATAAATGGATGAAAATCACGTGTAACGTAAAAAGAGAAATACGCAGTTTTTTTTAGAAGATTCGAAAATAATAATTATTTGAAGTGGGAGGATAAGGAATACGTAAATTTCCTTGTGTTAATAACGTAGCCACGAAAAGGTAATGTAACAGGAAATTAACGAAAAGTGATAGTAGTTCGTTATTGTGATAAAAATCTGTAATTCAATAACGGCCAGCACTGTTGGTGATAACGAATAAGTCTGTTTAAAAAAGCCCGATTAAATATTTTGGTACGGGAATTTTGAGAATTATCGCCGGAAATAAGCCATCGCTTGCGTTAAATTTAAAAATGAATGATCACCAATAAAGTAACTAAAACTCACCCTTGTTGGAAATTCACCAGCAGCTTGAAAATCTGTGTTATAGGGTCACTGAACCGATCCTGGTCATCGATGGACGAACTCAGTGCACAGCTGGTCCCAGGTATACGACATTACTACCCAAAGTTAAGGGTCACAATGTCAGGTGCGTCCACGTCAACGTACCGAGTATTCACTTCACTGCATTGCTACTAACACTGATCACTTAATTTATTTTTCATGGAACGTGTTGTTCCTACGTTATAAAAATTGGTGGAAATGAATTTTTACTTGGCGTTCGGAGCCGTGGGTATTCTCGCGTAAATTCTCACACTGCAGCACTTGCGTCCCCCTTGTTCGTGGGGTACACCCAGAACATCGCGTAATACTCTTGAGCAGAGAACATTTCTGCGACGTGATTACTAGCTGACTGACAGGATTTTTCCCAAGCAACTTCCTCTACCCCCAAGTAGTTTCTCTCGTTCCATTATGAGTTAACTCTCACCAGGACAAGAGGCTTTAGGTAAAAAGAAGCCAGCACATTTTCGGAACACACGTGTTTTGCAGAAGTGCAACGAACACTTTCACAAAAGCCCGCGCTCCGTCCTTCTACTGCCAATGTACCCATTGCTTCGAGATAGAAAACAGACACCACGTGTATCGGTTCGAAAGGGTCCGAAGGGAAGAGAAGCAGAAAGTCTTCGAGTTGCTATAAAGAAGAAAATGCATACCAATTAAGTCATAAATTATCCGAAACTGTAGGAAACCGTTCTCTACCACCGACTGGCGGGACAATACGGTCATAAACCGCGACCCTGGTGAAATGCTCTGGCTGATCAGCCTGATTAATTTTGGAGAATTAGAAATTACAGATATTATCCAACATCAATACGCCTCGCGGAAAGACACAGGAACAGAAGGAGTAGTCCGCTGACTGCGCGTAGTCCCGCCTGCTTCGTCCTACCTTCAAATTAAAGACGGACCCCTTCTCTCTCGTGTCTAAACACGCGCTCGAATTCAAAACAAAAGCATGCGTCGACGTATTCCGTGCGAGAGAAGGTGGACCTTGGAGAGGAGATATTGCTGTGAAGAGGGCCTCTTCAGGACAGTGGCCGTTTGGGAGGGCTGCAGGACAGATTGGATAGATTAGGGCCAATCGGACTTCAAAGCCCACCATCTCTCACACGGAATACGTCGACGCATGCTTTTGTTTTGAAATTCGAGCGCGTGTTTAGACACAAGAGATAACGGGTCCGTCTTTAATTTGAAGGTAGGACGAAGCAGGCGGGACTACGCGCAGTCAGCGGACTACCCCTTCTGTTCCTGTGTCTTTCCGCGAGGCGTATTGATGTTGGATAATACTCTGTAATTTCTAATTCTCCAAAATTAATCAGGCTGATCAGCCAGAGCATTTCACCAGGGTCGCGGTTTATGACCGTATTGTCCCGCCAGTTTCGGATAATTTATGACTTAATTGGTATGCATTTTCTTCTTTATAGCAACTCGAAGACTTTCTGCTTCTCTTCCCTTCGGACCCTTTCGAACCGATACACGTGGTGTCTGTTTTCTATCTCGAAGCAATGGGTACATTGGCAGTAGAAGGACGGAGCGCGGGCTTTTGTGAAAGTGTTCGTTGCACTTCTGCAAAACACGTGTGTTCCAAAAATGTGCTGGCTTCTTTTTACCTAAAGCCTCTTGTCCTGGTGAGAGTTAACTCATAATGGAACGAGAGAAACTACTTGGGGGTAAAGGAAGTTGCTTGGGAAAAATCCTGTCAGTCAGCTAGTAATCACGTCGCAGAAATGTTCTCTGCTCAAGAGTATTACGCGATGTTCTGGGTGTACCCCACGAACAAGGGGGACGCAAGTGCTGCAGTGTGAGAATTTACGCGAGAATACCCACGGCTCCGAACGCCAAGTAAAAATTCATTTCCACCAATTTTTATAACGTAGGAACAACACGTTCCATGAAAAATAAATTAAGTGATCAGTGTTAGTAGCAATGCAGTGAAGTGAATACTCGGTACGTTGACGTGGACGCACCTGACATTGTGACCCTTAACTTTGGGTAGTGTCGTATACCTGGGACCAGCTGTGCACTGAGTTCGTCCATCGATGACCAGGATCGGTTCAGTGACCCTATAACACAGATTTTCAAGCTGCTGGTGAATTTCCAACAAGGGTGAGTTTTAGTTACTTTATTGGTGATCATTCATTTTTAAATTTAACGCAAGCGATGGCTTATTTCCGGCGATAATTCTCAAAATTCCCGTACCAAAATATTTAATCGGGCTTTTTAAACAGACTTATTCGTTATCACCAACAGTGCTGGCCGTTATTGAATTACAGATTTTTATCACAATAACGAACTACTATCACTTTTCGTTAATTTCCTGTTACATTACCTTTTCGTGGCTACGTTATTAACACAAGGAAATTTACGTATTCCTTTATCCTCCCACTTCAAATAATTATTATTTTCGAATCTTCTAAAAAAAAAACTGCGTATTTCTCTTTTACGTTACACGTGATTTTCATCCATTTATCCTTTATTCATTATTCACTTTAAATGACGAACAAACCATGACAACATGTTCGATTTTATTTGTTCCGTCTTTTTCATTTGCCATTCTATGCAATTTTCTTCGATGCATGCCGAGTTGTTCGTTCGCAGTCGTAGCGCGGCTCGTAGCCACGCTGGCGCGGGAACTCGGCCGTCAGACTCGCGCTCTGATTGGTCGGTGCTTTTTATTAATATCTCGTTAACGAAACCTCGGAGAGCATTTTCGCAAAGGAAAAAGTTGTTTGTAATCACCCCCCGAATCACACCCTTTAAGGACCCGCAGCATTTTTGGGACACCCTGTATATACCCACAAAATTACCTTTTAATATTAAGCAGATATGTTTTTAAGCAGATAAATAATATTAAGCAGATATATTTTTATACAAATAAATATTTTAATACGAATAAATATTTTATTCAAAATACTTGGCGCTGTTCTCCGAATTGGTGTTGCTAAACTGAATAAATATATATAAATTGCATTAAAATCTTTTTCTTTCTTTCTTGTCTCAGTGGTGTCTTGTCTTGTTTTATTTATTAACCAAGACAATTAACATTTTTTCGGTTTCGCAGCGCCAAGTATTTTGAATAAAATATTTATTTGTATAAAAATATATCTGCTTAATATTATTTAATGCATTTTTTCTTTGTATAAATAGCCATTCTGATAATTGGCACAATTTTTGTATATCATTAGTTTTGTAAAGTTAAATATAGCACATTAATAAATTTACGACAGTTCTTTTTTGTTCGCTGCGCGCGCGTTTGTACTTGGCGCACTTTTTTGTACCTTTTTTTAAAAAAGGTAATTTTGTGGGGATTTCACACATGTGTAGTGTTTATTGATGACTGGATAATTTTTTCACCCCCTCGGGGTTATTTTTTTTTAAAAATATATTGTATTATCATCCAAATTACGCACGCCTGCAAAGCTTCAAGACAATTGTGTAGGGTTTACGGAATAAGTTGTCAGGATTAAGTGTTCAAATGGCCTTAATAGGTAGTTTATTTACAAAGATGGCTTTAAGATTTAAACAGATTCGAGAGCAAACACGTCGATTGCCACGTAGGGAGTTTAGAGATGGCCCGTTCGCCTTTCCGCGTTTCGGTTTAAGGGGTTATGCCTAGTTGTAAAAGTCGAAAAATTCGATTTTTGGGTTTTTGCATTTTTTTGAAATATGTAATGTAGAAAATATTTCCTAAAAGTTTCAAGTGAATTGAAGTAAAATTGACGCAGCTATGCGAGTTTGAAGAGTACGCTGCGAAAACAGGTAGCGCGCGGCAGCAGCGCCCAGCAAGGCCCGTCCCTTTCGGCTTACTACGTAGAGTTATATGATAGGCATATTTATTGTAGGGATACATACCTACGTTTATTACTGTACTGGGAAGGTTCTAAACGGTTGTAGTTTGTAATTTTTCTACATACCAAAGGACAACGTAGCAGTATAGCAGTTGGCGTCGAGCTGTGCGGTGCGTTTTGCTTGCTTTGATTTTGACTCTATTTTCGCGCGTTTTTCACAAAATGAATATAAATCAGAAAGTCTTGCGAGTTACGAGATCATCGAAAAGAATACAAAAATCAAGGCCGAAAACAACAGTTCAACCCGAAAACATCACAGACCGACGAACGGAGTTTCAGTGCATCTAGAAAAAAACTAAGGAGGCAGGACGAGATTATAGTGCTGCAAGATAATTCTATAGATTATAGAATTTTAAATTTCATCGCCGTATTTTCGTAAATTTCAACGTTTGTCAAGTGCAAAGAATGTAACAGCGATGTTAAATTTCAACCTGCAAATACTCGTGGACTCGGTCTCAAGATTGTAGTGTTATGTGGTGAGTGCGCGCCGCAGGAAATTCCTTCATGCTCTTATACTGGTCACTCATTTGAAATAAATAGGCGCTTTATATTCACGATGAGAGTACTCGGTTTAGGGTTGAAAGGTTGCCAAATGTTTTGCGGACTAATGGACATGCCACAGTTTTTTTATCACAGCACGTATGATCAAATTGTACAACACATTCATGCATGTGTCGAAACTGTTCGTGATTTGGTTTTTAAAAAAGCTGTAAATGAAGAGATGAAAGCGACTTCTGGAGAGGATAAAAGAAAACTAACTGCTTCAGGGGACGGGACGTGGAAAAAGCGAGGTTTTACGTCTCTATATGGTGTCGCTTCCATAATTGGCTACTATAGTGGCAAAGTACTTGATGTCATGGTAAAAAGTGCTTATTGTAAAATGTGCGAGACTTGGAGCCAAAAAGAAGGAACTGCTGAGTTTCAAGAATAGTTGGAAACACATGAAGCCAGTTGCACATTGAATCATGAAGGATCTTCAGGCAAAATGGAAGTCGACGCTATTGTAGAAATGTTCAAGCGTTCAGAAACTCTGCATATTATGAAGTACGTTAATTACATCGGGGACGGTGATTCGAAAACGTATACCGGTATTGTAAATGCTGCTCCATATAAAAATACTGCTGTAATAAAAAAAAGAATGCATCGGTTACGTTCAGAAACGAATGGGCAGTCGATTACGCCAGTGTAAAACCAAAAATAAAGGGATCGGCGGAAAAGGCAAACTAACGAGCAAAATGATAGATAATTTAACAGTTTACTACGGCCTGGCTATGCGTAGACATTACGATTCAGCGGAGAATATGAAAACTGCTATTTGGGCAACATACCATCACTATAGTTCAACTAATAAAAATCCGAAACATCAACTTTGCCCGGCTGGAGCGGACTCGTGGTGTGAGTGGCAGCGAGCGTATGCCGAGTTGGCCAAGAAACAGAAGAGGAAAATAAAAAGTTACAATCATAACTACAATGCTTTACCGGATGATGTTTTGACGGCTATCAAGCCAATATACGAGGTTTTAAGTAAGAACGAATTATTAGGTCGATGTGGTGGCAGATTTACGCAGAATAATAACGAGAGTTATAATCAACTTATATGGAAGATTAACCCAAAAATTATTCCCAGTGGTTTGATAACCGTTGAAACGGCAGCATATATATCAGCCTGCGTTTTTAATGAAGGTTTAATAACTCTTTTGAAAATAATGGAAGTTATGGGAGTCCATAGTGGCAAAAATGCCCATGAATTTGTGACGAAAGAGGACAAGGTCCGGATCACCATTGCCGAACACCGCGCGCAAGAGACTACACGAGAGGCCAGAATGCGTCGTAGACAATAACAAATTCATCTTTTGGAGGCAGCTTCTGCAGCAGATTTGCTTTATGGGCCTGGAATCGATGATTCTGTGTAAGTTGAAAAATTATCATTTTCTTTTGGTGTAAACTTGACCTCAACTTTAAACACGTTTTACTCGAAATCATATTTCTTAGAAAAGTTACGAGCGGTGAGCAAGATATCGCGGGAACCGTTAGACCAATCGACCTAAAACTTTTTCAGGCTTCTTTTGCATACCAAGGAGCAGTTCATGAACAAAGGATTTTTGTTTTTGATGAAAACTCTATTTTTAATTCACGAAAAACGAACAATTCAGACCTCGAAAAATCATGATTTTGCGTTAAACGGCCTCCACTCCACAAAATCCTTCGTTCACGGACTAGATAAACTCATATATTAACAGAATCTTCTTCGCTTTCTGATTTCAGATGATCCGGCTCGGAGAAATCGTGCTCACCGCGCAGCGCCTTTATAAAAACAGCATCCGCCAGAGTGGCTGTTATTCGTTCATTTTTTAATATTTTCCAATAAGAAAATTACTGAGAATTGCTCAATATATGTACTTTTAAAATAAGCAAATAGTTGTAATAAGTATACATTCAATTTTCCACAAAAAATTCCCGAATATCGCGTTCTTTTTTGCCAGCTGACTAGGCATAACCCCTTGAACAGACGTTGCAGCACACGCACTGCGTACAAATCTGGCCCTTTCGCCTTTCTGATATTTGCATCCGCTCTCGTTCGCGGAACGAATTTTAACCGAAAACTTCCGATTCACACGGTGGCCCTTTCGCCATTTACGTACAACGATAATGATGCAAAAGCTCACTCGCATGTAACAGTTCACACGTGACTCTTCGGAACGACTTGCTAATCACTCTCTCAGCAAAAGACTACTCGCGACTTCTGATCACCGTGTGACCACGACGCCGGCTTCTTCCCCCTCTCATACATCCTAGAGACACTATCTCTAATACATCTGTACTTCTCGCGGCATCTATTAGCCCGAATCTTACAATTGAATTGGAGGAATTAGTTTAAATTTGAGTTTTCAGATATGAACCAAACATACAAAAAGCAAACACAGGATCGAAGCTGAATAAAATCGTTTAATTAATATAATACTATGTCACAATACATTTTTTTCTCTGACGTAGACCACACTGTATCATCTTCTGCATCGATTATCTGTAAATATATATATAATCCACATTTTAGTTACAACTTAACGCAGAACTTATATAGAAATAAAGTGGCCCTGTGCTATAATAAGTGTAGAGATGATAAAATAAAGTGAGAGCGTATGGCGGAATGTCTTGTTGCAGAAAATTTACATGCTAATTGTAATTCAGCGAAAATGAACGAAGAGATCCAATATTTTTAACGCACAATTTATTGGTGTTGGAATAAAATTAATTTTGTATGTTTATTGGTGGATTCAAATATTGATAATGGGAAACTAATAAAATTAATGAATAGCGTGGGAACTACTCTGGATTTTAATAAAGTATTACGAATATCTTTCACAAAAGATTGAAAAGTATCAAGGGAGATGCGTTTTCAATGTACTTTCTTCACTAATGTGACTTGCTCTACACTGCAAGAAATACGCCATAATTTTCTTAATTCTTAATGCTACGCTAATTTGACAAATTTTGTCGATTTACCTAATTTATCAAATTTCCACAAACTTGTGTGAAACAAGATGCTTCTCTGTCTATCAAACCTTCTCCGGACAACCTCCAAGGTTGTGCATCCCCTTCATTTCTATCCAACTTTGTGCGTCCCCTTCATTTCTATCGAAGCCTGTGCGGCCCCTTCTTTTTTATCCAAGCCTGTGCGTCCCCTTCATTTCCATCCAGGCCTGTGCATCCCCTTCATTTCTATAAGCTTTACATAAAAACCCCAATGTAAAAATAGTTTGCTGGTATAAAAACAACATATTATTTTGTAGAAACTTGTGCGAAAGAAGATGCTTCTCTGTCGAACCTTCTCCGGACAACTTCCAAGTCTGTGCGTCCACTCCGTTTTTATAAACTCTACATAAATAGTCTATTAAATAATTTTGGTGACTTACCTTGTTAATTGAGAGAATAATTCAGTGTCCTATATGGTGTAAAAACTCGTGACATTTAAAAAATTTTGACAAGTTTCCTTATTTCACACTTGGCAGGTTATGATTATTTGACACTAGCTAGGTTACGTTTACCTCGACAGATGTGCTCTCTGTCTGGCTGCCACGTGACAACAATTTGTTCGCGATTGGCCGAAACCTTCATCGAATGAACGACGTGTCTGAGAGACATTTCCTCACCCTTTCATGCTCCCCTCTTGCCCACACTTCACGATGGAAAAAATATCTTAACATAAAATTCGCCAAATTGCAACTTTACATCGAAATATCTCGGCTCATAAGACACGTAGGAACAAAACGAAGACACTTTTCTTATGTAAATTAAACCCAAGCTATCCATTAAGACCATTCAAAATCTAAGTGAATCAACCATTATTGAGATTCGATAATCGAAGAGTTCTTGATAGCGGTTCGTGGCGTTATATAGAGCACTTTGTGTCTCGCGCTGCGCATATAACTTGGCGCGCGATACTGCCGTGTCTCTTGATAATCAGCGTCCAGTCCTGCCAACTAGAGGGTTCTCCCTCGGAATCAGTCAACCGTAAAAGATGACGCGAGTGGAAACAACGCAACCGTGAAATAAGACACGAGCCAGCGTGCCGGCGGCTACTTTGTAAAAAGCCACCGCCTTCGTCCGGCATTTAAAGACTACAACATAATGACAAATTAAATATTTAAATTTTTGGAGTTATTCTTATGAAATTTTTTTTAACATATTAATGAGGTTTTTCTGATGACAATAAGACCAAACACAATGTCATTTAGATCATATTGAATCATTTTCATATTCAACTGTCGGTCATTCTTTCTCATTCACACCCACTTTCTTTTACTCGCTGTCCTTTCCTTTGACTGCCAACTACCGAGATCGGCGACACATAAACGCGAGCCCGAGACACGACGGTATCGCTTGAATAAACAAGCCAGCTCGAGCTGGAATTCGTGGCCTCCTACACGTTGTATGTACGTATGTTCATAGCCGGTCCGGAGTGGTGAACATATAACGAATATTTACTGTACATGTATTTTAACCAATTTTTACATACGAACTAAACCACTCACAATATAAAATTGCCCGCGCGAAAGCGGGTACATCAATTAGTTATGTACATATATAAAGAAATTATTAAAAACATTCGATTTTCCAGGTGACGTGCCAGGATGAAGAAGTCACCCAATGTATACCTAAAAGAGCTTTTCTCGCCTTATTACGTCTCCCGGAAGTTAGTTCGAATTTAGCTGCTTATTCGAGAACTGGAAAAGTAATCCAGGATGCAAACAAACGTAACGACATGGCACAGTTGCGAGTGTTAACCGAAGAAAACGATGACACAGAAATATGCATACGTGGTCAAGTTTATTTAGAATTATTCAAGGATCCAGCTATGCGCGGGCATCTAAGTGTCATTGGAACAACGCAAAAATTGCAAGATTTAGCAAGACGTCTTTTGGATGATAGCGAAGAAATGAATTCATTGGCCGCATCTCATAAAAGAAGTCTAGCAACATTGGCTAAGAACGACGATTTACCGATTAGCCTCCAGGATCGCCTCGAAGAAAATCACGACGATGAAGAAAAGAGAACCGGTTATTTGAGGTATGTTATTTCAACGATTTTTAAAGGTGGATCATGATTTCTGCGAAACTTTGTGGTGAACCTCTTCAAGAGTCGTACCGGCAGCCTATTCTATACTGTTTTGATTAATACAGTAATACATTTAGTTTCTGTGAAATTTCTTTTCCAAATTTTTAAAATTGCTGAAACAAATAAGCTTAATAATGCCCAAAAGTTTTATGCGCTACATTATGTAATGCATTTTAGTACAGAGATATTATTCCACATAAACTTATCTGATGTGCGTGAACTCCAATTTTGAGTAGTCAATATAATAATCTACAGCAGGGTTGACTAACTGGTGGCTCGCAAGTCACCACCGCCTTGCTGCCACGCTGAACGGCCCTCCTCCATACCTACAAGACTCTGACGATCGCAGTGGATTCCTCCTTCTTTCCTTCTCTTTTTGACTGTGATCGTCAGAGTCTGGTAGGTACGGAGGGGGCCGTTCAACGTGGCAGCAAGACGGAGGTGCTCCTGGTGGCTCGCGAGCCACCAGTTAGTCAACCCTGATCTACAGCAAAAATTTATCAGCTTTATCTCTTAACCACTGTCGTCTAGGTAAATCGCGGAAAATTCCCTCAAATATTTACCGGTATTTCGACACTTTTTTACCGTTAATTCGGTAAATTACATATATGTACCAATATAGCGCGTATATGCGTTTTATACTTGCACCGCGCAAGTAAAAGATGCAAGTTACGGTTGCTCGGCAACCGGCGAGTGGTGGGAGAACGAAATAAGTGACAGCGACAAGCTGGGCTATCCACGACCAAACCACTGATTCATTTTATACAAAGTAAAGTCTTCCACTCATAGTGAGTGGGTTAGTCGATTGCTCAGTTTGTGTTATAAGGTGAATAAAACCAAAAATCAAAGGTAAGTAATGGGCAGAGATGACCAAAATTTTTATTTAAACAAATTTCGGATAACGAATAAAAGTTAAAAAACATTATTCGTCGTGTGTCAAGTTAAGTTGACTGGGGTTAACTTTATTCGATGAATAAAGTTAATTTGTTTATTCGTCGAACGTTTCAACTTCACCATTCAATAGATTTTTCAACTTTAACTTTACATTTATTCGACGTCGAATAATTTTCTGGCACACGTTCGAGCTGGCGAGTATGTACCGGCGATTGAGGCCTGGCGCGCGCGTTACAATATACCTAGTACCGCCCAATGACGGTCCTCGGCGGCTCGAACATGTGCCAGGAAATTATTTGACGTCGAATAAAGTTAAAGTTAACGTTACAGTTAAAGTTAAAGTTGAAAACTTTGTTTCACGCTGAAGTTGAAACACTCTACGAATAAAAAATTAACTTTATTCATCGAATAAAACAATTAGTTAAATAATGAATCAAATAAAAGTTACATTAACTTTAGATTATTTGACGAACAATATAACTTTTATTTGATTCCTTATTTACATAACTTTTTATTTAGTCCATGCTCTGGTACTGGGTTTGTAAACTTTTATTTTTATTTTAATTTTTTTTGAAGCCATGGATACAAATTCACCGTGGCATTATTTTAATCGTACAGCAGCAAGAAATGTAGCTGTGTGTAAACAGTGCTAAAAAAAAATAAAAGCCGTAGGTGGAAGTACCAGCGGTTTACATAGCCATCTCAAAAGCCAACACAACATTAATTTATTAAAACGAGGAAAAGAAAAAAGTGATGGTACATCTACTTCGATTCAAACTGTTGATGTGGATTCTCGATCAAAAATTTCTTCATATTTGAAGAAAACAGGTGATGAATCTTTTCCTGCCGTAGTAGCGCGAATGACAGCGCGGGATGGAATACTGTTTATTAAATTTCGTACATCTCAAGATTTACGAATGTTATTAACTGCAAAAGGCTATAGAGACTTTCCTAGATCTCCAAATACTATTAAAAATATTGTATTGCAATATGCAGATGAAATTAGGCAAGAAGTAGTCAACGAAATATCACAACATAAACTTAGTAATGAAGCATTTAGCCTAACATTAGACGAGTGGACATCTATTAAGAACCGCCGATATATGAACATTAATGTCCATAGAAGTAAAAACAAATTTTGGAACCTTGCATTATGTCGTATTCATGGATCTATGACTGCTGAAAGAGGTGTAATTGTCATTAAAAGTAAACTGAAAGAATTTGGTATTTCTTTAGCAAATATTGTGTCAGTGACTACAGATGGAGCTTCAGTAATGCAAAAAACAGTAAAATTGATTGATGCAAATCATCAATTATGTCTCGTACATGGAATTCAGTTGGCCGTAATCAAAGTTCTTTATAATAAAAATAATACCGTTGAAATTGGGGACGAAGATCAGGAACTTGTTGAATTACCTAATACAAATGATTGTGACAACTCTGACGATGACATCGACGAATATATTGAAAATAATGGTGAAGGTTTAGAAGTGGTACAAAACATTATTACTGATTCTCACCTAAATCCTTTACAAAACGTACAACTGAATTCTCTAATAACAAAGAGGGTAAAGAGTACAATGGTTGGCCACTTAAGCAAGAGTGTCACATAAATAATGAATTATTAATGTGAATTTAGTAAATTTGAAATGAAAATCAATACAAATAAGTACGAAAAACTCCTAATAATCTAAAAATAAATAGAGTTTATAAAAAAAAAATCAAGAATGTATAAAAATATACAAAAAATGTGTTTCCTACGAAGAAATATAGTAATTGGCATGGTCAAGATAGTAATTGTCCAACCAGTTCGACAGTGATTGGCCGCTATTTGACACATAATGTAACCTAAAAGAAAATGTTACCAGATTTGGTTATAGAAATAAGATTAAAATTATTCAATAAAAATGGATATATTTTATTATGTATGTATTTGTTTCTGTTTTTAACAGGGGGCCAATTACTGTTTCACCATTAACATGGTTAAAAAACAGTCACTGGCCGCCCGGCCAATTACTATCATTATTGGCATGGTCAAGACAGTACTTGTCCAATCGGTTCGACAGTGATTGGCCGCTATTTGATAGATAATATAACCTAAAAGAAAATGTTACCTGATTTGGTGATAGAACCAAGATTAAAATTATTCAATAACAATGCATATATTTTATTATGTATGTATTTGTTGTGTTTGTTTCTGTTTTTAACAGGGGGCTAATTACTGTTTCATCATTAACATGGTTAAAAAACAGTCACTCGCCGCCCGGCCAATTACTATCATTCAACATTATTCATATGACAGTTGTTGGCCCCCTATATTTTTCATAATATATGTATAATTTTAACAAATAAATAATTCTTTTATAAAGTTTCAACTTTTATTTATCGATATATACCGAATATAAGAAATATACATATCATAAATACATTAAACGATTCGCAAACTTTCAACTGTACTCTTATGGTTTTTTGATTAAAACGCTGTAATTTCCAAGCTTCAAAGCCGAGTCATCCTATTTGCTTTTATATATAATCATAGTATATAATGAGTGGAGAAATATTGATTACATCCGAAGCAAGAAAGTACAAGGAATATGAATATGTTCATTAAAAAAAGGCATAACACTGGTATTTCTTTATATTCATTTATTTCTCAAAATATGGCCAATCACTGTCAGGTGGCCAACCACTGTACTCTTTACCCGATACGGAAAGTAGTTAAAATATTCCGCAAATCCCCAACAAAAAACGATGATATACTACAAAAACATGTAAAAGGAGAATTCGGTAAAGAATTTTCGTTGATACTAGACTCTAAAACTCGCTGGAATAGTTTGCTGGTTATGTTGGAGCGTTTCTCAATGATTAAAAATTGTATTAGAAAGAGTCTCATAGATTTAAAATCAGAAATCAATTTTACAGACAGTGAACTTACATTGTTGTCCGATACAATATTAGCGTTACAACCGATAAAACTTGCTGTTGAAACACTTTGTTCTGAAAATGTTAATTTATATATTGCTGATGTTACACTGAAATTCATGCTTGACGAATTAATGAATCAACACACGCTTTTAAGTAACGAACTTAAGAATGCTTTGATACAACGAATAAAGGAAAGACGAACTTCTTATTCTGATGTTTTGCAATATCTTTCTGATTATAATTTCAAAAATTCGAATGAGGAAGATTATGGAATTTTTAATAAAACCAGTAAAACTACAATTGCGAAGATAATCGGGGAATTAATTGAACGTACTTATAATAAAGATGAAACATCAACTGAATTATCAGAAGTAATTAGTGATTCTGATTTCGAAAATTCTGTAAATGTAATTCCTTCGACATCTACAATATCAATGAAAGAAAAACTTAAATTCTTAATAAAGGCAAAAACCGAAGTACACACGCAGCCAACTCTGATTCAGAAAAAAAATAAAAGTATAAATCAAGTCATAAAAAAAGAATTAGCATATTTTCACGAAGAAAACGTAAAGGGAAAATATATCCAATTAGCATATGATTTCCTCATGACTACCCGACCGACAAGTGTGGAATCGGAGAGGGCGTTTTCCGCAGCGGGATTGTTTTGTACGAAGATTAGGTCGCGATTAGGCGACGAAAGTTTAAATAAATTATGCTTTTTGCGTGCATATTTATTAAAAAGTGTTGATAAAAACAAAATATTATATATGAAGAATAGTTGTATATGCATTTATGTTTTATAATGATTAGACTTTTTTATAAAATTTTTACTTCTATTTTTAATACCATAAAAAATACCGGTAAATTACCGGTAAATCGGTTATGATTGAAAATTTTACCGAATTACCGGTAATTGAATAAGTCGGTAAATTTGCAATCCCTACTGTCGTCAGAAGAGAAGAATGTATATGCAGCTGAATTAAAACAAGAATTAATTATACAGTACAGCTAGTATATATATTTGCGAACTCTAGTAGTTACAGACACTTTTTGTTACTCAAGGCCATTCCTTCGACTACACTTTTGCTATACAAGTTCTTCTACATTTCCAATTACTGGGTGTGGCGCTCAATCATGGCTATCGATTATACATATGATTACAGTATTCGTGTTCCTACTTGAATATTCGTTATTACTACCGACAGCGGACACTGTTTTGAACTAAGCCGGTAAATTAGTACACATCAAAGCACACGAATATTCGCTAGTTTTAAGCCACGTGATCTATTTGCAGTTAATGATAAACAGTGATTGATGAACAATTCAGTTGTGCGTGCTACATTTTGGCATATGGAGTGCCATAAAGAGACTGTTTTCCAATTTTTTGAAAAGAGTATGCTAAAAATAGTCATATTTATGGTTCTACTCTGTTTAATCCTTAAAGATTTTCGAGCTGTGTCTGCAAATGCTGGCAGTTCATACACAAATTCTTTTCCTTTAACTTTATTTACGAAAACCACAATCAGCAATAAATACATCCCGTACTCCAAACTTATTCCACATATTACTTTGGGAAAGTTCTTTCAATTATCAGGAGCCTACACAGACGTAAAGCGTAAAAATACTCTTAATTTTATTGCTTTACTGCAGGCCTGTCCAACTTTTGCTCTTGCCCTCAAAGAGCAGCCGCGGGTGGTTGCGAGCGAAGGCAAGAGCGACGGCAAAAGCGGCAGCCGTAAAAGAGTGGGGATAGGTAGCATTCACAGATTCCCCCACTAAGAAGACCTTTTGCTCTTAGGCCTGGCTCCGTGCCTCCGAGAGCGAAGAGTAACTTGCAGCTGTTCGTGCGAGCAAATCCCTGGACAGGCCTGGTTTACTGTGACACGCTTTGCTTGCTACTACCATTCGCACCTTCTTTTTCCTTACATTCGGCTCTCTCCCTCTCTCTCTCTCTCTCTCTCTCTCTCTCTCTCTCTCTTTCTGTCTCTCCTACTCTCCGGTGAATCTGCACAGGCAACGCACATTCGCGCGCACATTTGTTTTTTCACACCGACCAACCGCGACGACACGCATTCTGACACTTCGCCCGCGACATTTAACACACGATACATATTGAAACACCGCTTTTATTTCCAGGATAAGGTTCCCAAATATTTACTATACATATAATTATTGGTTATGGTATAACCATCCGTTAAAACTGCCAGCGTAGGTTTTATTAGATTTCGCTGTTTGTATGTAGAATATGGGCTGCACTTCCGAATGGTCTCTGTGGCTGATCGACACGAGGTTCGAGGGGGGGGGGGGGGGAGAGAGGTATGTGGACCCTGAATCTAAAATTGCAGCTTCGGGTATTTATTAGTTTCCGAGATATTAATAAAAAACTTTCAGTATTTCTGTTGACTTATTCCGACACAACGCATTTCACTTTCCATCTTGTGCCGGGT
The DNA here is from genome assembly GCA_029448645.1 of Andrena camellia. Lineage (NCBI taxonomy): Eukaryota > Metazoa > Arthropoda > Insecta > Hymenoptera > Andrenidae > Andrena > Andrena camellia. The sequence continues at coordinate 1,865,159 of CM055682.1, read as the reverse complement.
ATTTGTATTGGTTGGGGGTAGTTTAGTGCGGAGAGCGCGCGCCCGGTTGCGGGCGTGTAAAGCATGTTGGTGAACCGGTGTGGGTTTGCAGATTTGATACAGCAATTTGTGGATGCAACAGAGTGTTACCTCTACTGATATTCAATATTCTGGGGCAGGCCTGCCCTTTAGGGTGCAAATACCACCTTAAGTTCTGGGCCCCGAGCAACAACCGAGCGCGGAACTGTTACCTTGCTAACCGTTGCGTGGGTTGGGAGAACTGCAAGAGTGTGCGTGCGCCCACACGCGCGAGGTCCAGCTTATAGACTCGTGATATGAACCAGTACGGACGCACGCACAGTCTTGCAGTTCTCCCGCAGCCCATGCTATGGTTAGCAACGTAACAGTTCAGCCCTCGGCTGTTGCCTGGGCCCCGGAACTTGAGGAGGTATTTGCACCCTAAATGGCAGGCCTGTTCTAGGGGGTGATTCTACAGGCTAACATACGACGAAAATATAGTTTTCGAGAAAATTGACTTTGAATTCAGCTAAATACACGTGCCATTTAGGCGTCTGAGAGCCACACGGAGCTAAGGGGCACGCGTCCAGCTGTCCGTAGAATAGATTGGGGGGGGGGGGGCAGGAGGGCCTCCGTTAGTTAAAAAAATTGGGACAAAAAATTAACAATAATTTTTTATTAACATTTCGGAAAGTAATAAATACCCGAAGCTTTTAATTTTAGGTTTAGGGTCCACAACCCCCCCCCCCATCATTAAAAACAACGTAGATATTTCAACTGTAAATGTTAGGTGACTCAACCTGTATATTTTAATGTGTGGGATGACATTGGATGGGAGTTGTAATACATACCTACATTCCATTCCATATAAGAGCGGACTCACGCCCCACGCGATTGGTTGTAGTAGTTGCCCTGTCGGTTTTCTACCAGTCAACAGTATACAGGGTCATCATTTAATCTTGCAACCAGCGCTCGCGCGAACAGGTAAACCGGCAACAGCGCTTCAGGGACGCATTCCACTACAACCATGCACCGGCCCGGCGTTCGGATAGCCAGCTCCCGCTGGACAGGTGTGATGCCCGAGCTTCGAGAGCTTTAGGATGGCCTCTTTCAAATTATCGTCGCAAAGAGCTATTCGGAATTTTCCGGCCCAGGTTGAAGAATTTGGGGCCTTTTTCGAATAACTTTTGAACTATAAAAAATATCAGAATGCAATTTCCGCCGAAAAATAAGGAAAAATTATTTCCTCTTAATGATGGATAATTTAAAATATTTTACGTTTACTTAATTTTTCTTTTATCAATTTTTTTAACCATAATTGTTGTGAAAAGCTTTTGCAAATTGTTTATTTGATACTGTATTTAATGCTCTTTGTAAAATTCATGGTGTTGATAAACAATAGGCTAGTTTTTTCTGTATCATTACTTTCATAAATTGAGAAATTAAATTATGTATTAGTTGTGCAGACTTCAGAATCTATTCTTCTGATTTCCTTTTTTATGATTTTATCGTTAATGCAGTGCATGCATAGATCGGACGTAACGGGTAACTAATGCAACGTGTCTTTGGTTGTAGATGTGTTTCAATTTTTTTTCCAGAATTTTTATGCTGAATGTTTTAAGCGTTTAGCTACTCAACGTCACGCCTATACCGGCTTCCGTTAATGTCATTTTTGGGAACGATCTGTCATTATTGTGGCTTTTACACGCAGGTGGCGAAAAATCTCTCCGTACAGGGGTATAGCGCCGCGGTCAACCCTGTCGTATCTAAAAAATTTTAAATTGAGACGGGTATGACACCAGTCGACATTGTTTTCAAACCTCATTACAGTAATCTGGGGTGCGAGTGGTAAACCGAACATAAAACCGGAGCGCGCGGCTCACTTACCTGGGCCGGGAAATTCCGAGTAGTTCTTTGCGACGTTAATTTGATAAGGACCATCCTAAAATTCTCGAAGCTCGGGCTTCATCAAGCGGTCACTGGCAGCTCTCCGAACGCTGCACAGTGGTACATAATGACATTTTTTGTTTAAATCACCCCACAGGGCGCAATTTTTCATAAAACTTGACGATTTTTTTTAAAATTCTTCGCAATGAAATTCTCTATCGATCTTATCGGCCGAAATTTTAAATTTCGTTGCTGATTTTTTTTATATTTAGCGAATTATACAGCACTTTTCGAAGATCAGTATCTGTGGGCCCTTTTGCCCGCCGGTTCCGAATTTAAAGTAAGATTTTCGAAATTGAAGATGGCGAATCCAATATGTTGAAGCAAAATTTCAGAAAATGGGCTTATTTGGAAGAAACATAGTGCGTCTAGATTTTCTGGGACTCTGATTACGAATATGAGGTAATTGGGTCATTCTATGCGAAATCAGACACTTTTCGGAGTAACATTTCGGATTTCCGTGCAACTTGGATATGTTGCAGTCTTTAGGGATATATAAACATATGTCGAAGAATTTTTCAAAATTTTGAAAAATGTCGATTTTACAGCTGTTTGAAGTGAAGTACTAACTTTTCTTCAATACATTATAGCTATGGAAGTAGTAAACGGATGGAGATGAGCTTTACGGTACTTATAGAGTAGACATTGAAGTTTCATGAAAAAATTATTTGAGTTTAAAAGAAGAAAAATTTGAACCATTTTTGTGCAATTATTATAAACAAATGCAGGTTTTTAACATCGGGCGCGATTTTAAAAATCTGGAAAAAGAAAAATATAGTTCTATCCTTCCCCTTGATGGACAAATTTTCAAAAATATGGACACTTTAAAATTGGCGAAATGAAAATTATTTGAATGTAACGCTGCGTCAAATCACACCGGCTCGACTGGCTGAGCCGTGCGGTACTCGCAGCGGCCAAGCGGCTGTATCTGCTATTCTTATACAGTGTTCTCTAATATGGTAAGTATTTGTAAAAAACTGAAGAAGAAAAACTTTTACTGTATTTTATGCACAACATAATACTGTATCTTAATTTTTGGTGTTCGCAATATTTTCCTTGAAACGAGGGTGACCTACAGTTTCTTAAATGAAATGCTATATATTAGATTATCCAATATGAAACCGACTGTCAAGACAAATTCAACCATATGGTATACTGTGACCTTCAAGGCTATACAAGGTTAGTAATGAAATAAATATATCGAAGTATCTATCTAAGTAGTAGATTGAATTTCTTCTTTCATTCCTAACCTTGTGTAGCCTTGAAGGTCACAGTATACCATATGGTTGAATTTATATTGGATAATCAAATATATAGCATTCCATTTAAAAATCTGTAACTCACCCTCGTTTCAAGGAAAATATTGCGAATATCAAAAATTAAGATACCGTATTATGTTGTGTATAAAAAACAGTAAAAGTTTTCCTTCTTCAGTTTTTTAAAAATACTTACCATATTAGAGAACACTGTATAAGAATAGCAGATATAGCCGCTTAGCCGCTGCGAGTACCGCACGGTTCAGCCAGTCGAGCCGGTGTGATTTGACGCTGCGTTACATTCAAGTAATTTTCATTTCGCCAATTTTAAAGTGTCCATATTTTTGAAAATTTGTCCATCAAGATAGAACTATATTCTCCTTTTTTCAGATTTTTAAAATCGCGCCCGATGTTAAAAACCTGCATTTGTTTAAAGTAATTGCACAAAAATGGTTCAAATTTTTCTTTTTTAAACTGAAATAATTTTTTCATGAAACTTCAATGTCTTCTCTATAAGCACCGTAAAGCTGATCTCCATCCGTTTACTACTTCCATAGCTATGATGTATTGAAAAAAAGTTAGCACTTCATTTCAAACAGCTGTAAAATCGACATTTTTCAAAATTTTGAAAAATCCTTCGACATATGTTTATATATCCCTAAAGACTTCAACATATCCAGGTTGCACGAAAATCTGAAATATTACTCCGAAAAGTGTCCGATTTCGCATAAAATGACCCAATTATTATAAAGATCAAATTTTTTATTTGTACCACAAATCTGATACTGTAGATCAAATTGTAAAATTTAAAATGGCGGATGGACATTAGTAATTTTAGGCATCTCTTAAATGTGTACGTGATTTTGCATATTTAAGCCTCTTCGTCTGTGCTCATACGCGTTCTTATAGTTGACTTTTCGGATTCAATATTGATGAGTAAGGTTTTTATGTTTGATATTTTTAGAAGGCCTGATTCACTTAACGTTTTATCCCAGTTGCCCTTAGAAATCCGATTTTATTATGTGCAATCTTGTTGGAGGAGCTGGATTTGTGCTTCTGGAAGCAAATCTCTGATTTTTTGTTTATGTACGTGTCTAAAAATATCAAACGTTAAAAATCCTGCTCATCAATATTGAGTTAGCAAAGTCAACTATATTCGGCATATTGGATTCACCATCTTCAATTTCGAAAATCTGACTTGAAATTCGGAACCGACGACCAAAAAAGCCCACAGATACTGATCTTCGAAAAGTGCTGTATAATTCGCTAAATATAAAAAAATCAGCAACGAAATTCAACATTTCGGCCGGACAGATCGATGGAGAATTTAATTGCGAAGAATTAAAAAAAAATCGTCAAGTTTTCTGAAAAATTACGATCTGTAGGGTGATTTGAACAAAAAATGTCATTATGTACCACTGTGCGCCGGGCCGGTGTATGGTTGAAGTGGAATGCGTCCATGAAGCGTTGTTGCCGTTTTACCTTTTCGCGCGAGCGCGAGTTGGAAGATTAAATGATGACTCTGTATCCCTACGCGGAACGAGTCCGCTCTAAAGTGGAATACAGTGTTACAAAATCCTAATAGGATTTGTCAAGATGAGCCTTTGTTTTCGAAAAATTTGTGTTTAAAGTTTTGCATGGTAGGAGTATAAGTTCAAATACGTAAGCGATGTTATCAATCAGCAGATGCAGCTACGGCAGTAAAGTGTTTGTCTACTATGCTACAGGTATTCGGTTCGAATCCCCCTGGGGAAGAATTCCCTACGTAAAACTCAAGGGGTAAGGTAACGTCACATAGAAGCTAATATAATATTATAACTACTACTACGATTCTGCACACATTGGGGTCGGCGCGTCCCTCACAGACACATTATACCTTTATTCCTATTTTTGGCCCTACTGCCCGAAACGTTGCAGGAATAATTCTTGTAATATTGCCGAAAGTTGCAGGAATCTTTCCTGCAATATTGCACAGGGGCGGGACACAGGAATGTTCCTGTAACGTCGTGGGAATATTTCGTGTAATATTCCAAATCTTGCACTGTAAGATTCTTGAGGAATTCCTGCAATGTTACATGCTATATTGGGTAGCTATGCGGTGCACAATGTTCTATTTCAAACACCATCAGCTGTAACATTTTTCATCTATATAATCTTATATTTAATAATATCTAGATTTATAATACGGTTTCGTTATTTCAGCAACGATAAATTCCTAACGTATGAATGTATTCGAATAAGGGATATAACGTTAATGTGCAAATCCACGATGAGACAAAAATATCGTGTCTTACATGAGACTTTTAATTTTATGATACAATTTGTTAAGAAATTTAAATATTGGCGCCTGTTTTTTTACGTGTTGCAGCGTGTTCACAAGTCAGACCAACTACTCTAGTAATTCACACATTTATTTACTTTTTCTTGACTAGAGTAGTGGCGTATATGTACCTCCTTATTCCGGCGAATTCCTTCTTCCTGAAAAGGTGCCGATCGCAGTATACGTGTCTCAGTTTATTTTTCATGTGCGTTATCGATACAAACAAATGTAATCGGAGTGTCGGCGATAACGTGTTTTATTTGGGAACACTATAAATAATCATTATAAAGATACTAGTTAGTGTTTTTAGTGTTGCCCAAGTGTTTAGTTTCATAACCTCACTCTCAACAGGGTATGGGCCCAGAGCCACGTGTTATCACGTGTCGCTAATAAGCAATTTTTTTTATTACTTGGTGAATGGACAACCTTAAAAACAATTCTACTGTCCAAATCAATGATTCAGCCCCAGGTGAGTCTCTTGATGGTTATAATATATTAATAGTTAATGTACACGATCAAATTCAAACTCTTGAACAATCGATCAGTGAAGAATATTAAATCGAGCGTCGAGTTATAATTGGGATCGAATATCAAGTGGCTGAAATTTGTATAATAAACTGTTTAACGTTCGCGAAGCGATAGAAAATATGGCAGAATCAAGGACGTATCAAATCCACAAGTTCAATGGACAGAATTATCAACTGTGGAGAATGCAGATGGAAATATATATGGGTGAAAATGAATTGGAACCGTACATTCTATGCACAATTCCACGACCAGTAGCTGACGCAGAAGCCTGGGCCAAAAAGGACAAGGCAGCAAAGGCGTTCTTGATGCGTGGGCTGGAGATTGAGCAGCTGAAGTATATGATCAAATGCACGACTGCAGAACAAATGTGATCGAGATTGAAATCAGTTCATGCTGAGAAAAGCGATCAATCCGCACAGGTTCTGCTTGGTCGGTTTATAAATGCGAAGATGGAGACTAATGAAAGTATCATGGACTTCATAATATGGTCGACTTCAATGACTCAGCGATTGACTGAAATAGATCTTGGGCAAAAGAAACCGGTAACCATCGCTAAAATCTTTGGAAGCTTACCGCAAAAATATGATATCATAAAAGCTGCCTGGTTACTTGTACCAAAGGAGGAACAGACAGTTGAACGACTCACTGAACATCTCATCAATGAGGAGAGTTCATTAAATCAGAGGTCTGGAGACAGCAAGCAACGAACGTCAGAAGCCCTAACTGCTCGGTGGGATGGCAAGAAAAACCACAATAAAAAGAAAAGTTTCAGTTCACATGGTGAAGGACAAAATAAAGGATACACACTGAGTCAAAAACCAGGTAAATGCAACTACTGCAAAGCTCCTGGACATTGGGCACGCGACTGTTACAAGAGATAGAGGGAGCAAGAGAGCACTCAGAGAAAAACTCTTGTGGCAGAAACAACGAAAGAAGCAACTGGACAAACAAAGTCAAACAAGAGTGAGTTACTCACTGCATACACAGTAGAGGCAGTGAAGGAAATCAGAAGAGGAAACGACTGGTATGCTGATTCAGGCGCAACGCAGCATATGTCGTTCGTGAGATAATGGTTTAAAAACTTCACTCCGTGCCCGGCTGACATACACAGTGTTAGAGTAGGTGAAGGCACATGCATTGACGTCAGAGGGAGAGGTGATATTGACATTCAAGTGACAGATGCAGACGGTGAAAGTGTAACTCATTCGATTAAAGATGTGCTGTATGTTCCAAAAATTCAGAAAAATCTAATTTCGATTAGGCAGTCATGTGAAAAAGGGATCAGAGTGATTTTCGAGGAAGGCGGCAAGCGTGTGTTCTTCATGAGAGGTGACTATGTCATTTTGGATGGTATAAAAATCAATAATCTATACAGGCTCAACGTGAACACGATAACGACTCAGGAGGCCATGGTAGCGACAGAAGTGAGTTTGAAGCTGTGGCATGAGTGGCTGCGGCATGTCAACTACCAAATGCTGAGACAGATGCGTGAGAGAAGAGTAGTAAACGACCTACAATTTAACTCTAGCACTGAAGACCCTTTCTGTGAAGGATGCATTTATGGTAAACAACACAGGAAAGCATTTAGAGGAACAGGTGAGCGTTCAGGCTCACCAGATGAGATTTTTCATGCTGATCTCTGTGGTAAAATGAGTGAGCCCTCGATTGGAGGTGCAAACTATTTCCTGCTAATTAAAGATGATTGTTCGAGATATTGTCTCATCTATTTTTTAAAAGAAAAAAGTGTCTCTTCAAGAATTCTATGCAGATGTTCAGGCTGATAGGCATCACATTAAAAGGATCCGAACGGACTGTGGGTTAGAATTCTGCAATGCTGAGGAGAGAAAATTCCTGCTATCAAAAGGAATTAAGCACGAGAAATCAACCCCTAGAGCTCCAGAGCAGAATGGTTTTATGGAACGCCAAAATCGAACTGTTTTGAAATCAGCAAAGGCGATGCTTCATGAAGCTGCAAATAAATACATGAAAATGCAAAGCGTACACCTCAAGAACAGAACAGCTTCAAACACTGTGGCTGGCAGCACAACGCCTTTTGACGTGTGGTATGGTGAAAAACCTTCTGTTAAATATCTAAGAGTTTTCGGTAGCGACTGCTATGTACACATACCCAAAGAGCAACGCAAAAAATGGGAGGAGCATTCAGTGAAATGCATGCTGGTGGGTTATAGCGAGGGAAATAATGCCTATCGAATCTTCAATCCTGAAAGCAGAAAAGTGTTTATTCGTCGAGACGTCATATTCCACGAGAGCATCCAACCTCAAATAGTCTCAGAAAAATTGTGGGGTCAAAATAGTTCTATCCTACCAGATAGTATTTTTAGTGTTAGCCAAGTGTTTAGTTTCATAACCTCACTCGCAACACAATTATTTCATTGTTTTATTATTTTTTAATTATTTTGTCATTCGTTTCATGAAACTATACTCTCACGAGACAAGTTTCGTGATATATTTTTAAAAATCTCATCTCTCGCGACTATTTCCATTATTTACATTTAGTTGTTGCTGCAATTTTTGTTTCAGGATAGAAAAGTCTCATGTTGAAAATCATCGCGGATTCGCACTTTAAGTGTCACACACCGATTTTGATGAATCTTATGTAGAAAGTAGTTCTTGAAAAAATATTTAACACGTATTCTTTCTAATCGGCCATCGTCTGTATCTAGGGGATAAAATCAGCTCTTTAACTTCGGGATAAAAAACACGTTTGTCCCAATATCTGGGAACCTGTGCGGTACAGAAGAAAATCTTTCAATAACAAATTTATCCACACAAGAACATTTGTAATACCTATGCCAATTTATTTAAACAATGTATTGGAAATTAGTAATTTTTGACTTATTTTACTTACAAATCCTAGATTAAACGGTTTTAACGTTTTTATTTTTTTTTAAATTATCTATCTATATAGAATTCAAATACCACTGCCTCACTCACTTACTTATTACGATTTCTCTGGAACCACTGATCCTATGACCATGAACGTAAGTAGATTCCCCTTATTGTTAGTCCCTAGGTGCTCGCTAAGAAATACTTCTTAAAAACTTCCTCCCCTTTACCGAAAAAAAGATATATAACCCGGGCAACACTGAGAACATTAAGGGGGCCGTCTCATTTTTGTTACTGTCCGAATCGATCGAAGCGTCCCCAATAAACAAACGGATCCTAATGAATCTACTGCGGTCGATAAAAAGAACTTCTACAGAGGTGATATCTTCAGGTACTCTAAGTAGACGATTTTTTGACGCATAGTTGCCATATTTTCTGTTCTCTCCGTCTCTGCCGCGCTGTTGCCACAGCTCTTTCTATCGAGAAGTTTCGAAGGAATAAGGTACGTGAGCTGCGTCTAGCGTCAGAGCCTCGCTGAACGTAAAGGAGGATAGCAATAATGAAAGATAGAGAGGTTGGGTAGTGAAGTTAGGAAACGCGTCAATGAAACAATACTAATTTGCGTATCAATAGTTTTTATTTATATATAGAAAGATGGAATATTTTGTATAATCAATGTGCAAATTCAAAGCATACAATTTGAATAAGGTACATCGCCGAAGTGTAACACGCCGATCGCAATGAAATTTATGAATGCTATAATAATTCTTCTAAAAACATATGACGCTTTCTTTTTTATCTAACTATACATCAAATTATCTTTTACATCAACAAGAATTGTCTGTTGTTTAAATACAAATTTAATAACGTAATCATTTTTTTAAAACATCAATTTAGACAAAAGTATATTTCAATTTAATACTTTTGTACATGCTTTCCTTCGGACTTGTTATTCCACGGTTGTAAAAATTTATCAATATAAACTAGAGATCAGTACTTACAATACGTATATTTTGGAATGTCTCATTAAACGATTTTATTCAGCTCAAATCCTCTGTTTGTTTGTATGTTTGAGTCAAATTTGGAAACTCAATTTTAATCTACTTCCAACCATCCAATTGTCTTGAAACTTTGCAGGGGTGCGTAGTTTGGATGACAATACAAAATTATGAGAAAAAAAACTCCAAGAGAGTGAAAAAATTACCCAGTCACCAATACATAATAACCCATAACCACAAATCCAATCGACTTAAAATCAACCATTCGCGTTCTTTTAGCACTGTACGGTTCAAGCAAACTGTTAAACTGCATACAGCAATAAAAGATATTTGTAAAGAAGTTTGAGCTGTGAAATGTGAATCCACAAACACTAAAATCTAGAAAATAAGAAAAATATATAAAAACAAATTATAATAAACGATTTTATTAAAAATGCATTAAAAACTAAAAAATAATTATTTTCTTATACTACAATTTCGATGATGTATTTTCACTTTAAATAAAATCGTGGAGCAGGATATCTCGCAACAAATTCATTTCGACACTTGATGCTATACTTAAAAAAGACCATCGGAATTGTAGTACAAGAATAGAATTATTTTTTAGTTGTCAGTGCCTTTTTGATAAAATCGTTTAACATAACATTTATTAAATATATTTTTTTGCCTCTAATCAAGTTACAGTCATCACAATAAATCAATCCAACTTCATGGGAGAATTGAAATAAGACATTCAAGCTTTCGCCCCCTTGAAATGGACAATTACAGATAAAAAAAGTGTATATTTTTCGAAGAATTATATTATCTTCTCTCATTTTGTGTAATTCCACTTCTCCATTGACGGTCTTCCTACAATTTTGCCAGGTCGCTCATAACGAAATGTGACGTAGGCAGTGTGGATCTGTAACACATTATGAACTACATTACGAAATACTTAATTGTTGTTTTGTAAGCGTCCAAAATTTTACTGTACATTTAGAAGCTGTCGAACTTTACCTGAAATATGGTACTTATTATGCCATTTGCCCTGGCATTACTGTCCTATACACCATGTTTGCAGTAATTTGGTAACAAGTCCGCCTGTAAGAAATGATAGCAGACATTTCGGTAAGTTTGGTATAAAAGTAAAAGTTTGTTTCAATAATTCGTCGAACAACATGCATACCTGCAACACACGTATGTATCAGCCTGGCGCACTTTGACCGAACCTGATTCCGTCTGTCTGCTCCTGTGAATTTAGAAATGTGTCTGAAAAAATTAAAGGGTGAATTAAATTGATTATTTTCTTCGTCACTTTCTTGTTAAAGTAACGGCGGCGTCGATCGACTCGCGTGATTGTATGATCCGCGAGTAAAAGTGCCATTGCTGGCACTTGTGACCACTGACAAGAGTCAGTGGTACCGCGCTTTACAGCGCGGTGCGACGCCGGACCGATAAAATAGTTTTACTATTTTCGGAGGGAGACCTCTTTTGCTTTTTCAAGCTAGTAGTATAGCAAGGAGAGTTCAAGAACAGGTACTCTGAGAGGGCGCGGGGGCGGGTGGAAGTGAAGGCGCGCGGGGAGTGCGGTGGGGGGAATTTATGGCGCGGGAACAGCGGGGAGCGGAAGACTGGTTGCGCGCGCACGAGCCGCGGAGTGGGGGAAGCCATAATCGTGGACGAGATCAGTCCAGGCCAGTGATGCCAGAATGAGGACGGGTTCCCTCGAGAATTTCCCCCACCACGCGCGCACACTACGCCGGAGCTGCGTGTCCGTGAGCTCGGCGCTTCGGACAATGTCGGGAAGACGAGAGAGAAAACGAATGTGTGTCTTTCTCTCTCGCTCTTGAAACGCTGTGATCCAAAGTGAGGTGCAAGCGACACGCGCCACGCGCGATCTTCTTGAGTGCCTTGAGATACACTTTTCACTTTCTTACATATGTATAATACTCTTGTAATGACAAAAAATGTGCAAAAAGTTTTGTTACGGAAATCACGTTTTAAGACCTCCTGATCACGTTTTGACTATTTAGAAAAGAGCTTTTTTTTAAATATCTCATATTTGTTAACACGGTTACGTTTAAACGGCAAAATGGATTTCAATGAAACTTTATATTTAAATTTTACATTCTTGTCTTAATATTCTTGATCCGATTATATCGCGAAAAATGATAATTACCCGTTATGGTTCTTCGATTTTTCAGATATACGATTTAAATTCTACATAAAAAGCGTTAATAAAAATTCTTCTGTAACTTCTTTAACAAAGAAAAATGTACATTCATAACTTCTTGTTTTCATTTTACATTTCCGTAAATTTTATTTGAACTATTCCTATTTTTCAAACCTAAAACTGAATTTTTTTAGTAAAAGATGAAGATTTTGATACTGTACATTGGTGAACTTTCTTAAAATTAGAATCCACTCTTGGCCAGTACCGTGGACGCTGTAGCAACCTTCGATAAAATATATTTTTTCCGAGTATGATCTAAAAATCTAAAATCTAAACGTAATCACATTTCTCGATAGATTTTTCGATAATTATATCAAGTTGTGACAAAGAATCACGCACTATTTACAAATTAATTACGCGTAGCGTGCACGCTACCGCTCGATGGAAACTACGGGAAAGTGGTGGTCTCTTCCATCGGGAGGGAAATGTAAACAATGGGTTATGCAAAGCTAACATTGCGATACATGTTGTACACTAAAATGTACAAAAACATTACAAAAATAGAAAAGAAAGGCAGCACGTAAATATATCATTTGGGTTGGATATATTGACGAGATGTAAGACTGAAATAAGTAATGCTACAATTGTTTACATTTCCAAAGGATAGAAAGCACGCAGAGGAATTTACTATAATACATGCGACAGAATTTCGAGATAATTGTTACATATAAAATGAATATAATTAAGGATATACATTTATTTGTACAATTATCTCGAAGTTCTCTCTATAAATCATATGTACAGCAAGCAAGCGAATTTATTGCAAGGATAGAACAAGAATTGCGTGAGGTAAATCGAACAACTATTTACATATTCGCGATGTCCAAAAATCGAATGAAATAGAAAATGGATGAAATTGATAATATTCTGGACATCACCAATTTGCATTACCCGACGTAGAAGGAAAATCCGCGAGCCCATCAACGGCATGTAAACGTAAACTACTCTTTTGCTTCTTCGCAAAAGTTGCATATAAATTCTCAGATAGATGTTTGTCATCTACCATGGTCTGAGCTGTTTCCCCGTGCGCCTTTAATGCCGATTTCGTTACGCACATGGCATTAACGGTGGTCGAACAAAGTCGGTTTCGTTTCTTGTTCTTTACGTCGGGAAGCATGGAAAACGATCTTTCAGCATCGGCGTTTGAATTTGGAAGACTTCTAGTGGAATTTAATAATTCCTGCAAACATGGATATTTAAATGAGCCTTGATCATTTCGCGTTAACAACACCGTTTTCCAAACATCATCAAAAGCTAATGTACAAAGCATCTGCTTGTCTCTATTTGAAAAATTCAGGTGCAATGTCGACCATTCTTTTTGCAAACCGTCTTCGTCGAAACCGCCCAATTTCTGAGCAATAAAGAGAACACTTTTGAAGGAAGTGTCTCTGTCATTATCTGCTAATGCCAAACGAGGCTCACAAACACATAACTTGCTCAGAAATTCGTCATCGATTGGCAATCGATTACGAATTTCGTTTGCAGCCATTATGTAAAACTTAATACAATTTTCTCGAACGGTTTGGACAACATCGGGTTTGCCTTCTGCAACTAACTGACAAAGAAAAGTGTCACAATCCGGACCTAAATAAATACTGTTAAATGCGATTTGATTATCGCCTCTTGAAAAATCTATTAATTTTACTGAATCCATGTGCTTCAAAAAATTACGTAAAATATTGTACAAAAGAGTTTTGGCAGTATTTTGAAGCAAATGGATTCTTGTTTGTTGCGACTGAAAGAGTAAACTAAACTCATTAAAATACTCTAGAACGTATTTCAAAAACAGAAGATATGCTTTCGCTTCTGGATTTTGCACAATGATAAGCAGATCTTCCCCAGACTTTGTCTTCTCACTTACGACCAATTCTTGCAGAAAGTGCAACACACTGTTCCAATTTTCTAAAAGTGTAACTACGGATGAGTAACGCGATAACCATCGCGTAGTACACAGTTTTAAAATTTTGCGGTCAGTAGATTGAAAACATTGCTGAAATTCGCGAAAAATGGCCGAGCGTTTGGGACTGCTATAAATGAATGTTGTGACTTTCCGTAATAATTCCTCGCAGACCTCGGGAATGGTAGCGCGTGCTGCATGCACTACCAATGCAGAGGAGTGACATGGACACGGCATGGTCAAAAATTTTTCACCGCGAATTTCTGCAAGTTTGGTCTTGAATGACGAGTGACGCCCTGTCATGACAGAAGCGTTATCACACGACAAAGCAAGAACGTTTTCGAACGCAATTTGCTTTTTCCACATGGAGTTCCTAAATGAGGTAAATATTTTATCGACAGTACATTCTCGCGCGTCAAGATTAATTAATTCTACTAATTCCGTTCGAACATCCAAAGTCTCGGGTGCGACATACCGAACAATAAACGACATCCATTTCTCATTGGTAAAGTCGGATGTCTCATCAATAAATACTGAAAAATTAGAATTCTGTAAAACGTGACTAAGACGCTCTGTTTCCCGAGGACACAGAACGTTCGATATAATACTAGAACACTTTGTTCGACCACACGTCATATGCTTCAAAACATCAGGATTTTTCCCAACGTCTTGGAAATATTGTAAGAATCGCCTCTGCGGATTGATGCGAAATATTTTTCTAGGCTACTAATGCAGCAAAACGAATTTCCGCGACTTTTTTTCATTCATCAAATGACAAAGGCGATTCCTCGCATTGCGATCTGAAATCGTTCGATTTCCTCACATCCATTCCATTTTTTTCGCAGTTTTGGATGTGGCACATGGAATCCGCGTGACGTTGGATTTGCGACAAGCCGCAAGCAAATGATTTTTTACAAACCGAACAGAAACACGAAAAAGGATCATCGGCGACCTTATGCAACCAGGGCTTGAAATCCTCAAGCCATTGAGGCATAAAAATCTTTTTCAAGACCTTAGCATGCATAGTTAATCGCGGAATTTTTTTAGATAATAAATATTTATGTCTCGCTGATTCCGCATGCCTTTTAACGCTTGACGAGCCGCAAGAAAAAGTTTTCTCGCATGCAGAACAATAGAAAAGGCTTTTATCATTAGGGACTTCGCGAATCCACGATCGGAACTTCTCATTCGTTTCCCACAACGACCGATAAACAGGAGTAGCCTTTTCACCTGTTTTCTCAAACGTTTCCATCGTAACCACGAAAAAAAATGAAATGTGTAGGAAAAATATTATATACAAAGCAACAAGCAAATGCTAGCGTATAGAAAAGGGGAGATATAGGGGGCTACTAATTACAGACTACACTTCTAACCCGACAGACCCGAATTCACCAAAAACATGCAGACAGAGCGAAACAAATAACTAGTACTCACCACCTGATCTCTATTTCTACTGAAATGACGGTTAAATGCGCGAAGCGCAACTGCGCGACCCCCCACTAAACGCATCACACGTAAACAAAGTAAACGCGACCATAGATCGCGAATCGCTTGGTTTCGCGCGGATCTGACCGTCAAATGTACCTACTTGACGAAAACCAGGCCCGAGCGAACCCTGGAAACGAGAAACGAAAAAAATAGATAGGAAATCGTAAAATAGTAAGAACAATTCAGAAAGGAGAAAAGTCGAAGAAAAGGCTAAAAGAAATAACAGCAAAGTAATGGTGACAGTACCGAACTGCCACAGATGCATTTACCAGTTACCATTCCCTCCTATTCTTGTACAATTCCTTTGTACCAATTTACACATTTTAGTGTACAACATGTATCGCAATGTTAGCTTTGCATAACCAATTGTTTACATTTCCCTCCCGATAGAAGAGACCACCACTTTCCCGTAGTTTCCATCGAGCGGTAGCGTGCACGCTGCGCGTAATTAATGTGTAAATAGTGCGTGATTCTTTGTCGCAACTTGATATAATTATCATGATATATCTATCGAGAAATGTGATTACGTTTAGATTTTAGATTTTTAGATCATACTCTGAAAAAATTTATTTTATCGAAGGTTGCTACAGCTTCCACGGTACTGGCCAAGAGTGGATTCTAATTTTAAGAAAGTTCACCAATGTACAGTATCAAAATATTCATCTTTTACTAAAAAAATTAATTTTTAGGTTTGAAAAATAGGAATAGTTCAAATAAAATGTACGAAAATGTAAAATGAAAACAAGAAATTATGAATGTACATTTTTCCTTGTTAAAGAAGTTACAGAAGAATTTTTATTAAATCTTTTTATGTAGAATTTAAATCGTATATATGAAAAATCGAAGAACCATAACGGGTAATTATCATTTTTCGCGATATAATCGGATCAAGAATATTAAGACAAGAATATAAAATTTAAATATAAAGTTTCATTGAAATCCATTTTGCCGTTTAAACGTAATCGTGTTAACAAGTATGAGATATTTAAAAAAAAGCTCTTTTCTAAATAGTCAAAACGTGATCAGGAGGTCTTAAAACGTGATTTCCGTAACAAAACTTTTTGCACATTTTTTTTCATTACAAGAGTATTATACATATGTAAGAAAGTGAAAAGTGTATCTCGAAGTACTCAAGAAGATCGCGCACAGCCGCGTGTCGCTTGCGCCTCACACCTTGGATCGCAGCGTTTCAAGAGCGAGAGAGAAAGACACACATTCGTTTTCTCTCTCGTCTTCCCGACATTGTCCGAAGCGCCGAGCTCACGGACACGCAGCTCCGGCGTAGTGTGCGCGCGTGGTGGGGGAAATTCTCGAGGGAACCCGTCCTCATTCTGGCATCACTGCCGCGGAGACCTCTTCAGATCTGTCCCACCGTCAGAAATTTTTCAGAGCGGGGAATGACCCAGAGCCGAAATTTTTTCATACCTAACAGAGGGAGGGAACGACCTTGGCCCACCCCCGAAAATTTTATCACTCCTGACCCACCCCACCGAAAATTTTTCAGACCTGGCCCACTCCGACCTAGCGAACCGCCAAGCGCAGAGAAATAATCATTTTTATCAGAAATTGTTTCGGGCGATGTCGGGAAAGATCGACGTTTTACAAATCACATATTCGGGGATAGGAAAGAGACGGCACTACACAGTTGTAAAGCTAAATTCGGGGGAGGGAAAGAGACAGCACTACATAGTGGTACAATCGCATGCATTCTAAAGCTAACAGTATTTCAAAATGTTTTTCAATCTTAATATCGCAGCGTATCGCGCGATCGTGTGTAATTTGAGTCCTCTGGAGCAGCCGTGCGGGATGATGTCATTTGGCGGCGCGAAGAAGGCGCGAATCATAGAATTATGCGGTGTCAGCAGAAATTTTATTCCAAACCAACAGACACTTTTTCCCCAACGCAGAGAAATAATAATTTCATGAAAAAACAATCTAGCGAACCATTATGTAGCAAACAGACATTTATTTCCAACGCAGAGAAATAATTTTCAAACAAATATGTAACAAGCGTTCTAAAGCTAGCAAGTTTTTGAAGCGTTCTGATTTAGCGTCACAGCGTATCGCGCGATCTCGTGTAATTTGAATCCTCGGGGACAGCCTTGCGAGATGATGTCATTTGGCGGTGTGAAGAACGCGCGAATCATAGAAAGAATTATGTGATGTCAGTAGAAATTGGCGAAGAGAAAAGGAGGAAGACGGATAAGTAAATGGAGAAATAAAATGTTTTAAGTAATTTATTTAAAAATAAAAAATATAAAAATACAATATAAATAGAATGTTGAATATAAAATAAAAAGAAAAAATATAAAAATACAATATAAATAGAGACAGAATACTGTGAGGCAGACACAACGCCTATTACACAGAAATCAGGGATAACCAGACAGCAAATTACCTAAACGGAAACTACAGAGGCAGAGACCAAAGCATAATTGCAAGGTTTGGATGTGGGAACAAAGAGCGGGAAAGCAAGTACTGGAAGCATGCAAGTGATCGGCAAGTATGCAGACTATGTAATGGGGCTAAAGAGACGCTGGGTCACGTGCTACAAGACTGTAAGGAGCTGAAAAGAGAAAATTCAACGATCAGAGGGATACTAAAGGGAGAAGAAGAAGAAGGAGCGAAGTAGATGCGTATGGTTCTGGAAAAAGAAAAGAAGAACAAGATGAAGGAAGAAATCAAACCGAAAGCACAATCTTGAGTTAACAGTCCCAGAAACACTTACACACATGACACATGTAACCCCGTTTTCAGGCCGAAAGGCAAAACATAAACCTATTTACTACTAGAATATAAATAGAATATAAATAGAATATAAAAATATAAAATAAAAAGAGAAATAGAAAAATATAAAAAGAAAAAATATAATAATAATAATTTAATTTATTGCTCATTTTCGTGTTACAATTTACTTTCCATTTCATTCCCGCGATTGTGTCAGTGTCCAACCCTTCTAATGTGTCCTGCTGTATCTTAACAATTTTTCTATTTTACAAGTGTTTCCTAATCTATTCTATGCCGTATAATCTTCTTTTTATCACTTTCTAGTTCTTTCCATCTTTTCCTTCTCCCTATTATCTCCTGTAAAATAGCCAAGTTTTTTCTTCTTTTCTTTCCAATTCCTGCCACTCTCTCCACTTACTTCACATGCTTCAATCACGTGTTTCACTGTTTCTTCCTCTTTCTTAAAAAGCCTAAATACCCTTTCTTCTTTCTTTAGCCAATATTTGCATGCCCTTGTTTCACTACTTTTTTGATTTTTCCCCCCAGTAGTATTTCGGCTTATCTCCAGGTTTCCTTGCCACCTCTCTTAATTCTCTTAGGAACTTTGACTCTTTTACTTTCGTCTCTCTTTCTTGTTCTTGGATGGCTGTACTTATCTGCTCTATTTTGATCGACACTTCTTTCTAATTCTTCATTTGATCATCCTCTCCCTTCCAAGAATTTGATTCTCATTCTTTACCTTTTCGTAACTTCATTCCCTCTCATTAGACTTCTCCCACTTTCATATCTTGTCGATCCTTCTGCCAAGTTTATTAGCCTCTCTTCCGAGTTTATTAGCCTCTCTTCCGAGTTTATTAGCCTCTCTTCAATCTTCATTGCTCATTCTCCCATTTCAATTGCTATGCCATCTCTTCCTGTTTCTTTTAAGAGTCAGTATGTTGGTGTTGATCTCTCCAATTTCATTATCCACCGTATGTATTTCACCTGCAATTATCATAATTAATATAAATTGTATCAATCTCGAAGTTAAAAGAGCTAATTATAAATCATTTTTTATGTGGAATAATAATTATAAATTTATAATTAGAGATGATATGTTATTCGATTTTATTGATATCTAGTTTTTTAAATGAATTTATTCATATATATTTAATTAATTATGAAAAGTATTTTTATTTTTGTTAAATATAACAAATATATGGGATTATCTATACATTTATATTATTATTATTGATTTGATGTATTTAGGAATTGTAATTTTAAAATTTAATTTCATTGAAGATAATTTAATAATTTATTTCATTGATAAAAGTTTAAGAATTTTGGTGCAATTTTTTAAATAAATTATATAAATGAATTATGCGTAGGGTATAATGATAAATATTAATAACTAATTTAGTGAATATATTTTTTAGATAAAAAATGAACTAAAGGAATTCTGCAAATTAAGAATATTCACCTGTTTATCAAAAAACATGTCTTTTTGTTTAATAATTTAAAGTCTGCTCTGTCCAATGAATTATTTTTAAATGGCTGCAGTATATTGACTACAAGGTAGCATAGAAAGGTAGCATAATAATTACCTTTTTATTGAAGACTTGAATGAATGAGTTCATGAAATATTTCCTGTCTCTAGATTAAACTGTTAATTTAAATATTAAGTAAAAATGCTTAGATTTTTTCTATGGGACGAGAAGACCCTATAGAATTTTATAATTTATTTTAAGAATAAGTTTTAATAAAATTAATTATTTTATTGGGAGGATATTTAACATTATTTAACTTTAAAAAATGTATCCAATTATTTTTGTTTTAAAAGATAGTTTATTAAAAATTGTTAGATTTAATTACCTTGGGGATAACAGCGTAATATCTTTGGAGAGATCATATTTATGAAGATGATTGCGACCTCGATGTTGAATTAGGATATAATTTAAATGCAGCAGTTTAAATATTAAGTCTGTTCGACTTTTAATATTTTACATGATTTCAGTTCAGATCGACGTGAGCCAGATCGGTTTCTATCTATATTTATCTAATAAATTTTTGTACGAAAGGATTTAATTTATAAATTAATTTTTGCTATTTTCAATAAAAATTGGAATTTTATATTTATTAAGAATAGGTGTTTACCCTGTGATAATTGTTGGTTGGTTGGGCTTCAAATTCTAATTATTCAATATTAGGAGCGATTGGATCAATTTCACATTCTAAATCGTTTTGTAAGTCTTCTAATTTGTTTGCTAACTTTATTTAATTCTTCTGGGTGTTTTGATTACCCTTTTATGCTCGAAATTTGTGTTTCGGTACGAATTTACAGTGGTCTGTGGAAGTATAATTTCATCTAATGACAAATTGTAGCCAGGTAAGTAGTACCATGTTTTTCTATTCCGTATTTTTTTCCAGTTTCTATTCTGAATTCGGCGGTAGTGATTGTACATTTGTTTCTTATTGTTATTGTTATTATACCAGAATCCTTAATGCTATACCTTTTTGTGCTCTTGTTTCATAGCTTTGATTGTTCTCTTAGACTGCATGTCCTATGTCAGAATATATGCATTAATATCCACGACCTGCAAATATTTGGAAATCGGAATCAGCGAACGACCTATAGCGCTTGTGGAAATTTTTCTTGGCGACAATTGCGACATAAATCCACGTGCCTGGTTGTTGCAATTCTATCAGGATCGTGTGATTCAGTGTCATAATTCGCATTTTACAATTGTTTGGGGTTTTTGTTAATTTTGTGTACAACTGTACTTCGCACGGTCCGTATGGTATCGCTTTGAACATTGGGTGATTAGAGGTGCAGAGGTACAGATCGTTTTATTGTCTTACATTTTGCTTGGTACTGTTTGCTTAGTTGTATGTAATCTTGCACCGAGGTGTCAAGTACCACGTATGAGTCGAGGGGTTCTATATACGCGTAGAACGATTCGTTTATCTTCGTGGGTGGTACACCTGGTGGTGTACCTTGCTCTATTTGATTTTTTTCGCGTTTAACTATGAAATATCTAGTACTACAGTAATTGAATTGGCATCCCAAAATGCGAAGAGCGTAAGGATTTCGTACACGACGTGCAAGTTTTCTAATTTTATTCCGATTGGGAAGTCTAGTCCTTTCGGAATATTTGCGAGTGCGGAAGTGAGGTACTTTATGATTTGTGCCGATGGTATTAATCGTGGGTTTAAGACTCCTTTCTTTATATCCATAATGAATTCTAACAAGTCTTGCGTGTCGTGCAATAGTGTTTCTGCGACGCTGTTTATTAGTATGAGGTGTTCGTCTAGTGTCTCTCGAAATTTAGTAATGTTGGTTGTCTGTTGGAGTAAGTATTGAATTTGCCAAGTCGCGTTTAAGAGGGTGTTTTCGTTGTCTCGTATGTCATGTATAGTCTCGTTGAGAAGTTCGGTATTTGCTCTTACAATTTGAATTTGTCACTTGCTTGCATTTTTTAGTCTGTTATCTTGTCTTTTTAAAAGGACTATTTAATCATTGACGCTCTTTCTACCTTCGGAATCCATTAGCCCCAAGGGTGATTTGCCTATGTAACCTATTCCGTCTATTTGTACACGACGCTGTTTTGTGCTGAGCTTTTAGCTTTCTGGACGTAGGTAAGGAGTTTTGGCGACGCGGTCTACCTTGTCTTGGATTTTCGTGGCGAATGTTTTACAGAATTTTTGTAAGTTGTCGGTAGATGGTTTTTTTTACATTGCACATGCATATCATATAGTAGAACGAAAATCCAGTAAATTATAATGTCAAGGTATAGTCAGTGTTTCGTTTTGTTGGTCGCGAAGTCTTTCCTTGTGCGAGCGCGAGATAAATTTTTTGCTAACGTAGGACAGTTCATCTTCTTTGTCTGGACTTGAGTAGAAGTGAGAAGTGAGGGCATATGGGACTCGATTTTCTTGGTCGCTTCTTATTTCGCTCTGAGTCGTTACGATGTTGACGTTGCTTTCGATCCCGAGGGAGCTGGCGATGTTTCTACTGGTGCGTTTAAGTGCGCGTTCGTTAGTGTTTTCGTGTCTCTGTGGAAGTGTGCATGGGTTCATCGTTCGTTATTTTTTCTAGAGTTTGGAGTTTCCGACCCCGTCGGGTTACATGAACATTCAATACCGGCGGGCGGTGCGGGAGTACCGCACGGAGCGACGTCGGTTTGAGGCTGAGAACGCCGACTGGTTAGACGATGTGGACGCGTGGGGCGTGCGGGCCCTGTTCGGTGAGTTTCCCCATTGTTTATGTTTTGTTTATTTTCCGTTGTTCGAAATTAATTGTTTTGCAACTGGTGATTGTTCTAGAGCGTCACGGAGACTAGTTCGTCGGGCCGGCGCGACAGCTACGCCTGTGGCCTCTTTGGGAAGCCGCCATCGCGATCGTCCTAAAGAACGGCGAATATCCTGATTAGTTAAAATACTTATTTAAAAATTCTTCTCTCCCTCATTTTTTTTTTAATAAATATATTTCCCCCTTTTTTCAAATCTACATAGTTATTGGTGCGCTGTTAAGGCAGGGTCCCACTAGTGCAACCGCGCGCCGCGCACGACGTTTTCGTCCACTTGAAAGGGTCTAATTTATGAGACCGCGCGCACGAAATGGGCCAACGCTCTGCCAGGCGCGCACGTGAATGCTTGGCGCGCACGTTGAAGACAGTGGAAATACTAGCCTCCTTTTCCACATCTTGGTTTCTTTATCTAAATAAAGCTAACGACGGCGGTTATGCCAGCAGCCGAAACAACGCCTTCACACTTCATACTACTTGAAATATTTGAAGGGGTTTACTACGTCTCGGTCACAGATTGCTGGAAAGTGTGTTGCAAATAAAATTATGGTATTCTGTATTCCCGGCGTCCTGTTTGTTTTTATTCTCACACGATATGAGATTGAGGGTAGGTAGAGGGAAGATTATATCGTAACCAATTGGATCGGCATTCCTCCCAGACGCGAACTTTCTACCCCTGCACAGGAAATACACGTGTATCATTTCCTCTGATTAATTCGCATTTCTGAAATGGGTAGGCAAGTATATCCTGGTGTGTGTACTTAAAGTCCCGAAATATCTGGCTTATAGAGGATGTCATAAATGCTGTTACTTTATGGCATACTGAAACATTTGTTTTTAAGTAATTAGGTACCTACATTTAGTTTACCTGAAGGTACTAACAATGGTTTATGACTTAGAAAATGATTAAAATTTGACTTCCGTACATCTACAAATGTCGAGATGCAATGCGATAGGAAACGGAATTACAGTTAACACATTTACTGCTGAGGCGGTCACCGACGTTGACAGAAAGTAGATACATAATGTCATTACGAGTAATCTGAAATAGTAAATGCACCATTGTACTATTAAATAGTTTACTCTTTTAGGCGTATGAATAGCCTCTGGCGTGAACGAATGAACATAGAAGTCACGGTAAAATGATATTTTTTACACCTAAGTAGCATTTTCTTGCAGGATGAATCAAAGCAATAACTTAATTGTTTTTGAGAAATAGAATAATTTGAAAGTGATAAAGATGGACAACTATAATTCAGTGTCACATATCTGCATATATAGTATATTACAATTATGATGTATCTAGAAACAAGTATACCTATCGCAGCAGTATAATTGTTGCTATTTACAGTAATAATTTTCATGTCACTGCTTACTTTAATATATAAACTAAATAGTAGACCATAAACACACGTATGCAAGTGATATGTAGGAGTAAAGAGTAAATTTGTGTTGAAAAACATACATTTTTTCAGTCTTTTCGACAATGCGCGCCGTGCATTCGCGTGCGCGCGTGGCAGAGAAATCCCGGCATAGCGCGCACACGAACGCTTTCGACGCGCGGGTCGTCGTAAAAGTCGACCCTTTGAAGTGCTCCAAACTCCTCGAAAATCCGAGAAACTCGTAAATTTGACCCGTGCGCGGCGCGCAGTTGCACCAGTGGGAACGTCTTTCTGCAACAAATCGGCATTGCGCGTCGAAAAAAACGTGCGCGGCGCGCGGTTGCACTAGTGGGACCCTGCCTTAACAGCGCACCAATAACTATGTAGATTTGAAAAAAGGGGGAAATATATTTATTAAAAAAAAAATGAGGGAGAGAAGAATTTTTAAATAAGTATTTTAACTAATCAGGATATTCGCCGTTCTTTAGGACGATCGCGATGGCGGCTTCCCAAAGAGGCCACAGGCGTAGCTGTCGCGCCGGCCCGACGAACTAGTCTCCGTGACGCTCTAGAACAATCACCAGTTGCAAAACAATTAATTTCGAACAACGGAAAATAAACAAAACATAAACAATGGGGAAACTCACCGAACAGGGCCCGCACGCCCCACGCGTCCACATCGTCTAACCAGTCGGCGTTCTCAGCCTCAAACCGACGTCGCTCCGTGCGGTACTCCCGCACCGCCCGCCGGTATTGAATGTTCATGTAACCCGACGGGGTCGGAAACTCCAAACTCTAGAAAAAATAACGAACGATGAACCCATGCACACTTCCACAGAGACACGAAAACACTAACGAACGCGCACTTAAACGCACCAGTAGAAACATCGCCAGCTCCCTCGGGATCGAAAGCAACGTCAACATCGTAACGACTCAGAGCGAAATAAGAAGCGACCAAGAAAATCGAGTCCCATATGCCCTCACTTCTCACTTCTACTCAAGTCCAGACAAAGAAGATGAACTGTCCTACGTTAGCAAAAAATTTATCTCGCGCTCGCACAAGGAAAGACTTCGCGACCAACAAAACGAAACACTGACTATACCTTGACATTATAATTTACTGGATTTTCGTTCTACTATATGATATGCATGTGCAATGTAAAAAAAAAACCATCTACCGACAACTTACAAAAATTCTGTAAAACATTCGCCACGAAAATCCAAGACAAGGTAGACCGCGTCGCCAAAACTCCTTACCTACGTCCAGAAAGCTAAAAGCTCAGCACAAAACAGCGTCGTGTACAAATAGACGGAATAGGTTACATAGGCAAATCACCCTTGGGGCTAATGGATTCCGAAGGTAGAAAGAGCGTCAATGATTAAATAGTCCTTTTAAAAAGACAAGATAACAGACTAAAAAATGCAAGCAAGTGACAAATTCAAATTGTAAGAGCAAATACCGAACTTCTCAACGAGACTATACATGACATACGAGACAACGAAAACACCCTCTTAAACGCGACTTGGCAAATTCAATACTTACTCCAACAGACAACCAACATTACTAAATTTCGAGAGACACTAGACGAACACCTCATACTAATAAACAGCGTCGCAGAAACACTATTGCACGACACGCAAGACTTGTTAGAATTCATTATGGATATAAAGAAAGGAGTCTTAAACCCACGATTAATACCATCGGCACAAATCATAAAGTACCTCACTTCCGCACTCGCAAATATTCCGAAAGGACTAGACTTCCCAATCGGAATAAAATTAGAAAACTTGCACGTCGTGTACGAAATCCTTACGCTCTTCGCATTTTGGGATGCCAATTCAATTACTGTAGTACTAGATATTTCATAGTTAAACGCGAAAAAAATCAAATAGAGCAAGGTACACCACCAGGTGTACCACCCACGAAGATAAACGAATCGTTCTACGCGTATATAGAACCCCTCGACTCATACGTGGTACTTGACACCTCGGTGCAAGATTACATACAACTAAGCAAACAGTACCAAGCAAAATGTAAGACAATAAAACGATCTGTACCTCTGCACCTCTAATCACCCAATGTTCAAAGCGATACCATACGGACCGTGCGAAGTACAGTTGTACACAAAATTAACAAAAACCCCAAACAATTGTAAAATGCGAATTATGACACTGAATCACACGATCCTGATAGAATTGCAACAACCAGGCACGTGGATTTATGTCGCAATTGTCGCCAAGAAAAATTTCCACAAGCGCTATAGGTCGTTCGCTGATTCCGATTTCCAAATATTTGCAGGTCGTGGATATTAATGCATATATTCTGACATAGGACATGCAGTCTAAGAGAACAATCAAAGCTATGAAACAAGAGCACAAAAAGGTATAGCATTAAGGATTCTGGTATAATAACAATAACAATAAGAAACAAATGTACAATCACTACCGCCGAATTCAGAATAGAAACTGGAAAAAAATACGGAATAGAAAAACATGGTACTACTTACCTGGCTACAATTTGTCATTAGATGAAATTATACTTCCACAGACCACTGTAAATTCGTACCGAAACACAAATTTCGAGCATAAAAGGGTAATCAAAACACCCAGAAGAATTAAATAAAGTTAGCAAACAAATTAGAAGACTTACAAAACGATTTAGAATGTGAAATTGATCCAATCGCTCCTAATATTGAATAATTAGAATTTGAAGCCCAACCAACCAACAATTATCACAGGGTAAACACCTATTCTTAATAAATATAAAATTCCAATTTTTATTGAAAATAGCAAAAATTAATTTATAAATTAAATCCTTTCGTACAAAAATTTATTAGATAAATATAGATAGAAACCGATCTGGCTCACGTCGATCTGAACTGAAATCATGTAAAATATTAAAAGTCGAACAGACTTAAAATTTAAACTGCTGTATTTAAATTATATCCTAATTCAACATCGAGGTCGCAATCATCTTCATAAATATGATCTCTTCAAAGATATTACGCTGTTATCCCCAAGGTAATTAAATCTAACAATTTTTAATAAACTATCTTTTAAAACAAAAATAATTGGATACATTTTTTAAAGTTAAATAATGTTAAATATCCTCCCAATAAAATAATTAATTTTATTAAAACTTATTCTTAAAATAAATTATAAAATTCTATAGGGTCTTCTCGTCCCATAGAAAAAATCTAAGCATTTTTACTTAATATTTAAATTAACAGTTTAATCTAGAGACAGGAAATATTTCATGAACTCATTCATTCAAGTCTTCAATAAAAAGGTAATTATTATGCTACCTTTCTATGCTACCTTGTAGTCAATATACTGCAGCCACTTAAAAATAATTCATTGGGCAGAGCAGACTTTAAATTATTAAACAAAAAGGCATGTTTTTTGATAAACAGGTGAATATTCTTAATTTGCAGAATTCCTTTAGTTCATTTTTTATCTAAAAAATATATTCACTAAATTAGTTATTAATTTTTATCATTATACCCTACGCATAATTCATTTATATAATTTATTTAAAAAATTGCACCAAAATTCTTAAACTTTTATCAATGAAATAAATTATTAAATTATCTTCAATGAAATTAAATTTTAAAATTACAATTCCTAAATACATCAAATCAATAATAATAATATAAATGTATAGATAATCCCATATATTTGTTATATTTAACAAAAATAAAAATACTTTTCATAATTAATTAAATATATATGAATAAATTCATTTAAAAAACTAGATATCAATAAAATCGAATAACATATCATCTCTAATTATAAATTTATAATTATTATTCCACATAAAAAATGATTTATAATTAGCTCTTTTAACTTCGAGATTGATACAATTTATATTAATTATGATAATTGCAGGTGAAATACATACGGTGGATAATGAAATTGGAGAGATCAACACCAACATACTGACTCTTAAAAGAAACAGGAAGAGATGGCATAGCAATTGAAATGGGAGAATGAGCAATGAAGATTGAAGAGAGGCTAATAAACTCGGAAGAGAGGCTAATAAACTTGGCAGAAGGATCGACAAGATATGAAAGTGGGAGAAGTCTAATGAGAGGGAATGAAGTTACGAAAAGGTAAAGAATGAGAATCAAATTCTTGGAAGGGAGAGGATGATCAAATGAAGAATTAGAAAGAAGTGTCGATCAAAATAGAGCAGATAAGTACAGCCATCCAAGAACAAGAAAGAGAGACGAAAGTAAAAGAGTCAAAGTTCCTAAGAGAATTAAGAGAGGTGGCAAGGAAACCTGGAGATAAGCCGAAATACTACTGGGGGGAAAAATCAAAAAAGTAGTGAAACAAGGGCATGCAAATATTGGCTAAAGAAAGAAGAAAGGGTATTTAGGCTTTTTAAGAAAGAGGAAGAAACAGTGAAACACGTGATTGAAGCATGTGAAGTAAGTGGAGAGAGTGGCAGGAATTGGAAAGAAAAGAAGAAAAAACTTGGCTATTTTACAGGAGATAATAGGGAGAAGGAAAAGATGGAAAGAACTAGAAAGTGATAAAAAGAAGATTATACGGCATAGAATAGATTAGGAAACACTTGTAAAATAGAAAAATTGTTAAGATACAGCAGGACACATTAGAAGGGTTGGACACTGACACAATCGCGGGAATGAAATGGAAAGTAAATTGTAACACGAAAATGAGCAATAAATTAAATTATTATTATTATATTTTTTCTTTTTATATTTTTCTATTTCTCTTTTTATTTTATATTTTTATATTCTATTTATATTCTATTTATATTCTAGTAGTAAATAGGTTTATGTTTTGCCTTTCGGCCTGAAAACGGGGTTACATGTGTTATGTGTGTAAGTGTTTCTGGGACTGTTAACTCAAGATTGTGCTTTCGGTTTGATTTCTTCCTTCATCTTGTTCTTCTTTTCTTTTTCCAGAACCATACGCATCTACTTCGCTCCTTCTTCTTCTTCTCCCTTTAGTATCCCTCTGATCGTTGAATTTTCTCTTTTCAGCTCCTTACAGTCTTGTAGCACGTGACCCAGCGTCTCT
Source organism: Andrena camellia (assembly GCA_029448645.1). NCBI lineage: Eukaryota > Metazoa > Arthropoda > Insecta > Hymenoptera > Andrenidae > Andrena > Andrena camellia. Next base: position 1,836,228 of record CM055682.1, on the reverse strand, counting down.
TTAGCCCCATTACATAGTCTGCATACTTGCCGATCACTTGCATGCTTCCAGTACTTGCTTTCCCGCTCTTTGTTCCCACATCCAAACCTTGCAATTATGCTTTGGTCTCTGCCTCTGTAGTTTCCGTTTAGGTAATTTGCTGTCTGGTTATCCCTGATTTCTGTGTAATAGGCGTTGTGTCTGCCTCACAGTATTCTGTCTCTATTTATATTGTATTTTTATATTTTTTCTTTTTATTTTATATTCAACATTCTATTTATATTGTATTTTTATATTTTTTATTTTTAAATAAATTACTTAAAACATTTTATTTCTCCATTTACTTATCCGTCTTCCTCCTTTTCTCTTCGCCAATTTCTACTGACATCACATAATTCTTTCTATGATTCGCGCGTTCTTCACACCGCCAAATGACATCATCTCGCAAGGCTGTCCCCGAGGATTCAAATTACACGAGATCGCGCGATACGCTGTGACGCTAAATCAGAACGCTTCAAAAACTTGCTAGCTTTAGAACGCTTGTTACATATTTGTTTGAAAATTATTTCTCTGCGTTGGAAATAAATGTCTGTTTGCTACATAATGGTTCGCTAGATTGTTTTTTCATGAAATTATTATTTCTCTGCGTTGGGGAAAAAGTGTCTGTTGGTTTGGAATAAAATTTCTGCTGACACCGCATAATTCTATGATTCGCGCCTTCTTCGCGCCGCCAAATGACATCATCCCGCACGGCTGCTCCAGAGGACTCAAATTACACACGATCGCGCGATACGCTGCGATATTAAGATTGAAAAACATTTTGAAATACTGTTAGCTTTAGAATGCATGCGATTGTACCACTATGTAGTGCTGTCTCTTTCCCTCCCCCGAATTTAGCTTTACAACTATGTAGTGCCGTCTCTTTCCTATCCCCGAATATGTGATTTGTAAAACGTCGATCTTTCCCGACATCGCCCGAAACAATTTCTGATAAAAATGATTATTTCTCTGCGCTTGGCGGTTCGCTAGGTCGGTGTGGGCCAGGTCTGAAAAATTTTCGGTGGGGTGGGTCAGGAGTGATAAAATTTTCGGGGGTGGGCCAAGGTCGTTCCCTCCCTCAGTTAGGTATGAAAAAATTTCGGCTGTGGGTCATTCCCCCCTCTGAAAAATTTCTGACGGTGGGCCAGATCTAGAGATGTCTCCGCGGCCGCTCGGCCTGGACTGATCCCCTCGTGCGCGCGCAACCAGTCTTCCACTCCCCGCTGTCCCCGCGCCTAAAGTTCCCCCCACCGCACTCCCCGCGCGCCATCACTTCCACCCGCCCCCGCGCCCCCTTCAGAGGACCTGGTCTAGAACTCCCCTTGCTATACTACTCAAGCTTTTCGGTTTTTCTGTCGCTCTTTCTGCTAGTATAAATTGAGGCTCCCGAATAGGCATGCACCTCTTGTGCCGACTATCTATTAATTCGGGTAGCATACATTCTAAATAAAATTGAACCAGTTTTGGGTCCATTTCTCTTTTCCAAAACGCATCATCTCTTTCTACTTTTATAGATTTCAGACCCTTCGGGGTCCAAACGCAAAATATACAGTACTTTCTGTTAGTAATATGTAACTCGCCTTGTAATTGATAAAAATAGTGATGCCCTTTGTTCATTGAAATACCTGTTTTACGTGCAAACATGCGCCGGACAGCGGATACTTTTTCAATAGCTTCTACCGGCGAAAATTTGTCCGCTGATTTGGGGCATTTGATTTCCACAATACCCTCTTGACCGATGATTCCATCCGATGAAGCTCCTAAGAAGGGGGTGCAGCTGTCGATGAACATTCTACATTCTGCAATATCTGTATATTGCTTCTTCAATTTTTCGCGAACAATTTTCTCGCAACTTTTACCGTATTCCACCGCGGCTGCACTAATTATCTTCAGATACAGAAATAACTTCACTGCATTTGCGCAAAACGTGTCAGGTCGGCAACGGCACACTTGTTTAAAATTGGATGCTGTCAGTAATTTGGACCTGTACTGCAACAATCTGCGGTTCCGTGCTTGTCCGATGCTTTCTTTTTGAATATCATGTCTTTTGTCTTGCCACTCATTGAGTATTTTAATATATTTTCCCTCTCCAGTTCATAAATTTCGGATGGCATATCTGGCTTCTGTGCATTTTGTCCATAATCAGAATCTTTCTGCGAGGGCAATTGCTTGCGTACATATCGCGCAGCCTTCGTTTCCTTCTGTTTTGCAGCTCTCTTTTCCTTTTCTTTCTTCTTTTTTTTCCATTTGGTGCACAACCTGAGGCGTTTTCTTCTTCATTACCGCATTCAATCGCGAGTGCACTTGGTTACTGTTGTACTCTACGACAGCAGCAGCACATCTCCCTGTATATGATCCCCTTCCGGCGAAATTTAATCTTCTTCCGCCAGTGTACTTAGCAATTAGTCCGTTCCAACTTTCCACAGCGTTATTAGTAGTATTATGGAGTAAGCTCTCCGCATAAGCTAACAGTGGACGAAGTATTTCTTTTACGTCCTGGTACACTCCAATTTTCATCAATTCTGGAAAGATGTTTTCTTCATTCTCTTTATTCTTTCCATCGCAGAAATATTTTAGTGGTGCACACTCCTTGTGTTCACCAAACACGTGACTCGGAACATTCTGCATGTCGCCATGCAAATTCTTTGTTTTTTCGTCGATTGATGCATTCTGATTGCATCTAAACTTTGTGTCTTTCACGATGTCCGTGCGCATCCGACGAATGTTACTTTCCACAATTTGTCTCAATGGTCCAGATGTGGTCTTCTTTACAATCGTTTTCATTTTTGTGCAGAATTTTCGCAACAAATGATTCGTGCATTCAATCTTTTTTACACGAATCTGGCTCTTATATGGGCCAGCATCAACAATCTTCTTATGCACGCTACTGTCCCCATCAGCAATCAGAGCAGAATAAACAAGCCCACGTTTTTCTACGCTAGTGTAGAATCCTTCTACTATTGCATCGCTTTCCATAGCAGTCGATGCTCAAAATGTGTTCCAGTTTTTGAAGCATGTGTGTTTTCGGGGTTCTTTCTTGTTTTTCGCAGCAATCCGACAAATTCTGCAAACTTTATTTCGAACGCCGTAAAATAAAACTTTTTTTGTGTGATAGCCAACTATCACACCGACTCCAGATGCAGAATCGTAACATCCACTGCGGTAGGCTCTCTTCATCCAGCTTCCGTCGGCCACAACGGGGATGTGAGGGGTCCTTGATTCGGGAAGAACGTCGCCTCTTTCAATCGCCAAACGTTTTTCTTCTTCAGCCGCTGCTAACCTCTCTTCTTCTGCAGCGGCAATTGCAGACTTGACGAATTCATCTTGATTCTTCACGAAGTCTCTCTTCGACATGCAACGTATATTCACTCCTACAAAAGTGTGTACCAACTGGACATAACTGCCTCCACATAAAATTGTTGCATTAACGGCGCCCTGATTGCTATCCACTTCTTCTGCTTCATCCGATTGATTGCCGATTTCAGTTTTGTAATGGCATAATGTGCACATTATGCTGAAGATGCTCTTGATGCCACACCGTTTCACACCAGTTATTCGTAGGTGTTCAGTGCCACAGTCTTTCCTACGTTTTGCATGCTTACCTATTTTCTGCAATTGAGCAAGCACATTTTAGAAATTCATTATATCATTGCTATTTAGGAGATGCGATTGTACTTGGGACTCACTCTTCGCAACTTTTCCCACAACAAAGTTTTCTTCTTCGTTGTTTTCTACATCTGTCCCTTCTGGTATTTCGGTTCTCAGTTCATCCAGCGCCTCTTCAGTTTCTTCCGAACTGGCCGTATCAGTTTCTTCATCGGATGGCGAGTGCATTATCTCTTGGGACGTAGGATTTCGTCCATCGGATGTTGATGGCTCCTGTGCCATACGTTCCTCGGCCACTTCTTCTGAATGTTGTCCTATGACAGTGTCGTCTGCCGTTTTTGCCCTTTGCTGTTTCTTCTGAAGGGTCAAAGGCCTTCTCTTATCGCGATTTACTTTCCGTTTCGAAAATCTCCTTGCGGACGGACGTAAATGTGGGGAACGAAACGGAGAATTACTGTCCATATCTTCTGGCACGCCCTGCATATTCATATTTAGAGTGTCATTCATTTTATACTAAACCAACAAACACAACACAACTCAAAATCCTTCTGCCCGTTACAAAAAATGTAAACGCGAACCATGAACGTGCAACGTGAATCCGAAGATTCATCTGTGGTGCGTTCTGAAACAAATAACGCTTTACAAACCAGGCAACGGCGGGGATCGGCGAGCTCCAGGTACCGCTGATGGAGGGGGACACACCTACAGGAGCGGTGGTTACGTGTGCATGAACTGTGCCTGCGTCAGTCACGCACACATAACCACCGCTCCTGTAGGTGTTTCCCCCTCTATCAGCGCTAGCTGGAGCCCGTCGATCCCTGCCAGTCAGTCCGTCGCAAGTGATTGCGTAACTTTGGTGCATAATTGACAAGATGCAGAATCTGAAAAATGTAAGTATTATATTGTATACTATTATACAGAGTGACTCTCTGGCTAGAGTATTCAAAGGCGACGCCGCCAATAAGCCGCTCCTCGCTGAGTTTCGAGGATTTCGACACTCGCGACGAGATTCACTACGGCATATTAAAAAATTCTCTATTCTTCATCGAATCGATATGGCAGTGATACCAATGAAGTCCTGGCGTTCTCCCGATTAAAATCATGTCAGGTAAATCGGATTATTTTTAACGAAGTTAGCTTGGGGCCATTTTCATCGGCACGACATCGATTGACGCCATTTTCGTAAAGATCTGATGAGAAATGCAGAACGTGGAATTCGTCACTTCCACGAATCTCAGCGAGACGCGGTTTATTGGCGGCATTGTCTTTGAGGACTCTAACGAGAGAATCACGCTGTACAATCTTACTATTTGCCATAAAATAATACATTCATCATTTCATTTCCAGATGAAAGATGCTCTCCTGACACCGCGACCGTCGGGAAGTGAAGAGGGTGAGGAGAGAAAGAGAAAAGAGGAGGAGGAGGCGAAAGAGAGAGAGAAATAAGGAGGAGGCAGAGAATATGAAGAAAGATATGTTGAATGTGTGTGTGTTTCTCTGAAGTTTGTTTATGGTACTGTTTTAGATGAAAAAGGAGCTGAAACGTTTGAAGCATAGGGCATGGGGCATGGTGCCGTGGAGGGCGCCGTGGAGGCCGCAGCTGCAATCCAATAATCATAAATAATTATTACAAAGATTTATATGCAATAAGTCTATTAAAAATATAATACTTATGATTGTTCAATGATTGTTCATTTTGTTTGTTTTAATGGAATGTAAAACATTCACATTTTCTATCGTATCGGCATGAACGTTTCAGTAATATAGTGCTGAGATTTTCCAGATGAAAATGAATTTAAACGCGGTATAAATCGGATTATTTTTAGCATTATTAGATTAGAAATGTTACGCATTTATATTTAATTATGTAGTACAGTTCTAGAAATATTCCGATTTATACCGTGTTTGAATTCATTTTAATGTGGAAAATCTCAGCAGTATGTTACTGAATACTGAAAACGTCACGTTTTACATTTTATCAACCTCTCCAACCGAGATTACAAGCCGCCGCCGAACAGCCCAAGTCCTCGCTGGTCGGGACCGGCGTTGAGCCCGTATCGTGAACAGAGCCCTGATTCCGAGTGTTCGTTTCTCGCTTCTTTCTGGCCGAAGGGGGGAGTGAGATGGGACGCTTTGCGTGCGCGACGGACGCGAACGCAAAGGACAGAGTGTCAGGCGTCCGAAAGACGGAGCGAGACAAAACACCAACGCGTCGTCTGTCTCGTATCGTCCCGCTCGCTTTCAGTGCCTCTCGCTCGCTCTCGCCTTCGCCGGACAAGAGTGAGACACAGAAGTGGTGGGGATAGCGAAAAGTCCACATCGTGTACACCAAACCGAGCCCGTAATGAGAAAATACTATAGTATCTTTTATTTGAGTTTATCCAGATATTATCTTTGCCCATCTCTGTTCTTCAGCCGCTTCGCCGTGATTCATTCAAGCCTCCCTGACGACCAGTGATGACAGAATCGTGGGACGCGGGACAAACGCCTTACCCCCACTATGATCTGCCGTCGTCTCCCACTACGGCCTACCGTCGTCCCCCACTTTCTTCCCACCGCACTGCATACTCGACTGCCGACAGGCAGCGCACACGCAGAGGAGTAGGGATATGTTGTGTACAGTGCGGTAGGAAGAAACTGGGGGACGCCGGTAGGGCATAGTGGGAGACGACGGTAGGTCATAGTGGGGGTAAGGCGTTTGTCCTGCGTCCCACGATTCTGGCATCACTGCTGACGACAAAATAGCAATAGGGAAAATGCGGCAACAGCGCGATCCGGCTCTCGATACGTCTCGGCAACTATGTCTTTCCTGCATTTATCGGCTAGCTTGGACTTCCACCGGTTCTGATGGTACATGGCGTGAATATACCATCAGCGACGGTGACGGAGAATCCTTGAAGCTTCATTCTGTCATTTCTCGAGTCTGTCTCAGTACATGATTCATATGTTCATTATTATTTCAACGTACGGTGCTTATTAGTGTTCAAACCTTAGAGCATATACTAATGGAGGTCTTATTGCCTCATGTTTCCTGTCCTCGAACCTGTCGCCAACATCACGCGAGAGAGAAAGACATGTGTGAACTGGTGAGAGAGAGAGAAGCATGTGTCCTATTCAACCGTAATGCGCATGCGCCGATATCGTGCGAGAGAGAAAGACATGTGCGAGCGAGAGAAGTATAGATTCTCAATACTTCTCTCGCTCGCACCAGTTCGCACGATGTTTTTCTTTCTCGTACGATATCGGCGCATGCACATTACGGTCGAATAGGACACATACTTCTCTCGCTCGCACATGTCTTTCTCTCTCGCACCATGTTGGCGACAGTTTCAAGCTTTCAATGAGACCTCCATGTATATATGCTCTAAAGTTCAAACGCACCAGACCCGTCTGCACGGATGTCTACTAGGGGCAACTATACCTGCAAAAACTTCCTTCTTGCCGATTCCAGGGCGAAAGTTGTAATTTACGGTTTGTTTACTACACGCGTATACGTACACGCTTAACATAGCTTGTTTGAGCGTACGCACACATTCAAGGCCGGGTGAGACGGTCCCTTAAGCTAGTCTACTATATAAATGCCTTTACTTACGATTTATTTTTGCACGAGATACGATTTTACTGCTGGGTTCAATAAATGAAGCATTAACTTTATCAAACAATATTCCAACTAATTTCTATAAATATTGTTCCCAGCACCGAGCAATCTGAACGGAGTGCACCAGAGTTTTCCGGCGATTATATGCTGCCTAGCGAGCGGTTAGATTTGGAAACGTTGGTGCAAGATTTCCCGTCTGAAAAGCGAAATGTGGGCTCGTTGGCTAGAGACTTCGCGTTACCACCTGGCAGACGAAATATCGCATCGCTGGTCCGCGATTATGAACTTCAAACCAAAGAAAATGTTGGAAACCGCATGCTACCTGTTACGGGGAAAAGGAACATTGCTTCTCTAGCCAGGACCTTCACACTACCCCAAACTGGCAAGAGAAATGTTGCCTCTATAGCTAGAGATTACGCACTACCATATGGTAAACGATACGTCGGTGCTTTAGCGAGAACAGGCGATTTTCCGTCGCGTGGACAAAACAAAAGGAGCATCGCTTCTTTGAGTAAAAATTCAGCTTGGCCAGTCTCTTTGAAGAGAGGTATTACTATCCCCGGGAGCGTGATCTTGAGAACTCTTTCCCGCCATGGAAGATCACTGACTGCTGAATTGAACACAAGAAACGAGCCTTTGGACCTTCAAGTACTCAACAACCTCGAAGGAACTCGGGATGAGAACCACAAAGATGCTGTTTTTATAGATGATAAAGTAGGGGGTTTCGAGGAAAAGAGCGGCTCGAACGAAAGAATTAATTTCAGCGACAGGAGACCCAAGAGACAGATAGATTTGTCGGATGAGTACCCATTGCCAGTGATACAGAATATTGATGGTCTTGATTATGAAGAAATGATGGAGGCACTTGCTAGACGATATCAGAATGCCGAAAAGAGGTTCATGGGTAAGTGAAAGGTTTCTCTACCGTAATAATGTTACAATCTTTCGGGGAGCATACAACGCATATAATTTGATCGCAATTATTATGAAAGCGGAGAACTAACAAGGAAACATTCCCAGTAGGAGATTGGCATATCAAGTAAATATTGATACTGTTCGAAACCTTAGATAATGACAAAATTATACATACATTATTAGCTGCTAATAGATTATACAACGCGAAAAATTAGGGTACAAAGATTACATGTTATCGTTATACCATTATTAATAAATATAATCATAATTGTACAATTTTACGTTTTTAATATATGGTATAAAGTGGACAGAAATCTGGGGGCAGAAATCCGTTTAGCTAACGAGGCACCTACTAACGGTTACGAGACACCCTGTAGACAAGATATTAAATAATGTAGGACATCTTTCAGGATGAAATCTACGTGTCAAAATAGTGAAAGGAGTTCATATAATACGTGTGTCTGATGACCTTCTGTTTTTTAGTTACAAACAATTTTTTAAATACAGGGCGTTCAACTACTGCTGAGAGAAAATTTAAGGGGTCATTCTAGACACCAGACAACACGACTTACATTGCTACTTACAAGGGACACTATCAGGGAGTCCGGTGCCAATTTTTTTCTTCTTGAAATAAATTTGTGTTGTTAAGCCCAAAAATCTAACAAACCCGACACACGTCTATATCAGTGTTTCTCAAAGTGGGCACTAGTTTCATACAACTCGAGCGGCAATGTTGTATCGGTGGATACGTTCAACTATCGTTATAAGTATTACCAGATGGAATAATGAATTTCAATGATTTATTCGATTTTATCATCCTGTGTATTGAAAATCACTATTTTGAGTACAAGTGTTTAGTGTCACGGAAAATAATTAAAATGTTAAATTACAAATTATTGCACGGTGTTGACGCACTGGCGATGCGGGGTCTAAGAGTAATTAAAAGAAATTGCCAAACAAAATTTTCACTGAACTCGCGAATTCTATAGGGTTAACTGTAGATTCAAAAAGGAACCTGAGCCTGATCTCACTAGATACAACCAACTCTTAACGAATCTGATACAACGTGACCCTACGTGTAACTGTGAAAGGGTTTATATGGATTCCAAATGAGTGGAGGGGCGGGGGAGCACAAAAATGTCTATGTATATAAGGAGATCTTTAAGAGTCCTCGCATCATGCTCCTGTTTCTAGTTGTTATCCAGCTGGTCAAGATCATGCTCTCCACATTATTTTAGATATAACAGAAGGGGCTCTAGGGCGTTTTTCTTTCACAGACGAGGAAATCGTAAAATAGTAAGAACAATTCAGAAAGGAGAAAAGTCGAAGAAAAGGCTAAAAGAAATAACAGCAAAGTAATGGTGACAGTACCGAACTGCCACAGATGCATTTACCAGTTACCATTCCCTCCTATTCTTGTACAATTCCTTTGTACCAATTTACACATTTTAGTGTACAACATGTATCGCGATGTTAGCTTTGCATAATCAATTGTTTACATTTCCCTCCCGATAGAAGAGACCACCACTTTCCCGTAGTTTCCATCGAGCGGTAGCGTGCACGCTGCGCGTAATTAATGTGTAAATAGTGCGTGATTCTTTGTCGCAACTTGATATAATTATCGAAAAATCTATCGAGAAATGTGATTACGTTTAGATTTTAGATTTTTAGATCATACTCTGAAAAAATTTATTTTATCGAAGGTTGCTACAGCTTCCACGGTACTGGCCAAGAGTGGATTCTAATTTTAAGAAAGTTCACCAATGTACAGTATCAAAATATTCATCTTTTACTAAAAAAATTAATTTTTAGGTTTGAAAAATAGGAATAGTTCAAATAAAATGTACGAAAATGTAAAATGAAAACAAGAAATTATGAATGTACATTTTTCTTTGTTAAAGAAGTTACAGAAGAATTTTTATTAAATCTTTTTATGTAGAATTTAAATCGTATATATGAAAAATCGAAGAACCATAACGGGTAATTATCATTTTTCGCGATATAATCGGATCAAGAATATTAAGACAAGAATGTAAAATTTAAATATAAAGTTTCATTGAAATCCATTTTGCCGTTTAAACGTAATCGTGTTAAGTATGAGATATTTAAAAAAAAGCTCTTTTCTAAATAGTCAAAACATGATCAGGAGGTCTTAAAACGCGATTTCCGTAACAAAACTTTTTGCACATTTTTTTTCATTACGAGAGTATTATACATATGTCAGAAAGTGAAAAGTGTATCTCAAGGCACTCAAGAAGATCGCGCGTGGCGCGTGTCGCTTACACCTCACTTTGGATCACAGCGTTTCAAGAGCGAGAGAGAAAGACACACATTCGTTTTCTCTCTCGTCTTCCCGACATTGTCCGAAGCGGCGAGCTCACGGACACGCAGCTCCGGCGTAGTGTGCGCGCGTGGTGGGGGAAATTCTCGAGGGAACCCGTCCTCATTCTGGCATCACTGCCCCTAGTTTCGTCGCTGCTTCTACGTTAGATTTAGCTGTATGTAAGATCACAACAAAAATTCACAAATTATGAAAAAAGTGATGAAATCCCCTCCTAAACATGACTCATGTATGAAAGAGGCTAATTCCCTTTAATTCACAAAAAAAATTAAAAAGTTCACGTGCAAAGATTGTGAAATCAACTTTGCTAATTCCAATTGTATTCTCGTTCTCCGTTCGAATACTGATTCCTCTGTCACTTTTTATACTTGACATTCCTTTATTGGCCACAAATCAATTCAGTGCTCAGATTTTCAGCTTCGGTTTTAAGGAATTAGCGGGCGTTCTGTAAGAAAAGAAATATGAAGTCGACTTAAACCAAAATGTTTTACATTCTCCGCATCTCTCTTAATCTATTACCGACTTTGATTCGTTTAAATTAGTCTGTACCAAGTTTTTATTATCTTCCATCGTAAAATGATCTCCATACGACGTTTTTAACAGAATATGTCCCTCTTGTAAAAGTTTTGTGTCACTACAGGCCTGTCGCCCGCTAATTCCTTAAAACCGAAGCTGAAAATCTGAGCACTGAATTGATTTGTGGCCAATAAAGGAATGTCAAGTATAAAAAGTGACAGAGGAATCAGTGTTCGAGCGGAGAACGAGAATACAATTGGAATTAGCAAAATTGATTTCACAATCTTTGCATGTGAACTTCTTAAATTTTTTTCGTTAATTAAAGAGAATCAGCTTTTTTCATTGAAATCTCTATAAATAATAGCTTAAACGCAAATCCTAATATTCTATTGTAAGCCGTGCGCGGCCGTACGGGATATAATGTATGTGTAATGGACACGAGGATAATTGAACTACCGTTTTTATGAATAATATTTATATAGATATTTATTCAACTAAATTAAGAATATTAGAGATTCAACTGTTTTTAACTGGACTCCGTGACTGAGACTGGTGGCTTTTGGAATAGTAATGCTGACGGGAAAGGGAATGCGATGGGGTTTTAAAGGTTTCAGAATTTAAGAGAGGGGATGACGGGATAGGGCAGAAGTGCAGGATTTTGGATAGTTGATGCATTAGCTAAAATGAAGATGGGTAGCAGGGATGACGCAGTGTTTACATTTACGCAGCATTTGGGTAGTTAGTGTGATTCATGTTTGCAGAGAAAGTCACAGGAAAACGATAAGTAAGGGTCGGTACATTACATATATATCCTTAATGTGTGGGCCTCGCGCCAAGTAACCTTCGGCGAACGCATTGTTGGACGTGGCCGAAACCGCAACGTCGAGCCCGTCGCCATCGACAAAAGAACGAGACGATCGGCGGCCGACGAAGGCAGTCTCCTGCAGTCGCTCGCATAGGACGGTCGCACAGTGGTTTCAAATCGCAAAAAAGCGGCAAAACCCTCAAAACGTACTTCAATTTAGTCAGAAATCGGTGCTCGAGGGTTTTTGGGGTCGCTGATTACGAATCTGAACTTCAAATTTTTGAAAACAAAATGGCGAATCCAGTATGGCGGACGTGTATATTAAAAAATTGATAGATCTGCACGAAAATTGGTATCCTATTGTTCTTTGGGTCGCTGATTACGAATCTGAACTTCAAATTTTTTAAAACAAAATGGCAAATCCAATATGGCGGACGTGTATATTAAAAAATTGATAGATCTGCACGAAAATTGGTATCTTGTTGTTCTTTGGGTCGCTGATTACGAACATCTTGTCCAAAATGCAAATTTCAATATCGCAGACCTAATAGCATTGGCATAAACCTTGTTTTTAAATTCATTTTTGCGGAAATTGTGATAATTTTCCGATATTCGCTTAAAATTATATAATCAAAATGTCGAATTTAGTATGGCGATCTTAATTTTAAAACATTTTTGAAATTAATTACTGTGAAAATTTTATTTTCTTCGATTTTCATGAAAAATGCGGCATTCCTACGTTTATAGAAGATTGCATAGTTCAAATATGTTGTTGAAAATATTAATAAACAAAGTCGGGATTATAAATGCTGTTTGAAATGAGAATATGCTATTTTATTCATATACTAAATATTATTGCCTATATCTAGCTACATTTATTCAGATTCTGATGAATCGTATATTGTACTTGTGCTCTCTGAGCTTTCATTTTCATTTTCTTGGTGATATACCATTTCGAGTACCTTCGGAGGAATTTTTTTTTCTTGCGTTTCGGAATAGCATCAGAAAGCGTAATTATACAGGGTGTCCCAAAAATGTCGGAGTTCCTTGAGAGGGGTGACTCAGGGGGTGATTTGAAACAACTTTTTCCTTAGCGAAAATATTGTCCGAAACTTCGTTAACGAGATATTAACAAAAAACCCGGACCAATCAGAGCGCGCGCCTTCCGTCCGAGCTCCCGCGGTAGCGTTGGCTACGCGGTAGGCGGTTGCGCTTGTACCACGGACGTACGAACAAGCAAGTCGGCATGCATCGAAGGAAACCGCGTTACACAGTTTTTTTTTCAAGCAGAATCGTAAATAATAATTATTTGAAATGAAAGGACAAGAAATACGTAAATTTCGTTTTCAAATAACGCATAAACGAAAAGGTAATGTAACAGAAAATATACGACAAGTGATCGTAATTCGTTATTGAGGTAAAAATCCGTAGTTTAATAACGGCCAACACAACTAAATTTAAAAAATAATATTAGGTGTATGAATAAATTCTTTCCGACTGGATTTACATAATCAGTACAAAGCTATCGAATTTCTATCGCGGTGATATTCGTAAGCTGACTGAAAAATGGCAAAAGGTAATTAACAATAGTGGAAATTATTTTGTGATTGATTTTTTTCATATTTTTTAAATCAAACTGTTATTGTACCCTAAAATCGGAAAGAATTTATTTCTACACCTAATAATCAGCAAATAAATTAAATAAAACTCACCCATTCGGACATTCCTTTCCTTCCTTTTCGTAAACTTGTGTCACTGGGTCACTGTACCGATCCTGGTCATCGGTGGACGAAAGGATTTATGGTAGGGTAGCGCCCAGTGCTCAGCTAATCGCAGGTATTCGCAGGACATCACCCGCAGGTAAGGGTCGCAACGTCAAGTGCGTCCGGGTTAATGTACCGAATATTCACTTCACTGCACTGCTACTAACAATGATCACTTGATTTATTTTTCATGGAACGTGTTGTTCCTACGTTATAAAAATGGGTGGCCCCGAAAGGGGCCGATTACTGTTAGTTAAACAGTTGCTCGATGTGACCACCCTCAGCGCCTATGCACGCCTCAGCACGTACAATCAGTTGTCTTTGGACGGCCTGCAAAGCTTGTGGTGTTATGTTCGCCATCGCAGCATGAAGTCGCGCCACAATGTCTTCCAGTGTATCCACTGGCTGACGGTACACCTCATCCTGAAATGATTGTTGTACAACAAATACAAAACGTAAGTAAAAAAGAATACCTATAAAAAAAGTAACAGCAAAAATGAAATTACCTTCAGGTAGCCCCAGAAGAAAAAATCCAGCGGGGTCATATCCGGTGACCGTGGGGGCCACGCGACAGGACCGCCGCGGCCGATCCACCTGTCCGGGAAGGTTTCGTGTAGGTAGTCGCGGGCAATATTGGCGAAATGAGGACCAGTCCCGTCTTGCTGATAGAACATGTTCCGTCGGATCTCATTTGGAATATGGTCCATGAGATTCGGCAGAACATGCTCTAAAAACACTTTATACGCTGGGCCGTCCATCCTGTCTGGCAGCATGTACGACCCAACAATAAAATCACCACAAATGCCGGCCCATACATTAATCGACCAACGGACTTGTGCTGCGCGTGTCCGAAGCGCTAGTGGATTCTTGTCGCTCCACACATGCCGATTGTGGGAATTGAAGCACCCTTCCCTATTGAAAAGAGCTTCGTCCGTCCACAATATGTATTTGCAGAACGACGGATCCCGTTGCACTTCTCCCAACAGCCACCTGGAATATTGAACCCGCTGGTCCGTACATAGCTGTACGGATGCAACATGTTTTCCCTCAGAGTTCGGTGTACCGTCATTCTACTGGCACTAGAAGAAAATGCAGAGACATCCAATATTAGATAACATTTGTTTTCCTTAATTAATAATTGCTGCAGTTATCTTGTACCGTGACTTACTCTAGGCGGCGGCTCAAGTCGCGCACGCTGACGGTCGGGTCTTCGTCGATGGCATCGAACACGTTTTGTTGTATCGCAAGGTTCCGCGCGGCTCTGGGTCTACCCACATCACTGCCTCGCGGCATCATCGACCCCGTCGAGAATAATCTTGACGCCAAACGGCAAATTTGAATGCGCGGGTATTCCCGTGCAAGCGCTCGCACAGTAGCACTTGCGTCTCCGTTGTTCCGGGCGTACACCCAGAACATCGCCTAACATTTTTCAGCAGAGTACATTTCTGGAACGAGATTACTAACTGACTGACAGGATTTTTCCCAAGCAACTTCCTCTACCCCCAAGTAGTTTCTCTCGTTCCATTATGAGTTAACTCCCACCAGGACAAGAGGCTTTAGGTAGAAAGAAGCCAGCACATTTTTGAAACACGTGCTTTGCAGAAGTGCAACGAACGAACCATCGTACACTTTCACAAAAGCCTGCGCTCCGTCCTTTTACTGCCAATGTACCCATTGCTTCGAGGTAGGCAGCAGACACCACGTGTTTCGGTTCGAAAGGGTCCGAAGAGAAGAGAAACAGAAAGTCTTCGAGTTGTCATAAAGAAGAAAAGGCATACCATTCCTGTTTCCGTTTTCCGATACCCTGAGTTCACGTCTGCTACGAGGCGGAACCAGCTAAGCCATAAATTACCCAAAACTGTAGGAAATCGTTCTCTACCGCCGATTCGCGGGGCAATACGGCCATAAACCGCGACACTGGCGAAATGGTCTGGCCCATTAGCCTGATTAATTTTAAATACGCCTCGCAGAGAGACACAGGAAGAAAGGGGGTAACTCGCTGACTGCGCGTAGTCCCCCCTGGTTCGTCCTTCCTTCAAATTAAAGACGGACCCCTTATCTCTCGTATAAATTCGCACTCGAATTTGGTTAGGTTACGACCAATCGGACTTCAAGCCCGCCTCCTCTCGCGTGTTTTCAAATTGTTTTCAAATTCGAGCGCGTGTGAATAGAAATTCGATAGCTTTGTACTGATTATGTAAATCCAGTCGGAAAGAATTTATTCATACACCTAATATTATTTTTTAAATTTAGTTGTGTTGGCCGTTATTAAACTACGGATTTTTACCTCAATAACGAATTACGATCACTTGTCGTACATTTTCTGTTACATTACCTTTTCGTTTATGCGTTATTTGAAAACGAAATTTACGTATTTCTTGTCCTTTCATTTCAAATAATTATTATTTACGATTCTGCTTGAAAAAAAAACTGTGTAACGCGGTTTCCTTCGATGCATGCCGACTTGCTTGTTCGTACGTCCGTGGTACAAGCGCAACCGCCTACCGCGTAGCCAACGCTATCGCGGGAGCTCGGACGGAAGGCGCGCGCTCTGATTGGTCCGGGTTTTTTGTTAATATCTCGTTAACGAAGCTTCGGACAATATTTTCGCTAAGGAAAAAGTTGTTTCAAATCACCCCCTGAGTCACCCCTTTCAAGGAACTCCGACATTTTTGGGACACCCTGTATGGGTCAGAGTGGAGCAATAATCGTTGGAAAATATCCTCATTCGTTCTTTTTCGTGATGTCTTAACCCTTCCTGTACAGTTTACACAGTTTGTGGCATAATTCCAGGACCTCTTCTGTAAAACACCCTATTGGGAGAACGCAGTTTTTGACAACAGAAGGACCATGAATTAAAACCTTATATACTGTGGGTGGCATGTAGTACCACGAATACAGTGATAAATACAGTTTCGCTGTATCGATACAATACTTTTTGAACATAGAATAATTAATAGTATAGCCACAAGAAATCGTGATTAAAATATTATGAAACCTTTCTATTAATGTTGCATCGATTCCTATAATTTAAATATTTATCGAATAATAATAAATATTGTACAAAAATATGTATTGCGAATAAAATAAAGATTAAGTAATTTATACCAGTAATTTCGGCAGACTTAGCACGGTTTTCAAAAAATCTACGAGCCGTGTTTCCATCATTTGACGACCCAAAGCCTGGTTTCGGAAAATCGACTCTTAAGGCCAATTCTGACAGTAACTTATCCTGTATTATTTTTTTCCGGTTTTCCATTATACACTTTGTGCCGTCGTCTTTACATACCTAATATAAAAATTGTTAATAAGACTATTAATATATACTATACGTACACAGATAATCAAATAATTTTTTTAATAATGATAATCGGAACTTACTAACCCGCCACTTTTTAAAGTCTAATCGATACGAAATGTGCAAGAGGCAATCGAAAAAATGAATATATGAATGTAGAATTGGAAGACTAAATTCCAGTGAAGATTGATGTTCCTTCCTATTTACAATGCGATTTAAATCATTCATCTGGGAGATTGTAGCATCGCAAATATTACAGCACATGCTAGACGTATTTCTTAACGCATTAGTAACCTAAAAATACGATTAATATAGTAACATTTTAGAGACATTATTTTACATGTTCATAATGTCTTAAAAGTAATTTGCATTCGATTCAAAAGTAATTGTATAACTTTAACATAATTTTCAATATTTACGTATATTGCATTTTCATGTATTACAGAAAGAACAACATATAAAAAATTTGACAAGTAGAGAACTATTTATTGAATATGCATTTCTCTTACTTTACTGTCAGCCATTGTGAGATGAATAGAAAATGAAATCTTGCAATTAAACCCACTGAACGGTTTCAATTCAGAAATTTGTTTATCCATAATTTCCTTTTCTAATTTGGAAACTTCGTCGGATTCATGAAGCCATTGTGGTCTTATAGGTCTACAAAAACGGGTAGAAGCGGGTCTCGGATTTGTCCATATAATTTGCTGCGTTTCAACATTTTGAAGCTGAAGTGGAACAATTGTTGTTAAAAAGAGACTTTGATCATTTATGTTTTCTTCGCTCCAAGATTGCTTATAATTTGAGTTTCCACTACTGCCATCAAAACCGTATTTACAAATTATTAAATAATTGTTTTCCTGCGCATTATCTACGTTAGATAGTTCTAGAGCTTGCAAAAGTCTACTACAAGTATGATTCAATAGAGACTGCAATGAAATTTCGCACATTTTTTCAGTGATTATTATCCCCCCCCCCATAAACATGACTCATGTATAAAAGAAGCTAATTCCCTTTAATTCACGAAAAAAGTTCTCACGCAAAGATTGTGAAATCATCTTTGCTAATTTCAATTGTACCTTTAACCCTTTAATTCACGAAAAAAGTTCTCACGCAAAGATTGTGAAATCAACTTTGCTAATTCCAATTGTATTCTCGTTCTCGGTTCGAACACTGATTCCTCTGTCACTTTTTATACTTGACATTCCTTTATTGGCCACAAATCAATTCAGTGCTCAGATTTTCAGCTTCGGTTTTAAGGAATTAGCGGGCGAGGCCTGTAGTTGACACAAAAACTTTTATAAGAGGGACATCTTCTGTTAAAAATGTCGTATGAAAATCGTTTTACGATGGAAAATAATAAAAACTTGGTAGAGACTAATTTAAACGAATCAAAGTCGGTAATAGATTAATAGCACATTCGCCAACCTGCACTAGTGATATGAAACATTTTGTTTTAAGTCGACTTCATAGTTTTTTCTTATACAACGCCCGCTAATTCCTTAAAACCGAAGCTGAAAATCTGAGCACTGAATTGATTTGTGGCCAATAAAGGAATGTCAAGTATAAAAAGTGACAGAGGAATCAGTGTTCGAACGGAGAACGAGAATACAATTGGAATTAGCAAAGTTGATTTCACAATCTTTGCGTGAGAACTTTTTTCGTGAATTAAAGGGTTAAAGATACAATTAAAATTAGCAAAGATGATTTCACAATCTTTGCGTGAGAACTGTTTTCGTGAATTAAAGGGAATTAGCTTCTTTCATACATGAGTCATGTTTATGGGGGGGGGATTTCATCACTTTTTTCATAATTTGTGAATTTTTGTTGTGTTGATCTTATCAAGCTAATGTACCGCCGGTCACTCTCTAGGAAATTTCACCACAAAGATATATATAAATCAAATTTATATCATAATAACAGCAAACCCAATGGCCACCTGTACTATCAGACCAATTTTCGGTCGCTTGGTCAAGATCTATTTAATGAAGAATAAAATCGATCCGACGACTACATAATTTTAGTGTTTGAAGCTATTTTTTATAAAAATGGCCGGCCATTGACAGCTAATATTCTGGATTTTGTTTATACACGCCGGCCTCAATATTTTCTGCCTGGTTTCGTTAAAAAATCGCTCGTTCCATTCGCGGCCTCCCCTCGATAGAGCTAAATTTGACGTAGAAGTACAAATAATACTTTTTTTGTCCTCGACTTTTCCATGTATGTACTTGAGGGGGGTAGGGCAGAGGAGTGACATTATAAGATTTCTGGAAAAATGTTTTTGGAAAGAACGGTTTTCAGGAGAAAGGGAATTACAGTATTGTCTCCGTATGGGCTCGGTTTGATACACACGATGTGGGCTTTTCGCTATTCCCACCACTTCTGTCTCACTCTTGTCCGGCGAAGGCGAGAACGAAATGGAACGAAAGCGAGCGAGGGCCACTAAAAGCGAGCGAGGACGGTACGAGATAGACGACGCGTTGATGCTTTGTCTCGTTCCGTCTTTCGTACACCTGACACTCCGTCCTTTGCATTGCGCCGGTCGCGCACGCCCGCCGCGCACACAAAGCGTTTCATCTCGCTCCCCCCTTCGGCCAGAAAGAAGCGAGAAACGACCACTCGGAATTAGGGCTTTGTTCACGAAACGAGCTCAACGCCGGTCCCCACCAGCGAACCCTCCGGGAGACAATACTGTAGCTTCTTTCATACATGAGTCAATAAATAAAGTTAATGAATGTTAATCCATACTCTAATGTAGAGAAATACATGTATTTACGTAAATATGGTGTACCTATATACCGATTTATTTTTTTTCTCCTCTAATTTATACATTTTTCCATATTTATAGTAAAATTCGATTTTGTACATACATATTTCTTAAACTCTAAAATAAAATTACACATGAAAATGTGCTTCTTGCATGTGGTCGTGCAGCAGGGTTATTTTTTCTAAATCTCTTCTGCTTCCATTATCTGTAAATATATAAAAACCACATTTTAGTTACAACTAAACGTAGAACTTCTAGAAAAAGAGTGGATTTGTGCTAAGTGTAGAGACTACATAATGTGTCCAAAGGAGATGACAGCGTATGGAAGAAGGTCCTGTTGCAGGAAATTTAAATGCTAATGGTAATTTAGCAAAAATGAACGAAGAGATCCAATATACTGTTAACGCACAATGGCTATACTACCCTCTTTAATTACAATGTCCTATCTAGCATTTTTAAACAACCAAGAAAACTGAAGTTTTATCATTTAATTTGTACCATCCTTATTTACCTTCATTCAAATTAAAACATGTTGTCATTATTTCGTAATAACCTATTTTATATTTTTCTAATATGTATACCGGTAGGGAATGGTGTATATTAACGTACCAATTAATTAATTGTTTTAGATAAGATATTTTAACCATTTTCAAAGAAGTTAGGTTAAATACATTATACTGTTAATAAATCTTTACGAAGCACGTAGATTTTTCTAACTTTACTTAAAAGGTAAAAGACGTGTGGAACTTCAAATATTTCAGCATATCTCAAATTGAAAAAATGCTAGATGAAAAAATGCTAGATACGACAGTTTAACTAAGGAGGGCAGTATAATAAAATTAATAATATTAATCAAATTAATTTAGTACGTTTATTGGTGTATTAAAATAAATATATTGTTAATGGGAAACTAATAAAATTAATGATTAGCGTGGGAACTACTGTGGATTGTAAAGTATTACGAATGTCTTTCACAAAAGATTGAAAAGTATCAAGGGAGATGTGTTTTCAGCGTACTTTCTTCAATAATGTGACTGATAATGTGTTGTCGATTTACCTTATTTGACAAGTTTCTGGAAACTTGCACGTAAGAAAATGCTTCTCTGTCGAACCTTCTCCGGACAAGTTCCAAGTCTGTACGTCTCCTTCGTTTCTATCAGCTCTACATAAAAAGTCTATTAAATAATTTGGGTTCTATAAGCTGAACAAAAAAAGACTATTAAAAATTTTACCGACTTACCTTGTTAATTGAGGCAGTGTCCTATACGGTCAAAAACTCGTGATCGTGATATTTCTAAAATTTTGATAACTGTCACTTGGCAGGTTATAATTGAGTGACAGCTAGGTAATATTTACTAGAGACCCGAACGCAGCGACTTTTTGCATTTTTCGTCAACTGCGCAACCGCATTTTCAGCAAAACCATTCCAGATAACTTCAGCTTACGAAAGGCGACATCTACTGGCGTCAAGTGTAAAAGTCAAACGTGACAACACGAAACGTCTGACTGAAAAAAGTATCATTTTGAAAATTATTAATTTAGATAAATTCTTTTATCTTTTAGAAAAACAGCTTGATACATTAAGTAAAACGACAAATGGGTTCGAAAAAAATAATTATTCGTTAAATCATGTTAAAACACCGGGACTATGTCATAAAATAAGATAATAAAGCCAAAATAGCTGCGGGGACCTGTCAATTTCGCTATCATTCGTGTATAGAGACATGGTCGCTCAGTGTGCCTATGGGTAGAGGGGGAAAGGGAATTAGCTTCCTGACGCGACCACGTCTGTTGATATCAGGAGGATAAGCAGCTTTTTTAGCTTTCAAAAGTTTCTTATAACTGGGATATAAATCGAAGTTACGGATTTTTGCTCCCGTATACATAGCCTCATATTGCTTTTTTGTTATATTATTTCCAACTAAGAAACATAATGCCTCTTCAGACGTATATACGTGTTGGATTTTCTCATCCCTCTTTTTCCAGGTATCTAAGATTTTACCGGCGTGTTCTGCCGAGTTGCTTGTAATTTCTTGGATTAATTTGGCTGCAGGTTTATTACCTTCTGCACGAAATGTCATAGAAGTTGCTGCGGACAGTTCCTTAAGGCTGCCGTTCATCGGGCCTTGAATGTGTGCGTACGCTCACACAAGCTAGGAAAAGCGTGTACGTATACGCGTGTAGTAAACAAACCGTAAATTATAACTTTCTTCCTGGAATCGGCCAGAAGGAAGTTTTTGCGGGTACAGTTACCTTCAGTAGACATCCGTGCAGAGTGATCTGGTGCGTTTAAACGCTAATAACCACCGTACGTTGAAATATTAATGAATTTATGAATCGAAAACTTAACAGAATGAGGCTTCAAGGCTTCTCCGTTGGTGGCGCTAGTGGTGTACCGCAGCAAGTAGCACCAGCGTGATGTATACGCAGGGCCGACGCGAGGTTAGTTGGCGGCCTCATGCAAGAAAATTTTTGGTGCTCCCCAATTTTTGCACCTGTTTTCTATTTAATATGATTTGTCTTTACGGGGTGTACATTTCGATTACGTGGGGGTTGGATTCCTTTATTATTAAGCGTGCGATATAGTTTTTTAGCGTCTCATTCGACTGGTGCCCTTATGCAGCGCATAACTTGCATAATGATTCCGTCAGCCCTGCGTATACGCGATG
Source organism: Andrena camellia (assembly GCA_029448645.1). NCBI lineage: Eukaryota > Metazoa > Arthropoda > Insecta > Hymenoptera > Andrenidae > Andrena > Andrena camellia. The sequence continues at coordinate 1,813,932 of CM055682.1, read as the reverse complement.
TAGTAAACAAACCGTAAATTACAACTTTCGCCCTGGAATCGGCAAGAAGGAAGTTTTTGCGGATATAGTTGCCTCCAGTAGACATCAGTGCAGGGTGGTCTGGTGCGTTTGAGCGCTAATAACCACCGTACGTTGAAATAATACTGAATTTATGAATCGTGTACTGAGACAGACTCGAGAAATGACAGAATGAAGCTTCCAGGATTCTCCATCACTGGCGTTGATGGTATATTCGCGCCATGTACCATCAGAACCGGTGGAAGACCAAACTAGCCGATAAATGTAGGAAAGACATAGTTCCCGTGACGTATCGAGGGTCGAATCGCGCTGTTGTCGCATTTCCTCTATCACTATTTTGCCATCAAGGAAGCTTGAATGAATCACGGCGAAGCGGTTGGAGAACAGAGATGGGCAAAGATAATATCTGAATAAACTCAAATAAAAGTATTATCTCATTACGGGCTCGGTTAGGTGTACACGATGTGGACTTTTCGCTATTCCCATCACTTCTGTCTCACTCTTGTCCGGCGAAGGCGCGAGCGAAATAGAACGAAAGGGAGCGAGAGGCACTGAAAGCGAGCGAGGGCAGTACGAGATAGACGACGGGATGATGTTTTGTCTCGCTCCGTCTTTCGGACGCCTGACACTCCGTCCTTTGCGTTCGCGGCTGTCGCGCAGGCAAGGCGTTCCATCTCACTCCCCCCTTCGGCCAGAAAGAAGCGAGAAACGAACACTGGGAATTAGGGCTCTGTTCGCGATACAGGCTCAACGCCACGCCGGTCCCGACCAGCGAGGACTTGGGCTGTTCGGCGGCGGCTTGTAATCTCGGTTGGAGAGGCATACAGTGTTGATAAAATGTAAAACGTCACGTTTTCAGTATTCAGTAACATACTGCTGAGATTTTCTACATTAAAATGAATTCAAATACGGTATAAATCGGATTATTTCTAGAACTGTACTAGATAATTAAATATAAATGTAACAATTCTAATCTAAAAATACTAAAAATAATCCGATTTATACCCTGTTTAACCTTCACTCTGTGCATAGTAAATGTTCCGTGGTTTGTGCATGGGGTCAAGCTGACCCCATCATTTATATTTTCATATATTTTGGAAAGTTTTTTTTTATCAACGGATCGTGGGCAAATGTAACAGCGTGTTCTCTTTCTGACAGATTTATTCGCCGCTGTTCCTTCGGCTGTTGAAATTTGGCTAAGGTTTATTACATTATATCCTATTTGTTGTATAGCGATTTTTACATTTTTTTTCATTGCCCGTGGGTTCGATAATCGGTTCTTTATATAATCCCTTACCAATTGCATAGCCATCTCCTTCAAAAATATTTTACGTTCGGAGCTTTTCCGCTCAATGAATAGTTGTGGATTGGCACATTTGTACAAGTTATAGGCTACTACACCTGTGATATCAATCATGTTGAAAAGTAAAACCATTGGCCATCGCTTGGTCTTTCTTTTGCAGGTATAGGTTCGAACTAATTTGTCAAGTGTGTCAACCCCTTCCTTCGTTTTATTATAGTCCAATATGATGTTGGGTTTATTTGAAGCGAGGTCAACAGTATCATCATTGTGTAGAGCGGATAGTAACAGTACATTCTTGTTTGGTTTGGGAACATAACTTACCAAAGTGAGATGATTGTCGAAGCAAAATTTCGAAGAATTCGCGTCTCTCTTCTTAATTTCGGTCTTGTTCGTAAATTCCTTAGGTAAATCTGGTTTATTTGAGCGAATCGTTCCAATTATTGTTGTTTTTTTCTGTAACATCTGTTCTGCTAATATACAACTTGTAAAAAAGTTATCCATCGTTATGGTTCGACCTTTATTGATATATGGTGCAGACAATCGATGAACTAAATTTAATGCGTAATCAACTGAACGTGGCTCATTCGGTTGCTTGCCTACATAAATTTTTGCTTTCAATGGGTACGAATTCAGCGCATCGCAAATCCAAAAAATCTTAATCCCATATTTGCCTGGCTTTGATGGTATATACTGTCTGAACGAACATCGGCCTCGAGTTAATACCAATTGTTCATCTATAGTTATGTGGGATGATGGTTTATAAGATTTTTTGATATTTGCCAAAAACATATTCCAAACATCACGGAATGCTGCGAGCTTATCTTCCTTCAAACGTTCTGCTCTAGTTTGATAATTGTCGAAGCGCAAGAATCATAAAAGCTGTTGCATTCTTTGTAATGACATTGCAGCCCGATAAAAAGGACGGTTATCCAGTCGGTACAATTCATCCAATCTTTCGTCCCAGTTCTTATGAACACCAGCATATATAAGTATACCAATCAAAGCATAAATTTCAACCGAATTTGTATCATACCAAATACGTGCAGTGTGACTGTTCATATTGTAAAAATTCCGAGCTTTTCTATTTGTTTCGGCTACTATTACATTTACTAACGTTTCGGGAATTAATTTTTTGAACGCGGCCAGATGAGTATTTATATTTTGAGCTATCTGAACAGGAATTCCTTCTCTTTCTCTCAAAATCTGAAAGTCGCGAACTCTAGTTACATTTGGCGGATTTACGCTCCATTTCCGTTTGTACTTTTTATTTTGGGCGTAATACCAAATTCCTTCTTCCTCCACTTCAGGTTCGTCAGCAGCTTCTATATTTTCTATTTCTTCTTCTTCACCACTTTCTATATCGAATTCATAATTGTCCTGCTCAACCTGTTCATCATCATCATCGCAATCAGAAAAGTCACTATCAAAATTATCATTTGCTAGTTCTTCCTCATCTGAAGCGGTAATGCTTTCAAAAAGATCTCGAATATCTTGGCTATTTTGTCTTTTTCGAGCCATCTAAAGTACAAACCAAATAAATTATATAAAAATACCTGAAAAATTATATTACACAAAACAACCACAATAATATAAAATATTCTCACCTTATACAAATTATCACCAGCTTATTATTTATAGAAATATATAAAAGAAAAAGAAATGCAATATTGAATACAAAATGGGAGCCTTTTTGAAACTGTGGACAATAATTTGTACAAAAGTAGTATCTTTTAGTTTTGTATATTTCAGCGACCTTGCGCGGCTACGCTTCGTCCAGGGCATGGACACTCCAATGCTTTAAGAGTGCAGAAGGATAGACGCCAGTAACGCCATCTAGCGTATACTCAGAACCCCAAGATAAGATAATAGATGGCCGTTCAGATGATGGATATATTATTCAGATAATGTGCTGATACGTAACTAAAGAACTTAATAAAATGAAGAGACCAATAGAAAAACATACAGAAATACATAATTAGTTATTAAAAAAGTTACTGTAACAACTAATTATGTATTTCTATATGTTTTTCTATTGGTCTCTTCATTTCATTAAGTTCTTATTCATAAAAGTGTGTTTTATGAATAAGAAAAAGGTAATGAAATTGTTTTAAAGAGTTTTTTTATTATATAGCAAAATTACAGTTTATCTGTTACATCTCGTACGTCCATAACACGAAACCTCTTTACGCTCAGAACTTCTTTACAAATATCTTTTGTTGCTGTAGACAGTTTAACAGTTTCCTTAAACCCTATAGCGTTTACAAGGTCCAGATTTTGTGGCTCTATGTATATTTTCCTCTTGGAAATATGCGCTGGAACTGGGTCCAGGAAGTACATTACCGCTTTCTATGCTGGATAAGTTACATACGTTAGAGTTTGGCGTTGTTGGCAAAATGGAGTCACTGGATTCAGCGACTGCAAGGGAAGAGCTTCCCCTATAAGAACTGCTTTCCGCTGACTTTGGAGACTAATTCCCAAATGTAACTGGAGAAAAATCTGCAGTTGGCGGAGTAATATTGATCCCAGGTGACGAATCTTCCTTCCTCTCCATATCAATTTTCACATCAACTTCCTCTGACGATGAACTGCTTTCCCTTTTGTCAGGCAGCAACAACGAAGGTACTGTTCCTTCCTTCAGCTTTCTCCGTACACTGCATTGATAGTCTTGTGGTTGAAAATGTAAATGACAAATTACGTACCGCTCATCGTAAACCTGCTTGTACGTTAAGCCTAGCAATCGCGGATTAGCGTTGCTTCAATCCACTGCGAAGCGATTATAGATTTTGGAAAACGATGAGATTTTACCTGTCGAGTTGATGGACAATTCAGGACAGCACACTTTTGCTTGTCATTTGAAATCCGTTTCACGTTCATTTGCAACGCACAATTACTTACCTTAAATCAAAATTAAACACAACACAATGAATACACTTTACTGCACTGTACCGACAAAAATATCACTGATGATTGCTGACAATATGTGACAATCAGAATATCAGATATTATGACATTAGTGACAGTGAATGGCGGCAAATGGCGGCCACGTGCAACTGTTTTGAACTGATTACTGAGTGTAATGAAGACAGACGCAACCTACCGCCAGCGGAGTGAGGGGTGTGGGGGGGGGGGGCGAAACAACGCCATCTAGCGTATACTCAAAACGGGATGAACTATCTTTCTGCACGGCGCCTATATTACTGTCCACCCCCTGGCTTCGTCGTCGGACTGCCTCTCGATCCGTCGACGGCGAGTCACGCGCTAAGGACTGGGCGTCCTTTTCGAAACAAATGCCGTCATCAAGACGGAAACGCATATCGCGGAGGGCCCGAGGCGTCTCTGCCTGGGTGCCCGACGCGACGCAGCAGGGATCCGAACCCAGATATTCCCAAAAATATAAATATTGATACAAAATGCATGGAAAAAAATTTGGGGTCAGATTGACCCCAATGCACCAAAATATGCTTGGTTGGTTTAAAACTATCGTAGATACATCATATATAATATTTTTTCGATTTTTTTTAGTAATGTGTGTGTAAAACCTTAGTAGAGGCAATTCTAGTTGCCTGGCATATTAATTTGGTGCAAAAACTTATTACATCAATTATACAGTGACTGGGGTCCATTTGACCCCTATGCACAGAGTAAAGGTTAAATTCATTTTCATCTGGAAAATCTCAGCAGTATGTTACTGAAACGTTCATGCCGATACGATAGAAAATGTGAAAGTTTTACATTCCATTAAAACAAACAAAATGAACAATCATTGAATAATAATATATTTTTATATAAAAAAAATAAAAAATTATTAATAATTATGGGGTTGCCTCCACCTCCACGGCGCCATTTCCCACGCCACGGCTGATATTTGAGCCGTTTCATTTCCTTTTTCATCTGAAACAGTACGATAAAAATTACATTTTCTAGTTCTAACCGTACATATGAGTTGTTATTTTTGAAAGTGGTATAAGTCCATTTATTCATACATTGAGATATTTTAGGGTTTGCGTTTGAATCAACTTAAAAATATTCGCGATCGTTAATCAAATCGGGTGATGTTTTGAAAACTATAAACTTGTTAAATTTTATTATGGAATAACAATCAATAAAAATGTTGAAGAAAATAAACGATTTTTTAGCTACAGATCGACTTATACCGCTTTCAATAATAACATATTATGAAAAATATAACCAATAGTAATTGGAAATTTATATTTTAATTGAAATTGGCTTTTGTGAAATGTATTTTTTAATTAAAAAATAATAATTAAAATGAAGACATACATGTCTTCATTACTTATTTACTTCGTTATATTATAATGAATTTATAAATAAACTAGTATGCAAAGTAAATTACTTCGTTAAGATAACTAATAATAACAAACTTATTAATATTTCAATCTTATTTCTCCTTTACACTTAGCATAGTGAAGTATTTTTTCAAAAAAATGGACTTATACCACTTTCAAAAACAACGGCTCATATAGTGAATTCTAAAAATATTCGGATCCAAAAAATATTCGCCGTTCATACCAAACAAACTTCAGAGAAACACACACATATTCAACATAACTTACTTTCGCCATATCTTTCCTTAGCTTGTCCTCTATCTCCTCCTTCTCCATCTTCTCCTCCTTCTTCTCCTCCATCTTCTCCTCCTTCTCCTCCTCTCTCTTTCTCTTCCCGTCCTCCTTTCTCTCCTCGCCCTCTTTACTTTCTCCTCCCGTCGGGAGGGCATCTTTCATCTGGAAATGAAATGATGAATGTATCATTTTATGCCAAATAGTAAGATTGTACAGCGTGATTCTCTCGCTAGTGTCCTCAAAGACAATGCCGCTAATAAGCCGCGTCTCGTTGAGATTCGTGGAAGTGACGAATTCCACGTTCTGCATTTCTCATCAGATCTTTACCGATGAAAATGGCCCCAAACTAACTTCGTTATAAATAGTCCGATTTACATGACATGATTTTAATCGGGAGAACGCCAGGAATTCATTGGTATCACTGCCATATCGATTCGATGAAGAATAAAGAATTTTTTAATACGCCGTAGTGAATCTCGTCTCGAGCGTCGAAATCCACGAAACTCAGCGAGGCGCGGCTTATTAGCGACATCGCCTTTGAATACTCTAGCCAGAGAGTCACTCTGTATAATAGTATACAATATAATACTTACATTATTCATATCCAACAATTGTCCCAGCACAATTCGTCCACGTGGTGGGCTGTCTATGAACGGACTGACCGCAACGGAGTGTTGCGCAGTTGCCTGGTTTGTAGAGCGTCATTTGTTTCAGAACGCACCACAGACGAATCCTCGGAGTCACGTTTCGCGTTCACGGTTCGCGATTACGTTTCTTTTTGTAACGGGTAGAAGGATTTTGAGTTGTGTTGCGTTGTGTTGTATTGTGTTTGTGTTGTGTTTGTTGCTTTAGTGTAAAATGAGTGACACTCGAAGTGTGAATATGCAGGACGTGCAAGAAGATATGGACAATAATTCTCCGTTTCGTCCGCGAAAATTACGTCCGTCCGCAAGGAGATTTTCGAAACGGAAAGTACATCGCCAAAAGAGAAGGTCTTCAGCCCTTCAGAAGAAACAAGAAAACGCAAAAACGGCAGACGACACTGCCGTAGGACAAAGTCCAGAAGAATTGGCCGAGGAGCGTATAGTAGAGGAACCATCAACATCCGATGGACGAAATCATATGCATCAAGAGATAATGTACTTGCCATCTGATGAAGATACTGATACGGCCAGTTCGGGAGAAACTGAAGAGGCGCTTGAAGACTTTGATATAGAAAGTAACGAGGAAGAAAACGTCGTTATAGAAAAAGTTGCAACGAACGAGCCGCAAGAACAATCACGTCTCCTAAATAGCAACGATATAATGAATTTCCCAAATGTTCTTGCTCAATTGCAAAAAATAGGTAAGCATGCAAAAAATAGGGAAGACTGTGGCATTGAACACCTACAAATAACTGGTGTGAAACGGTGTGGCTTCAAGAGCATCTTCAGCGTAATATGCAATTTATGCCATTACAAAGCTGAAATCCACAATCAATCGGACGAAGCTGAAGAAGTGGATAGGAATCAGGGCGCCGTTAATGCAACAATTTTATGTGGAGGCAGCTACGCCCAATTGGAACACACTTTTGCAGGAGTGAACATACGTTGCATTTCGAAGAGAGACTTCGTGAAGAATCAAGATGAATTCATCAAGTCCGCAATTGCCGCTGCAGAAGAAGAGATGCTACCAGCGGCTGAAGAAGAAAAACGTTTGGCGATTGAAAGAGATGACGTTCTTCCCGGATCAGGGATCCCTCACATCTCCGTTGTGGCCGACGGAAGTTGGATGAAGAGATCCTACCGCAGTGGATGTTACGATTCTGCGTCTGGAGTCGGCGTGATAGTTGGCTATCACACGAAAAAAGTTTTATTTTACGACGTTCGAAATAAAGTTTGCGGAATTTGTCGGATTGCTGCGAAAAACAAGAAAGAACCCCGAAAGCACACATGCTTCAAAAACTGGAACACATCTCGAGCATCGACTGCTATGGAAAGCGATGCTATAGTAGAAGGATTCAATACTAGCGTAGAAAAACGTGGGCTCGTTTATTCTACTCTGATTGCTGATGGGGACAGCAGCGTGTATAAGAAGATTATTGATGCTGACGCATATAAGAGACAGATTCGCGTAAAAAAAATTCAATGCACGAATAATTTGTTGCGAAACTTCTGCACAAAAATGAAAGCGATTGTGAAGAAGACTACACCTGGACCATTGAGGCAAGCTGTGGAAAGTAGCATTCGCCGGATACGCACGGACATCGTAAAAGCCGCAAAGTTTAGATACGATCAGAATGTATCAATCGACGAAAAAACGAAGAATTTGTATGGCGACATAGAGAATGTTCCGAGCCACGTGTTTGGTGAACACAAAGAGTGTGCACAACTAAAATATTTCTGCGATGGAAAGAATAAAAAGAATGAAAGAAACATCGTTCCAGAATTGATGAAAATTTGAGTGTACCAGGACGTAAAAGAAATACTTCGTCCACTGTTAGTTCATGCGGAGAGCTTACTCTATAATACCAATAATAACGCTGTGGAAATTTTGAACGCAATAATTGCTAAGTACATCGGTGGAAAAAGATTAAATTTCGCCGAGAGAGGATCGTATACAGGAAGATGTGCTGCTGCTGTCGTGGAGTACAACAGTAACCAAGTGCACTCGCGATTGAATGCGGTAATGAAGAAGAAAACGCCCGAGATTGTGCGCCAAATTGAAGAAAAGAAGAAGAAAGAAATGGAGAAGAGAGCTGCAAAACGGAAAGAAACGAAAGTTGCACGATATGTACGCAAGCAATTGCCCTCGCACAAAGATTCCGATTATGGACAAAATGCACAGAAGCCAGACATGCCATCCGAAATGTATGAACTGGAGCGGGAAAAGCATATGCAAATGCTCAGTGATTGGCAAAAGCAAAGATATGCTATTGAAGAGGAAACCACCGGACAAGCAAAGAACCGCAGGTGGTTGCAGTACAAGTCCAAATTGTTGACAGCATCCAATTTTGGACAAGTGTGCCTTCGTCGACCTCACACGCTATGCGCAAATGCAGTGAAGTCATTTCTGTATCCGAGAATAATTACTGCACCCGCGGTGGAATACGGGAAAGAATGCGAGAAAAATGCTCGCGAAGAATTGAAGAAGCAATATACAGTTATTGCAGAATGTGGAATCTTCATCGACAGCTGCATCCCCTTCTTAGGAGCTTCACCGGGTGGAATCATCGGTCAAGAGGGTATTGTGGAAATCAAATGCCCCAAATCAGCGGAGAACTTTACGCCGGAAGAAGCTATGGAAAAAGTAGGCGCTGTCCAGCGTATGTTCACACGTAAAGAAACAGGTATTTCAATGAGCAAGACGCATCACTATTATTATCAAGTACAAGGTCAGTTACATATTACTGACAGAAAGTACTGTATATTTTGCGTTTGGACCCCGAAGGGGCTGAAATCTATCAAAGTAGAAAGAGATGATGCGTTTTGGAAAAGAAAAATGGAGCCAAAACTGGTTCAATTTTATTTAGAATGCATGCTACCCGAATTAATAGATAGTCGGCACAATAGGTGCATGCCTATTCGGGAGCCACAATTTATATTAGCGGAGAGAGCGAAAGAAAAACCGAAAAGCTTGAAAAAGCGAAAAAGGTCTCCTTCCGAAAATAGTGAAACTATTGTAACGGTCCGGCGTCGCACCGCGCTGTAAAGCGCGGTTTCACTGACTCTGTCAGTGTTCACAAGTGCCAGCAATGGCACTTTTACTCGCGGATCATACGATCACGCGAGTCGATTGACGCCGTC
>CM055681.1:32650824-32781500 GCA_029448645.1 Andrena camellia | reverse complement strand
CTTATTGAGGCAACACTTTTTTCGTCTCCTATCACGGGTTCTAACACTTTTCTCTGGTTCTATCATGGATCTCCAGTATTGGTAGATACACGGAAAGTGTAGTTTGCATAGCTGCAGCTGCTAAAAATGCAAGTCGTGCAACCAGCGTTGCTAGATAAAATTATTTCCGGCCTTGACGAATTTCAAGTTATGTGGTAGTCGTTGGAGCGAGACAGAACGTCAACAACCTCTACCAAAGTCGCACCATCGTCGAACGACGTAAGTGTAACCTGTCAGTTTAACTTTACTTGCGACAGTGATCGGATCTCAGTAAACGCGTGTGCATATTATATCGTGATATCTCGATTCGTAAATTAATTTCGTTGATTACTGGACCGTGTGGGAGATCGCTTAACACGATTCTACTATAATTCACACCGTATCTAGAAGACTTCTTGAGGCAACACTTTTCTCAGGTCCTATCATGGGTCCCCCGTATTGGCAGCTATACGGAAAGTGCAGTTTGCATAGCTGCAGCTGCGAGAAGTGCAAGTCGTGCAATCAGCGTTGCTAGATAAAATTATTTCAGGCCTTGACGAATTTCAAGTTATCTGGGAGTCGTTGGAGCGAGACAGAACGTCAACAATCCTCTACCAAAGTCGCACCATTGCCGAACGATGTAACCTGCCAGTTTAACTTTAATCCGGACAGTGATCGGATCTCAGTGAACGCGTGTGCATATTATTTCGTGATATCTCGATTCGTGGATTAATTTCGTTGATTACTGGACCGTGTGGGAGGTCGTTTAACAAGATTCTACTATAATTCACACAGTATCTAGAAGACTTCTTGAGGCAACACTTTTCTCGCCTCCTGTCACAGGCTCTAACACTTTTCTTGGGTTCTATCATGAGTCCCCAGTATTGGAAGACATACGGAAAGTGCAGTTTGCATAGCTGCAGCTGCGAAAAGTGCAAGTCGTGCAATCAGCGTTGCTAGATAAAATTATTTCAGGCTTTGACGAATTTCAAGTTATCTGGGAGTCGTTGGAGCGAGACAGAATGTCAACAATCCTCTACCAAAGTCGCACCATTGCCGAACGATGTAACCTGCCAGTTTAACTTTACTCCCGACAGTGATCGGATCTCAGTGAACGCGTGTGCATATTATTTCGTGATATCTCGATTCGGGGATTAATTTCGTCGATTACTGGACCATGTGGGAGGTCGCTTAACAAGATTCTAGTATAATTCATCCAGTATGCAGAAGACTTCTTAAGGTAATACTTTTCTCGCCTCCTATCAAGGATCCTGACTGCTTAGGGACATTTAAAAACGTTTAATCTTTTGTGTTTAAAAACATGAGATGGATGTGCGTGTTAGTAGTGTCAACAGGAGTGTAGAGTCAGTGTTTTTACGTACCTAGAACTATTTAAGACTAAGCACCGGTGCTCAAATTCCTTTTTGATCGTGAAATTAAAGTGACATATTTGTGAGTGTGATACATTCTATTCGGTACTACTGACCTTGTTTTGAGAACCTGCTGAAGAGGTTGCCTCTCTGCATGGATATTAGTGAGACTGTGTTCAACGATCGGTGAGTGGTACATTTTATTTTTTTCAATTTTTTTGCATGCTATTGAACAAATGATTGCTGTAGCGAGCACAGTGACCAAGAATACATACTTGGTATTCATGGACAGTAACGTTAACGCGCGTGCTTCCAAATGTTTAATACAGACAAAAGCAATAAATAAATTTCCAATTCGACGTCAAATTTCTAATAACGCGTTTTAAATATTCCAAATTATTTTTCTTGAATTTTATAATCAAAGCTTGATGCTTTGAATACGAGTTACACTTCTCAAGTTTAATTACATTCGAGTCATTAGATTCTCTTAATAAAACGTGAATGGAAAGCATTAATTTATTACGGATTTTCAATTATATAAGTTAAAGTTCTTTCTCATACAAATTATAATAACTGAGATTGACAGTTGATATTTGTACTACTTGGTCACTATGCTCGCTACTTCTACTTTTCTCTCTCCGTACAATATTAAAATCATAATGTACCGACATTAAAAACACTAGTGGCAATGTTACGAGAAATAAAAAATGACACTATTACCTCCCCGTATCTGGACCTCACATGGTGCCTTTATAAAATAATAGTATAATAATAAATGACAGCTGCCAAAGTGGCTGATGTTTAAACTTAACTTTCTTTCTCCCAAGCATTAAAATGACTTTTTGTTACTACACCTGAAGTTTTATACATCGCGGAAGAACATGTCCGCGTGCTTAGGTTCAACTAGCCATAGTTCTAGCAATAAGTCTTAGCTTAAGAACTTTAGTCGTAAGACTTTTTCCAAATTTTCAAAAATGCGTAAATCAGTGGTCGAACATGGACCAGAAATATATTTCATAGAAATGGGTCACTTTCGTAGGTACCTCCATGTTGGTGTGCTCGGACAATTGGTAACGTTTCCCAAGCATTGCGACTTGCGAAACGGAATCAAAGACTGAAGCCTACGATCTAGGTTAAGGGCCCAGATCGAGCCAAACTTACGTTCAGTGACTTTGGTTCGGTCTCGGTAGCTAATCAGAATTTTAGTCTGTTTCGGGTAGGTATTTCTTCGATGGTTTTGTATGACTCGGTGCCCTTGTCATGCATCTCATCGATCTGTTTCCATTTCCAGCTCTCAGTAGTTGACTGTTTCAGCTTTTCAAGTTTACCGTTTCGCGGGGAAGGGAGTTGATGAAATAATATATTTAAACCGAAACGAGTAACAAGTGATGGTGATTCGTCACTTTATTATTCTTTGAATGTGGGTGCACGCAATAGAACAAAATGGTTTCGGTAGAAAATGTAGCGTAGCCAGCTCTTTCGATTCTGGCCGTTCCAACACAAATACGCGACAAACAGGAGCCCATTTCACATGGTCGGTATTCGTTTCGGGAGCTCTTATGCAATATTTCGCGAATATGGTCTAGGGCGTCTAGGCAGTAGCCTCGTGACGTGGCTCTTTTCTAAACCACATTCACGAAATATTGCAGAAATGTTCCTAAAACGAATGCCAATTATATGAAATGAGCCATTAACCGCTGCACATACGTGTTGGAAAGAGCAGTATCCAATGAGCCGACCATACAAGGTACTCGTAGATAGTGACATGCATGTGTCTGTCTTAAAATCAGAAAATTAAATCAATACAACAGTTGCTCGCGATTTTTACAATTCCGATTAATAATTCGCAAAATAATCGAATCGATCGTGTCGAGTAGAGTCATGTTGAAAAATTTGAAAAGTTTCCAAGTGGAACCAATCTTCCTAGCAATCTTGCTGTCTAGCAAGATCATTTGTGATCGCGCGTAATGCGATCGTAGAGTCCCCGCTTTTTTCGCGTCCATCTACGTATTTTGCAGAGCACCGCGGCTCTTGATTAGAGTAGTACTACCGTGAATTTGGAGTCACATTTTTGCGTATCTGTGACTTGTCCAGAGCACCGAAGCTCCAGTTGAAATTTCTTCGCGAAAGTAGAGCCACTTTTTTGCGCCTGTAAAGTTCGTCCAGAGCACCGGCGCTCTAATTGTTTTTTTATCGCGGAAGTAGAGTCAAATTTTCGCTTAGCTTCAATTTTCAGCGTAAACTTACCAATGAGATTCTAGGCCCTAGAGAGGGCCTGTCGTGGGCCCTGAAGAAGATCCAAGACATGGGCCCTAGAGAGAGCCTAGCGCGTGGGCTCTAGAGAGGGTCCAAACGAGGGGCCCTAGAGAGAGCCTAGCGCGAGGGCTCTAGAGAGGGTCCAAACGGGGGGCCCTAGGGATTGGGCCCAAAGCATGGGCCTTAGAGAAGACCTGCAGCATAGGCCCTAGAGAGGGTCTAGGGTCACCATGCTAGCTTGGAAGATAGCGATGATGACTGGGTGGACCGTATTCGCTGACCGGTGAGTCATATTTTGTACTTGCATGCGATAGTAGACACGAGTACCTTGTATTCCTGGATAGCAATCTTTGTGCGTGCAATTTTGGAAGGATAAGCATCCTACCTAATTGCGCGCAAAAAGACTTTGCCCAACGAGTCCATTCCGAGAGCAAGGAATGTAAAATAATTGAAATGGCGCGTTTGAAATACAAGAGGGCCAAATGTTGCTGCTCCTTTTTAATAAAATAACACATTTAAAAAAAGTAGTGAAAAGTAATAGTGACCCCATTAAAAAACTTCAAAAAAGTAAAAAAATTACGCTAAGTACATGAAATCAAATAAATCACAAAAAATAGAAGATAATAATAATTACAAAATAAAAAAAAAGATGTGAAATCAAAATGAGCTGCAAGTACATAAAGGTGCTTACCAACTGTGCTTAAGATGACACAACTACATATACACAGCTAAAATGCTGTGTTCATACATTCCATTACTCATATCGCGGACATTTTAATTAACCTATCAAAGAGAAAAATGTATTAAATAATATTAAGCAGATATATCTTAATAGAACGAATAAATATTTTATTCAAAATACTTGGCGCTGCGAAACTGAAAAAATGTTAATTGTCTTAGTATTAATAATTTACATTAACTCCCTTACAATCTAAAATACATAAACATATACATTAGTAACGCAGTCAGATTTATTCTACATCATATATACATAATTCTAATATCATACGTAGCATATGCACATACACACATTCACGAACGCACGCACAAGATAGAAAGAAAAAGATTAATGCAATTTATACATATTTATTCAGCTTAGCAACACCAATTCTGGGCGCAGCGCCAAGTATTTTGAATAAAATATTTATTTGTATAAAGATATATCTGCTTAATATTATTTAATACATTTTTCTCTTTGATGGGTTAATTAAAATGTCCGCGATATGAGTAATGGAATGTATGAACACAGCATTTTAGCTGTGTATATGTAGTTGTGTCATCTTAAGCACAGTTGGAAAGCACCTTTATGTACTTGCAGCTCATTTTGATTTCACATCTTTTTTTCATTTTGTAATTATTATTATCTTCTATTTTTTGTGATTTATTTGATTTCATGTACTTGGCCTAATTTTTTTACTTTTTTGAAGTTTTTTTATGGGGATCTCACTTCTTTTTACAAAGATAATTTGCATTGGGAATGACCTCAGATAATTTTTAATATTATATTTATTATTATCTTTTATTTTTTGTGATTTATTTTTTCATGTACTTGACGTAATTTTTTTTACTTTTTTGAAGTTTTTCTATGGGTTTTATTTACTCGTGCAGCAGGATTACTTTCTCATTCAGCTGTTGAAATAATTCTCTTCGTCTGCATCGTTAACTGAAAAATAGGACACATTTACTAATTATATAAATTATCACACGTGCTCATTGTCAAGATCATTGAGTGAATAATTGCGTATGCAAAACCCTACCTGCAAATTTGTGCGTACATAGTCTGACGTTGATCACACTGCATCATCTTCTGCTTATGTTATCTGTAAATATATATAAAAGCCACATTTTAGTTATATACAACTTAACGTAGTAGAACTTACTTATATAGAAATAGAGTAGCCTTTTCCTATAGTGAGTGTAGAGACTACATAATGTGTCCGAAGGAGGTAAGAGCGTATGACAGAAAGTCTTATTGCAGAAAATTTAAATAAATGCTTATGGTAATAATTCAGCGAACATGAACAAAGAGATCAAATATTTTCAACACACAATTTATTGGTGTTGAAATAAAATTAATTTAATATGTTTATTGGTGAATTGAAATATTGTTAATAGGAATCTAAAAAATTAATGAATTAATGAATAGCATGGCAACTGCTGTGGATTTTATTAAAGTATTACGAATGTTTTTCACAAAAGATTGAAAAGCATTAAGGGAGATGTGTTTTCAGCGTACTTTCTTCACTAATGTGACTTGCTCTACATTGCAAGCAGTCCACCATAATCTATTTTCTTAATAATTCTTAATGCTATGTCTTGACAAATTTTGTCGATTTACCTGATTTGACAAATTTCCAGAAACTTGTGCGAAACAAGATGCTCTGTCTATCTATCTAATCTTCTCCGGAGAACCTCCAAGCCTGTGCATCCCCTTCATATCTATCCATCCAAGCCTGTGCGTCCCCTTCAATTCTATATCCAAGCCTGTGCGTCCCCTTCATTTTTATCCAAGTCCTGGGCGTCCCCTTCATTTCTATAATATTAAGCTTTACATAAAAACTCTAAATTGCTGGTATAAAAATATCTGGTAATTTAAATGCAATGCAATTTGTTACAATATATATATGTTAATATATATATATATATATGTTATTTTGTACATGCGTGGTATTATTTTGTACATGCATGGTACAAATTTCCAGAAACTTATGCGAAAGCTTATATGCGGTTTACATAAGAAAAATGCCTTTAAATTTAGAAAATATTGCAGGTGTGATGAGATATTAATGAAATAAGTTTCATGTTAGGTTGGAATAACCGTTTCTCGAGTAAATGATAGCGGTAGCGACAGTCGACATATACAGGGTGTCTTTCCTGTACTTGGCGTCGAGACGCTACCGCGTCTCTAGATATTGATAGTGATAGTGAAAAGTGATAGTGACAGAAGACATTTAAGGAAACGTAGGTTAATTTATTATACCATAATGTATTTAGGGCTCCATGTAAAATTGCCAAGTAGTCACAGAATTTTATTAGCTTTGTTGCTCGTTTGCTGGCTCCTTATCTCTGATGAGGAAGTCACCGCTGCTTCCGTTTGCGGAAGCAAGTGACTGAACATGGAATTAGTATGGGTGGATCAGTTTTTGATCCCCTGGTGTACTTGTCGAAAGGGAAAAGTTTCGGGCGTAGGGGGTGTACCTTTTGGTACACTGCCTGCGTAAGTCACCCGGGCCGATTACCAAATCTCCGTGTAAAACAGCTTGAGTCAGGTCAAGTGTTTGCTCCTGTCGAGTCGCATCGGAGCAAGAGGAATCGTATGGGAGACACCAAGCGCTTTTCTCTTTCGACTCGGACATCAGGGTGGTAGGAACTGTGCCATCCAATACTTCTTTCATGCTCACCCGTAGTCTTTCCTTCTTAGCTGAATTTATTTCAATCGAGTGATTGCTTGACAGTTCTCTAGATTCGATATCTAAACCGAAGGGATCGATGGAGCTTTGTTTCCATCCATCTCTTTGGTTTAGTAGGTTAAGGGTTTCATGTACAGGGAGATCGATGAAAGTTTGATTCCATCCATCTCTCTACGGGTCTCCAAATGCAGCAACCTCCTCGCGGTGAGACCTGGTAATCGGTCAGAACCGAGCCGATAGCTGTGATTGTCAAATATTCTAATTAGATATAAGAATTGCTTTAGTTGTAAGATTTTTTCCAAATTTTTCAAAATGCAAAAAGCATTGGTCGAACATGGACCAGAAATATATTTTGTAGAAATGGGTCACTTTCGTAGGTACCTCCAGGTTGGTGTGCTCGGACAATTGGTAACGTTTCCCAACATTTGCGACTTGCGAAACGGAATCAAAGACCGAAGCCTACGATCTACGTTAAGTGCCCAGATCGAGCCAAACTTACGTTCAGTGACTTTGGTTCGGTCTCGGTAGCTAATCAGAATTTTAGTCTGTTTCGGGTAGGTATTTCTTCGATGGTTTTGTATGACTCGGTGCCCTTGTCATGCATCTCATCGACCTATTTCCATTTCCAGCTCTCAGTAGTTGACTGTTTCAGCTTTTCAAGTTTACCGTTTCGCGGGGAAGGGAGTTGATGAAATAATATATTTAAACCGAAACGAGTAACAAGTGATGGTGAAAAGTGGTAGTGGTAGAAGACATTTAAGGAAACGTAGGTTAATTTATTATACCATAAAGTATTTAAGGCCCCATGTAAAATCGCCCAGTAGTCACTGAATTTTATTAGCTTTGTTGCTCGTTTGCTGGCTCCTCATCTCCGGTGAGGAGGTAGCCGCTGCTTCCGTTTCCGGAAGCAAGTGACTGAGCATGGAATTAGTATGGGTGGATCAGTTTTTGATCCCCTGGTGTTCTGGTCGAAAGGGAAAAGTTTCGGGCGTAGGGGTGTACCTTTTGGTACACTGCCTGCGTAAGTCACCCGGGCCGATTACCCAATCTCGGCGTAAAACGGCTTGAGTCAGGTCAAGTGTTTGCTCCTGTCGAGACGCATCGGAGCAAGAGGAATCGTATGGGAGACGCCAAGCGCTTTTCCGTGAGTAGTGTAATTATTGTCACAGACGAGGTATAGATGAATAAACCGGAATAGGACAGAAAGGTTAAAAGGCGAATGTGACATCGTTTTATTTTCATCCTCTTTTCTCTTCCGTTGAACGGAATATGTTCATAAGACGATCTTTAAATTGTTACTCTAACAGAAACATTTGTAAATCGCGGGCCCCGACTCTCAAAAAATGACCTACTTTTACTTGTGCTGAATTCTAGTTGCTACCACGCGTAGCGTTACAATCTGTTTCGAGACTTGACCGGTAACGTTGTATGCGACACTAAAATTGAAAGGGGGTCTTAGGAACCCCCAAACCGGTGACAGAAAAGTACATTGATTGATAGGTCTATCCTATACCTCGTCTGTGATTTTACCCGTGTTGAATTCTAATTCCTACCACGCGTAGCGTTACAATCTTATTTTAGACTCAATCGATAACGTTGGGTGTGACATGAAAATGGTAAAGGGGCTCGCGAGCCCCCCGAGCGTGTGACATAAAATTACATTGCGTGATGGGTCTATCCTATACCTGGTCTGTGATTCTACAAAACCCATGTTTCGGGCCAGATTGTGTCGGTATACAGAGCGCTGCATTACCCGTGTCTACCCCCTTAAAGGCGCCTTTAAAACGCCTGAATTAGGACTGACAAGCGACTTAAAGGCGCCTGAAACGGGCGCCTGGTACAGGCGTCTTAAAGACGCCTGGAATAGGCGCCTTAAAGACGCCTTAAACAGGCCTGGATTAGGACTGACAGGCGTCTTAATTATCGATAAATTGGGTTAAATGTACTGATTAATTATAATATAAATTTAACAAAACAAAGAGTTATCAAAATGAAATCAGACTCGATAAAAATTCATTTTCATTGGTTATTTATTTAAAATTTGTTTACAGATACTTGAAAAAACAAGGAGGTCCTTAGTTGGACACATAAATATTTCATTTTTTATCATACCATGCTTTGTATAAAATATATAATTCGCAGTGTGATTACAAATATTTAAGAGGTATCAATATTTGTGTTATTATATATATTTTTTATTTTGTGTGTGTGTGTTATATTTCTATATCAAGATGACCTTACGCACGCAATGAATACAGAATGCACTTACATGAGAAGTATAGATACGTGATACACATGTAAGTATGAAAATTATACAAAATGTACAGAATATACAGAATATACATATAAAGACACTTAACGCTTCAGCGACGGTGCTGAATTTAACAATTTCTCTATGCGGACGGCGGTCGCGTGCCAGTATTCTCTCCAAGCGGACGGCGGCAGTGATGTAGCCAGTTCCAGAATTATACTGGGATTGGTTATTACAATTAACGTTAAGTTTATAAAAATTGTTTACTCAGATTCCTGGTTCACCTGAATCGATGTACACCACCTGCAGCGGTGCACCGTACAGACCTATCTTCAAAGATTAATAACTTTGACAATTTTATACATTTCGACGATTTTTTTTTGTAAATACTCGCAAACGTGCCCACAATAGATTGTCAAAAGCACGACTATAACGATTGTTCGGTATCAAAATAATTTAGCGTCAAGGAACTAACAATTTTACGTATCCAATAGTCCACTACCCCCTCTTAAGGTTAACCCTTAAAAGCCGCCCTTAGCACCGGGCAAACGGGGCCCCGGGCTCCGCGCTCCGCGCTCAGGGACTTCATTTTGTAAAAATTAAATGAATAAAGTATAATTGTCGATTTATCAATTTTTCTAGAATAGATTTTCGGTACGCCTAAGTGACGCATAAAGTAAAGACGTAATCTGTTATCAATAAGATGTTTTCAATAATATCGACTATTGCCTCGGGCTCCGGAAACTCTAACGGCTCTGCCCTTAACTGAAACTTATTTTTCGGAAGCTTTTCTATCGCAGGCTCGCTTCAGCCATTTCTGGATTGCAACCTCGGTTTCTTTTTTATTTTCCGCCATTTTTCCTTTTTCCACAGCACCTTAAACAAAAAATTCAATAACACATTTTGTGTGTGTGTGTGTGTGTGTGTGTGTGTGTGTGTGTGTGTGTGTGTGTGTGTGTGTGTGTGTGTGTGTGTGTGTGTGTGTGTGTGTGTGTGTGTGTGTGTGTGTGTGTAACGGCAGTTTTGACGACATTTTGTACGACGGATTGGCAGTTTCGGCGACAGTTGGCAGTTTTGGCGCCCGTCGTCAAAGCTATCGCGGTGCAAAGGCAGTTTTGGCGACAGTCGTCAAAACTGCCTTTGTACGGTTTGCATTACAACTTCCGTATATACGTGAAGCATGTAAAGAAAATCATGCTGAAAATGCACCGATAAGCAATTGTTTTATTTTATAACGTTATAAATTAACGTCATAACGTTATAAATTTAACAAAAAATAAAAAAAAGAACTTGCCGCAACCGAGAATCAAACTCATTAATTTCAGTTTTGCGATCATATGATGCGTCTCCACTAGGGTGGCTCTTATTTTCGACTTTTGAATTTTAATTTTCATCGCGGCACCAAGTTCCAAAAAATAAAAAAATGTGTCAGGGTTGAACCCGATCGGGTAAGGAGAAAAGAGGGCCCTGCGCCCTTGAACATTTACATAATTATTTAATAGCTCACAAAGTCGATTTTATATAATTATTATCCAAGTTATTGATTACATAAAATAACATGTCAAACAAAAATTATAGATCCAAACAAGGAGTATCTTTTATGTTGTATTACTTTTTCTCGTGGAACAAACGGTTTTCGAAAAAAGTCAGAAAAACTGAAACAAAAAACGTCTATATCTTCGATATTTTTGCGAACTTCGGTCCCAAATTTTCAGGACTCGTTCAAAACATGCAAAAAAATCGATCCTTTTGGCGTTTCTCGGAATATACCCCCCCCCCCCCGTAAATGTTTAAAAAATAGTCCTCGAAAATAAAAATTACAATGTTTTATCCCCTTCATAAATAAAAAGTGTTGGACAAGGATTTAAACTTTCAGAATTTGAAAAAAGAAATTGTTTTTTGTTTCAGATTTTCAAACCTTTTTGAAAACAATTGGTACCCGAGAAAAAGTAATACAACATAAAAGATGCTCCTTGTCTGGATCTATAACTTTTATTTGACATGTTTTTTTATGTACTCAATAACTTGGAGGATAATTATATAAAATCGATTTGTGAGCTGTTAAATAAATATTTAAATGTTCAAGGGCCCAGAGGCACCTTTTCCCCTTATCCAATCGCCCTTAGGTCAATCTTACACAGATTTTTTTATTACTTGGAACTATTCTGGGGGGTGCCGCGAAGAAAATCTTGAAAAAACATTTCTGCAAAAGTAAATAAGAGGCACTCTAGTCTCCACCCAACGCGTCGTCCAACACACCGTGCGCACCGTGCAGCAGCTTCACGATCTCGCGCGGGGCTCCCACCGCCCCAGCGGATTTGGTGTAGACTGTAGAATGTCATGAATGACAGCGGTTCTTTTATTTGATTTCTGTAGCTGCATAAAGCTACTTTTATAACTCCGTACGGATATATTAAAAAATAAATTACCATATTATGTTGTTACCTATATGTATGTGTGCAAACATTATTTACAAAATAATGTAAACTAAAATAAAATTTCTACTTGAGTTGGGCAAAATACAATATAATATTAGTATTTATACATACGTAGAAATTTTATTTTAAAACCATGTTGTGTTTATTTAATGTTCAACTTTCATTCATGGCCAAATAATATTTTTTGTCATTACTACATTGAAGAATAAAGTTTGTATTCATTATCAATATACTTCAGAATGTGCAATATCCAGATTCTGTGAATATGAAAGCTGTGCCACATATCTTTAATTGTACCTTAAATAATACTCATCAAGTTTTATGCTGTGGCAAGTTATGTGTAAATTCTGATTCTCCTTTCTCAACGTAATATTTGATTTTTTACACTTAAATGATTTAATCTTCTATCAACAAATTAATAAAGATCATCTTCGTCTTACTTTTTATCATCTGCAATTACTGTCTCAGGCTACATTAATCTTATAAGTGATATAAACTTCAATATTTAATCGTGATACTGTTGCACTTCTTTTATAGCTATTTATCATTATTTGTCTTGAAAAATGCATAATGTCATCACAACCGTGTTAATAAAGTACATTAAGGGCTTTCCAATTTTGCATTACCAAAGTAAAAATTCTGCAAGAGGTTCAAAGTACTTCGGTATAAAGCTGTCATGTTTTTAAATAGACAAATGTATTTCTGAAATCTTCAGCCGTTATTATTGTTATTTCATTAATTTATTTATTTTATAAAGCAAAACTTCCTAACAATGTTTATATTTCAGGTATGATTCAGGTATGACGGAGGTAGACGCTGAACTTATTCTTGTCGATATTTCTAGCGATTAGGTTGAATTCAACATTATTAAGGTACGAATTTATGAAATAAACATTATGAACATTAGAATTTATTCATGTTGAATGTTACTTTAGCAAATGTGCTTTTTTACAGGTTTCCAGCACACGGTTAATGTTTCAATCGCATTTGGTAATGCGTATACTTCGTCCGTGCGATTAATATAAGAACCAGCATTTATGTGAAATTTATGTGTTTTTGTGAATACTATAATAACCGGAAATTATGTGAAAATTATCATTTTTACAAAATAAATATTGTCCTACCTTGAAGATTTATGATACGAATTAAATAAATAAATAATTTTCATTGCTATACAATGTCTTTAAACTTAATTGCCATCTGTTTTTAGCGATTCCTACTAAATAAATTGTATTTTGTCCTTGTCGAATCGTGTGGTTATCGTTGCCAAATCTCGATTGTCTGTAGGATGATAGAAACGTGGCCAAAGCATATGCGAATCTAAAAGTAGTCCAACGACTACTACAGCGGAGACATTTGTATCAGTAATGTATGGATAGGTAGCATTCTATGTGTTATTATCTGTATACACAATATTTAAGGCAATTGCAATTTGATTTATCTTATTCAATAAGCAATTACGTTTTCATTTAGTCTGCGAGAATTGAGTTGATTCTTGGTAAATATGATATGCGTCTAAACATTTCCATTCTTGACCAAATAGCATGTTTTAAATTTTTTTTATTAAAAAGCTGAATACATAACGAAAACTTTATATTCAAATACATTGGCCACGATTAATTATAAATAACTGTAAAAAAAGGTATAATAGTATTATCATTGAATATTGTATTTTATATTACTGCGAGATTAGTATAGGATTAGACAGTAGTTAAAACGATTAAAATTAGTAACAGAATATCCTTATTAAATTGTTGATGAAAGGTTAAATCATATAATTTCGAATTCATGAGATTGAGTTGCGAAAGGAGAAATATTTAGAATTTGTACATAACCTGCCACGTGTCACAGTGTAGAACATAACGTATATTATTTAAGGTATATTAATAATATCTGAACCAGTTGTTTTATTCACACATTCTGGTCATATAGGTAATGAATAAAAATTTTATTCTTTCATGTAATAATGTCAAAAAATATTATTTGTCCATGAATGAAAATTGTAGGTACATGAAATAAACACAACACGGTTTTAAAATAAAATTTCTACGCACGTATAAATACTAATATTATATTGTATTTTGCCCAACTCAAGCAAAGAACAATATTATATTCTTATTTATGCTTGCGTAACCGTACTGTGTTTATTTAACGTACAACTATAATTTTTAACCAAACAATATTTTTTCGCACAACATTGAACAATACAATTTTTATTCATTACCTATATACTTCAAAACATGCAGTAACCAGAATGTGTGAATAAAACAACTGGTTCAGATATTATTAATATACCTTAAATAATATACGTTATGTTCTACACTGTGACACGTGGCAGGTTATGTACAAATTCTAAATATTTCTCCTTTCGCAACTCAATCTCATGAATTCGAAATTATATGATTTAACCTTTCATCAACAATTTAATAAGGATATTCTGTTACTAATTTTAATCGTTTTAACTACTGTCTAATCCTATACTAATCTCGCAGTAATATAAAATACAATATTCAATGATAATACTATTATACCTTTTTTTACAGTTATTTATAATTAATCGTGGCCAATGTATTTGAATATAAAGTTTTCGTTATGTATTCAGCTTTTTAATAAAAAAATTTAAAACATGCTATTTGGTCAAGAATGGAAATGTTTAGACGCATATCATATTTACCAAGAATCAACTCAATTTTCAGACTAAATGAAAACGTAATTGCTTATTGAATAAGATAAATCAAATTGCAATTGCCTTAAATATTGTGTATACAGATAATAACACATAGAATGCTACCTATCCATACATTACTGATACAAATGTCTCCGCTGTAGTAGTCGTTGGACTACTTTTAGATTCGCATATGCTTTGGCCACGTTTCTATCATCCTACAGACAATCGAGATTTGGCAACGATAACCACACGATTCGACAAGGACAAAATACAATTTATTTAGTAGGAATCGCTAAAAACAGATGGCAATTAAGTTTAAAGACATTGTATAGCAATGAAAATTATTTATTTATTTAATTCGTATCATAAATCTTCAAGGTAGGACAATATTTATTTTGTAAAAATGATAATTTTCACATAATTTCCGGTTATTATAGTATTCACAAAAACACATAAATTTCACATAAATGCTGGTTCTTATATTAATCGCACGGACGAAGTATACGCATTACCAAATGCGATTGAAACATTAACCGTGTGCTGGAAACCTGTAAAAAAGCACATTTGCTAAAGTAACATTCAACATGAATAAATTCTAATGTTCATAATGTTTATTTCATAAATTCGTACCTTAATAATGTTGAATTCAACCTAATCGCTAGAAATATCGACAAGAATAAGTTCAGCGTCTACCTCCGTCATACCTGAATCATACCTGAAATATAAACATTGTTAGGAAGTTTTGCTTTATAAAATAAATAAATTAATGAAATAACAATAATAACGGCTGAAGATTTCAGAAATACATTTGTCTATTTAAAAACATGACAGCTTTATACCGAAGTACTTTGAACCTCTTGCAGAATTTTTACTTTGGTAATGCAAAATTGGAAAGCCCTTAATGTACTTTATTAACACGGTTGTGATGACATTATGCATTTTTCAAGACAAATAATGATAAATAGCTATAAAAGAAGTGCAACAGTATCACGATTAAATATTGAAGTTTATATCACTTATAAGATTAATGTAGCCTGAGACAGTAATTGCAGATGATAAAAAGTAAGACGAAGATGATCTTTATTAATTTGTTGATAGAAGATTAAATCATTTAAGTGTAAAAAATCAAATATTACGTTGAGAAAGGAGAATCAGAATTTACACATAACTTGCCACAGCATAAAACTTGATGAGTATTATTTAAGGTACAATTAAAGATATGTGGCACAGCTTTCATATTCACAGAATCTGGATATTGCACATTCTGAAGTATATTGATAATGAATACAAACTTTATTCTTCAATGTAGTAATGACAAAAAATATTATTTGGCCATGAATGAAAGTTGAACATTAAATAAACACAACATGGTTTTAAAATAAAATTTCTACGTATGTATAAATACTAATATTATATTGTATTTTGCCCAACTCAAGTAGAAATTTTATTTTAGTTTACATTATTTTGTAAATAATGTTTGCACACATACATATAGGTAACAACATAATATGGTAATTTATTTTTTAATATATCCGTACGGAGTTATAAAAGTAGCTTTATGCAGCTACAGAAATCAAATAAAAGAACCGCTGTCATTCATGACATTCTACAGTCTACACCAAATCCGCTGGGGCGGTGGGAGCCCCGCGCGAGATCGTGAAGCTGCTGCACGGTGCGCACGGTGTGTTGGACGACGCGTTGGGTGGAGACTAGAGTGCCTCTTATTTACTTTTGCAGAAATGTTTTTTCAAGATTTTCTTCGCGACACCCCCCAAAATAGTTCCAAGTAATAAAAAAATCTGTGTAAGATTGACCTAAGGGCGATTGGATAAGGGGAAAAGGTACCTCTGGGCCCTTGAACATTTAAATATTTATTTAACAGCTCACAAATCGATTTTATATAATTATCCTCCAAGTTATTGAGTACATAAAAAAACATGTCAAATAAAAGTTATAGATCCAGACAAGGAGCATCTTTTATGTTGTATTACTTTTTCTCGGGTACCAATTGTTTTCAAAAAAGGTTTGAAAATCTGAAACAAAAAACAATTTCTTTTTTCAAATTCTGAAAGTTTAAATCCTTGTCCAACACTTTTTATTTATGAAGGGGATAAAACATTGTAATTTTTATTTTCGAGGACTATTTTTTAAACATTTACGGGGGGGGGGGGTATATTCCGAGAAACGCCAAAAGGATCGATTTTTTTGCATGTTTTGAACGAGTCCTGAAAATTTGGGACCGAAGTTCGCAAAAATATCGAAGATATAGACGTTTTTTGTTTCAGTTTTTCTGACTTTTTTCGAAAACCGTTTGTTCCACGAGAAAAAGTAATACAACATAAAAGATACTCCTTGTTTGGATCTATAATTTTTGTTTGACATGTTATTTTATGTAATCAATAACTTGGATAATAATTATATAAAATCGACTTTGTGAGCTATTAAATAATTATGTAAATGTTCAAGGGCGCAGGGCCCTCTTTTCTCCTTACCCGATCGGGTTCAACCCTGACACATTTTTTTATTTTTTGGAACTTGGTGCCGCGATGAAAATTAAAATTCAAAAGTCGAAAATAAGAGCCACCCTAGTGGAGACGCATCATATGATCGCAAAACTGAAATTAATGAGTTTGATTCTCGGTTGCGGCAAGTTCTTTTTTTTATTTTTTGTTAAATTTATAACGTTATGACGTTAATTTATAACGTTATAAAATAAAACAATTGCTTATCGGTGCATTTTCAGCATGATTTTCTTTACATGCTTCACGTATATACGGAAGTTGTAATGCAAACCGTACAAAGGCAGTTTTGACGACTGTCGCCAAAACTGCCTTTGCACCGCGATAGCTTTGACGACGGGCGCCAAAACTGCCAACTGTCGCCGAAACTGCCAATCCGTCGTACAAAATGTCGTCAAAACTGCCGTTACACACACACACACACACACACACACACACACACACACACACACACACACACACACACACACACACACACACACACACACACACACACACACACACACACACACACACACACAAAATGTGTTATTGAATTTTTTGTTTAAGGTGCTGTGGAAAAAGGAAAAATGGCGGAAAATAAAAAAGAAACCGAGGTTGCAATCCAGAAATGGCTGAAGCGAGCCTGCGATAGAAAAGCTTCCGAAAAATAAGTTTCAGTTAAGGGCAGAGCCGTTAGAGTTTCCGGAGCCCGAGGCAATAGTCGATATTATTGAAAACATCTTATTGATAACAGATTACGTCTTTACTTTATGCGTCACTTAGGCGTACCGAAAATCTATTCTAGAAAAATTGATAAATCGACAATTATACTTTATTCATTTAATTTTTACAAAATGAAGTCCCTGAGCGCGGAGCGCGGAGCCCGGGGCCCCGTTTGCCCGGTGCTAAGGGCGGCTTTTAAGGGTTAACCTTAAGAGGGGGTAGTGGACTATTGGATACGTAAAATTGTTAGTTCCTTGACGCTAAATTATTTTGATACCGAACAATCGTTATAGTCGTGCTTTTGACAATCTATTGTGGGCACGTTTGCGAGTATTTACAAAAAAAAATCGTCGAAATGTATAAAATTGTCAAAGTTATTAATCTTTGAAGATAGGTCTGTACGGTGCACCGCTGCAGGTGGTGTACATCGATTCAGGTGAACCAGGAATCTGAGTAAACAATTTTTATAAACTTAACGTTAATTGTAATAACCAATCCCAGTATAATTCTGGAACTGGCTACATCACTGCCGCCGTCCGCTTGGAGAGAATACTGGCACGCGACCGCCGTCCGCATAGAGAAATTGTTAAATTCAGCACCGTCGCTGAAGCGTTAAGTGTCTTTATATGTATATTCTGTATATTCTGTACATTTTGTATAATTTTCATACTTACATGTGTATCACGTATCTATACTTCTCATGTAAGTGCATTCTGTATTCATTGCGTGCGTAAGGTCATCTTGATATAGAAATATAACACACACACACAAAATAAAAAATATATATAATAACACAAATATTGATACCTCTTAAATATTTGTAATCACACTGCGAATTATATATTTTATACAAAGCATGGTATGATAAAAAATGAAATATTTATGTGTCCAACTAAGGACCTCCTTGTTTTTTCAAGTATCTGTAAACAAATTTTAAATAAATAACCAATGAAAATGAATTTTTATCGAGTCTGATTTCATTTTGATAACTCTTTGTTTTGTTAAATTTATATTATAATTAATCAGTACATTTAACCCAATTTATCGATAATTAAGACGCCTGTCAGTCCTAATCCAGGCCTGTTTAAGGTGTCTTTAAGGCGCCTATTCCAGGCGTCTTTAAGACGCCTGTTCCAGGCGCCCGTTTCAAGCGCCTTTAAGACGCCTCTCAGTCCTAATTCAGGCGTTTTAAAGGCGCCTTTGAGGCGTCACGTTTTGTAACAACAGGCGCTCCGAAGGCGCATATGGGACGCTCGTGGGACACTCGCGGCGCCTTTAAGGCGCCTAGAGCGCCTGGGTGCTGTGTGGGTTTAAAGTGTCTCGGAATAGGTGCGCAACACTTGTTGCATGTATATTCTGTCTCCTCTACGTTTTCCTGTGCTCATCCCCCCGAGGCTTTTTCAGCATCTCGAGGGTGTTGCACAGCATTGTTAACGTTAAAGTTTGTTAATTGCAAGGCTGGCATTGCTAAATTATAAATCTCTGTGCAACTACCAAGTGTTCTGCCTTGGAAGTTTACAATCAGAGTCACTCGACGTATCGTTCGCGTTTAATTGTCTGGCTCGCTTTTTCTGCAAAAATATTCGACAACCCATCGACTAATCCCCCCCCCCCCCCCCCCCAACGCATTCCCGTCAGTACCCCGTTGGATTCGATCGTGATCGCGTCTGGCCGTAGCAAGTGCGTAGAAATCATCTTTTTCGCGATATTATATCAAGTTTCGCGTGCTCCGTGTGTCGAAAAACTTGAAGAGGGATCGAAGGGGCAGGCGAATTTGCAGTTTTTGGCGCGAATCTCGCATGTGGTTGCGAAATAAGAGTGTGTAAAGTTTTTGCCTCTTTCGCCGATCGGCGGTTGGTGACGTCATACTTGATTTTTCGTTAATATCTCGAAAAATTCCGCGAATTTCTCCCGAATATTGCCGGTTTCGTGTTTTTCAACGTAATATGTTATTTTCGACCGTTTCGCGCGTTTCTCCGTTTCAATTTTCCGTTTCAATTAATCATAATCCACGCGTTTATTTTTCATTAATTTACGAATTGTTTGTGTGTTTAATACGTATACTTGTGCATTTTTTATACTGTTTTGTGTCGTGCCCCTGTGTTTCCTGTGAGAAGGTCGAGACGAGCGAGTGGAAATCATTGGGTACACGAATCTTGGATATTTTGGACTTTTGGGATTAATATTTTGGAATACGGTCTAGTGGTGTTATAACGAGGTAGGATCGCTTCGTTTTGTGTCGCTTTGGTTGAGTTCTCTTGCGAAGATTCAGTCAGAAAACGACTTAGGGCGACGAGCTACAGAGGTGCTACGTAACCTCAAAGTGTCAAAAAGTGAACTCTGAATTTCTTCGATGTATTTATTCTTTAAGTGATGCATCTATTGTTCTCGTAAATGTCAGAGTGGTGCGTAGAAATAGCTTCGGTGCATTCTCAGTTCGAAGAGTGGTTTAATCAATTAGTTATTATTTAAACTTTAAAGTGTCTCGGAATAGGTGCGCAACACTTGTTGCATGTATATTCTGTCTCCTCTACGTTTTCCTGTGCTCATCCCCCCGAGGCTTTTTCAGCATCTCGAGGGTGTTGCACAGCATTGTTAACGTTAAAGTTTGTTAATTGCAAGGCTGGCATTGCTAAATTATAAATCTCTGTGCAACTACCAAGTGTTCTGCCTTGGAAGTTTACAATCAGAGTCACTCGACGTATCGTTCGCGTTTAATTGTCTGGCTCGCTTTTTCTGCAAAAATATTCGACAACCCATCGACTAATCCCCCCCCCCCCCAACGCATTCCCGTCAGTACCCCGTTGGATTCGATCGTGATCGCGTCTGGCTGTAGCAAGTGCGTAGAAATCATCTTTTTCGCGATATTATATCAAGTTTCGCGTGCTCCGTGTGTCGAAAAACTTGAAGAGGGATCGAAGGGGCAGGCGAATTTGCAGTTTTTGGCGCGAATCTCGCATGTGGTTGCGAAATAAGAGTGTGTAAAGTTTTTGCCTCTTTCGCCGATCGGCGGTTGGTGACGTCATACTTGATTTTTCGTTAATATCTCGAAAAATTCCGCGAATTTCTCCCGAACATTGCCGGTTTCGTGTTCCTTTGCGGGTTTTTCAACGTGATATGTTAATTTCATCCGTTGTAAAGTAATTTTATACCGTTTTTTCGCGAATATTGAATGTTTAACGTACGATGGCGGCGGACCGCGGGCGCGGAAATTCGAATCTTGCAGTTTTCCAATACTCTCGGCCAATCATGTTCGAGCATCATTTGTGAGGTTGGCCATTTTGAACTTCTTGTAGAAGCCGTTCGAACTATCCTGGGGGGAAGCGTCACCGTGTTTCGCGTGTTACGCTATCGCTTGAACGTGGCTGGAAATTGTACGTAATCGATAAGTAAATCAGGAGCGAAATTTGAAAGCAGATGTTTGCGTGCGATTGAAGAAATATTGTTAAGGATGCGCGATGCGGGTGGCATACGTGGGAAAGATCTTGGGCAGAGCTCGAAAACAGGAAAAGGCACCAATTAACAGGCCCCGAAGCGAATCGTGTTTTTTTTCCTAAGTCACGTAATCTTTTGAGAAGGCCTTGTCCTCTGTTAGTCTTTAGGAGTGTTGATTGACTCCAGAAGTATTGGCTTCGCTAAGGAAGTCATAAATTTCCTTCAAGCGTTGTTTTCTCGATCCTCGGAGTAGATCCTACTTTCTCTTCCCACGTGGGCACCCCGCTGTGTAACGGAAAAGCGCGCTTCCACCGAGTTTTCCACCACCAACCGAAGACGGAGGAAAAGATGGACGCCAATTCGCGGGGGCATACGGACATCCGAAGGACGGCCTACCGCTTGGATCTGCTGCATCCTTCATCCTGATTGGACCAGAAGGATCTATGGGAGGACTAGAAGGATTCAGCCAGCGACTTCGACGAGGACCTCGGAGGAGACTTTGAAACGCTACATTCATTCTGTCTGATACTTTTCACTGACCAGCTTCCTACAGCCACAAAATATACATTGAAGTTTTAACTTGAAATAGTTCCGTGTACCGTGTTTTATTTATAACACCCGCGCACTCCGACGAGCAGAGCGGTTCAGAGCTCCACGGGCACCAACCCGCGTTCTCATTCTAATTTCCCTCTTTTCTCTTCAGGATATTGGGCAGAATATCTAAAAGAAATGTACGAGAGATGCGGACGAGGAAGCACTGCTGATAGAGAATGTGTGACATGTAAAGAGTCAGCCTGCTACACAAAGAGCCGATGCGTTTTGGGATAGGTGGAGAGATGTGGAGAGAATCTACATCGAACCTTGCGTCGCTTAATGTGGGATATGTAAGTATAAAAAAGGACACATCGATATCGATGCTTATTATCCTTATTATGTTTGTTATATATTTAATAGGCAAAAATGATTTCTCTTTGTTACAGAATTCAGTGCGCAAAGGAAAAAGGAATACGTACGAGTGTGGACCGTCTACTATGTCTACCAAGGAAAATGCAACTATCAACTATCGTTCGGTGTGACAATTAAATTATACAAATGGCTTCGCTTCGCGAGTGAATGACATGCATTCTTATTGTAACACATATTGTGTTTTAGATCTGATGAGCAGTGATGGTCGCGTTTAATGCGCAGCATGCACCGATCGTGAAGCAGCGAATAAAAATTGTAAGTAAAAGTAGTTTCTTATATTATCGATGAAAAATGATTAAAACATTTTAAAGAAAATAGTGCTAATTATGATTTTACATACATTCATAGATTCCCCCTTTGTTCGAGTGAGTAAAAATGAAATAAAAATTGCAACAAAATACCTTCTCTGTTCTTTATTTTGTTTATTAATACATTTGAGTTTTATTTTTACATATTTTCTAAAATTACATACTCGCACAATTTTATTATTCTTTTTATTATTTTAACATTTATTATCCTAATTATGCTCGTGAACTAACAGAATTGTTATCTTTTTTTGTTACAGAAATCGTACTCGAGAGAGAAACCGGGCCAAAGAAAGGAAGAAATAGGAAAAGGAAATTCGGTGGCCGCGCGCAATGCGGTTGTTAAAATCGGTGCTTGTTGCGTAAAAATTAAAAAAAAATAGTCCTTTTTTCTGAGGATAGTGGCTCGTTTTACACATATTTGTTTAATCACCCGCGTGGATGGAGTCAGTGTTGCCATCGCAGTTCAAAACTCAAGTTTCGCAATTAGAGTCCCTTTTGTTTTTCCATGTCTCTTTGGTCAGCAGAGAGAGAGTGGTAGTCCTTTATTTTATTCTCGTTTTTTATTTATAAATGTGAATTTTGTTTTATCGGTATTAGTGTAGTCGGAGTGCGTCAGTTGAAGATGAGGTTCGCGGGCTCAGCAGGACCACGATGGAAGGATGTAAGTCTTATCTTATTTCATTCCGTTATGTAGGTACTCGAAATACTCTCTTTATTATTCAACATTTTCGAATTTCAATCTTAAAGTTTCGATATGATTGAAAAACATCTTTAGTTTCTAGTTGCTTTGTGCGACACACTTCATTATGATTGAAATTACACTGTGACGATCGTGGAAATAAATCGTAACACTTTTTTCTTCTCGTTTGTTACAGGACATGGTTGTGCTCTCCAAGTAGTAAGTCGCATGCTTTTTTGTTTTTATTCCTCTGGTCACACCCATCATGTCGTAGGACGAAAGGTCCGAAACGGGGGCCGGTTTTATACGCGCTTCGGCGAGCATAGTCACCATGGGGGGTATGTTTGTTGTTTGTTTCCCGTACCACCCATGAGTAGTAAGTAACTATTTCTTGTTGTTGTCTCATTTCTTAGATCAGGATAGGGTCTTCTTGTACATCGCGTTTTTCCATATATGATTAATCATTTCTAATATAAATATTTGATTGAGATTGGATGTCGGCATAAATATTATGGTCATGCGATTGAATTTGATTGTCATGTAGTAAAGAAGTCGGATGCCCTCAGACTTTGCGCGTTACTGTAACCTTCACGCGCGCGCGCTCATGTTCCATTAAATTCGATAAACATTACGTATACAATGTATGATACCGTACGAGTTAATTCTCTTCTATATTTTTAACGAGATATAGTTTGATAATAATCTTTCGGTAAAGGGTCTAGCAGGGTAAGCATGGACAAACGACCCTCACGCCGATTCCTGGAGTTGTTATTTTTTAAACAATGCTCCTTGCCTGGAACACCATTATGTAAAGTTTTAGATCGCTACCCTCCCGTTGAAGGGTAATACGGGGGTAAACGCCCTTATCGTTATTATTTTTTTTCTCGCTTAAGGGAGAGTGGGGTAATTGCGAACACCTAAGCAAAAAAGCAAACAAAACGAAAACTATATGAGAAATGAATTTGTTTATTATTTACTGACATACTTAAACTATTCGTCTATAAAGTACTGTGACGAATTTTTGAAAAATTATAATAAAAATCAACTTTATAGTGAAAAAGCAAAATCCTTGGTGTTCGTGATTATTCGATTGCCGTGGGGTAATCACAAACAGAATGCCAAGTATCGCGGAAGTCGCACAGAAAGCGCGACTTCCATGGTCAACCCATAAAAAATGTTGCTACAACCTATACCTACGGTATTTTCCAAATTCATCTGCTTGTGCGTTAGAAAAAAATTGCAATTGGTCGGAATATCGAAAAAAATAGTAAAGGTCGTTTTTTAAACTTTTTTTTCCGAGCCTGTAATGAAAATTCAAAAATCCCTTTTGTAGATTTAAGTAAGTTTTGTACATGCTGAAAATTTCATCAAAATTGGTTAACGTTGCTAATCTGGAAGGTTCGAGATTACCCCATCCGAGTTGTGTTCGTCAATACCCCACGACATGAAAAAATAAAAAAGAATTTATTTCAGAGGTTAGAAACATGATTCAAGCAACGCCTTGGTCACAAAATGTTGGTAAAAAAGTGCTTTATTTCAACTTAAAGAAAAAACAATTGTATCGTTAATTCAAGAGTAATTACATGCAATTGAAAATGGACAAAATATTACTTGAAACGTGATGAAAATACTAAATTGTGTTTATCTTGAATAGCACGAGCGTTCTGTATATATTACTTTCTGCCCGGCGTTGGATATGACCTAAACTATTAGCTAGTGGAGAGGGAATATCGTTTTTATTTATTAAAACGCCGTGACATCGTATTCGCGATTACCCCGCGTTCGTGTTTACCCCACTCTCCCATACTACTTAAGATATTTAAATGAAACAAAAGCGACAAAATAGCTACATATTGGCTGTAATTCATATATTTTTTCCGGATTGTAAATCATTTATTACGGGTAGAAAAATATAATTTTTTTCGGGGGTGGTTTTTGCAAACTATCCTATGAGTGATAACCACCAAAAAATCAAGAATAATACTCTATTATCTAACTATCAGGTGTAAAATTGTACGATGATGTTGCGGTCCCTCGACAGCACGGAACTGTCGTTATTTTATCGACGTTTATTTGCTTGCTAGTTTACTAATAGAGAAAATCATGAATATTACGATAAAAATTGAGTGCTTTAACTTTATTAGATTATAAGTTATCAGCGTTTATATAATCAGAAAGACAGCAAAACACGCCTGGATAAGTACGGATTATATCTTCAATAGGTTCAAACAAACAAGCGATTATCACGACAAGGGGTTGTCACTTATAGGGTTGTTTGCAAAAACCACTCCCAAAAAATAAATTATTTTTTTCTACCCGTAATAATTGATTTGCAATTCGGGAAAAATATATGAATTACAGCTAATATGTAGCTATTTTGTCGCTTTTGTTTCATTTAAATATCTTGAGTAGTAACCGAGGAAAAGAAATAATATCGATAAGGGCGTTTACCCCCGTATGACCCGTAACCGGGGGGGGGGGGGGGGGCTAGCGATCTAAAACTTTACATAATGGTGTTTCAGGCTTGGAGCATTGTTTAAAAAATAACAACTCCAGGAATCGGCGTGAGGGCCGTTTGCCCATGCTTACCCTGCTAGACCCTTTGGTAAACATAGTACATACATACATATGTACGCCCTACATACGTAGCAAGGTTGTGTGACATTAACGTTCTCCCGAATAACAAAGAAAGCAGGGGGTCGGTCGTTTCATTCGGAACACTTTATCCCGTGGTTGCTCGAGATATCTCGGTGTTAACGATTAAACGAGCCACTCGGTAAGCTTAAATACATACGTACGTACGTGCATACCATACGCTTACGGCATACACCGGGCTATCGCCAACAATGGACTCGACAGTCTCGCTCTCATATTTATTCCCATGGGATATGGATCTCACAAATTTCCTCTGTCTACGCTATGAAACCGATAAGGATATCGCGCATTTTTCCGAGCCATTGGGCCTGTACACGTTACCCTATACTCGTAAATCCATATTAGGGAACAGGGTAGGATATCGAAAGTTAACGTATCGTACCTTGTATCTCTTCTCGGAAATTTATCGGCAAGCTTGAGAATTTTATCCGGCTCGGTGAATGGAATTGCACAGAAACTCATTTGGATCAGCCTCGTCGGTTTCCCTCCGTTTTAATCAACTCACCCTAACTGGCTGAGCGTAGAGAAATATTTCACATTACCACCTGTACATTAAACGGAACCAGGTCAGAAGCGTTTATGTTGCATTTCCTCGTTAATTTCGTAACTTGATCGTGTTAACGACACTGTGCGATTCGTATCGTATGAACGATATTAAACTTTTCCGTCTGATATGAGATGGATTTTGTTACCAGTCCATCGGATTACTAAGTTACAGATGGTGAACTCAACATCGCTCGCGTATAGATTGGCGAAGACACTGATCAAATAACGTGGACCTTTGCCCCTTTATTCATTAGATAGCATTTAACGCGCGATAGAAGCTTCGATACCATTTTAACTTACTTAGGTCTGCCCCCCGTCGACCGCGATCCTTAACTTAACGATAATGATAATTATCGAAACGCTATCCTGCCCAACTGTTTTTTTTTTCTCGTTCGGCAAAATGGTCGGGGTAAAATGGAAGGGTTGAAAGTCGTGCAAGCAATTTGAGGCTTTATTGCGGAAAAGCTCGGTAATTTTACGAGTTTTCCAGTGAGGGTGAATTAAGATTTGCATAACGTCGGCGCGCCGCTCGGACCCAAGTGTCGAGAAATGCAAATGTAGCCTGGCGCTTAGAATTCTTTCTCTCTCTTCGTTGGTCCTTGTTCTTTTCCTGCTCCCCCTCCCCCCCCCCCTCTCCCCTCAGTCTTGTGCGGAGGAGACGACGAAATCGTAAGGCGTAAGGCCGTAAGGGATGTCGCGTAAGTGCAGAACAGGCGGTAAGAATAGGATAGGGGGTGGGTCTGATGACGTTAGGCGAGAGCAAGGCCTGGACCCTGTTGGACCGAAATTTCAACGCGATGCCTCCTCGCCCTGGAACTGCTGCAACGAAAGCACCTTCTACCAACTTACCCTCTTTACCGTTTTTCTTTACAATCCTGTGGAGTGTTCCTTCGTTTGTTCTCGCTTTCCGAGAGATTCCGTGCCTCGACAACAAGGGAAATTGGAACGGAATTCGATCTTTTTTACGAGTAAGTAAACTGTTTCGCAGGGGGGTCGAGTAGACGCGACGAGCAGAGGATCAGGGTGTTGGCCTTATGGCGAATTTATGGTAATGTGGATTACTTAGTTGCGTGGCGCCGCGGTAAAACGTCTCGAGAAAACTCTTCTGCGTTATATCCACGTGTACCTGTAAATCTCTTGCTCGAGCAAATCCGACGAGATGTCGCGCGCGAGGAATAATCGGCAATCATTACGGGCGTGAACCAGAGAACCAGACACACTACAGGACGTAACGGCGTTCGATAGCTTTCGCTATCGTTAGCGTGAACTAACCCGGTCCCGTCGAAACGTATTCACGCATTGCTCAGGTGCAGATGATTACGTTAATAATGAACACAATTGGTGCTCACCTGCGTGACTCGGCGAACTCGCGTTTAATCTGTTTACCCACGCTCGTTCGTACTATCGCGTAGTTGCGCGTTTGTTGCCCAGAATCGCCATCGCTGCCGTTTCCAAGCTAGATTACATAGGTATACCGCGCACCCAAAGCTATTCGTACACGCGTAGCAGTTCCACTGCCGTCTATTTCACCCGACGCTAGTTGCGTCTAAATCTAAATTCTAAATGTCACTGATAATTATCGAGGGCCTGGACTCGCGCGCGAGCAATCCCATGACGTTGGGGCACGCAATGCGGCAACAGTCTTGCCGAGCACGTACCTACCGTGAATTCGGTATCGAAGGGATGGGGAAAAAGTGAAACAAATAAAATAGAGGAAGCAGAGGCTACGTCGGGAGGGTAGAAACGTGGTGGCGGAACGTATTTACGGTATATTTTCGTATCGCCGACGGGCTGGTCAAACGGGGTCAAACGTCAATTCGGGCCACGACCCACGGCGCGCGGCGTATTCCTGGCACGCTGCAGAATCAGTGGGAGGTGTATTTTCCGCAAGAAATCTCGTGTAGGGATAAAGTTCTTGGTTATCGCTTGACTCGCCCGCCCGGTACTCGTTGTATTCGCCTACTTAGTGGAGTCCAGTCGCATCGCATCGCATCGAATCGAATCGAATGAGATCGTGTTTCCTTCCCGACCCTCCACACTCTCTAAACTCTTCGGATCTCTGCTCCCATATATACAGATTCGTGCGTTTATTCGATCCCTCCAACGGGGTGCCTTTTTCCTCGAAATTTCTCGTTTATACCGATTTCCGTTCGAAACCGTCGACGGAGCAGGAGTTGCCAGTGAATTTAGCGGTACCTAGGGGAAATATGAAATGTGTACCTACCTGCGCGTTTTAAAGATGAAAGCTCTCGGTTAAATACAACGTGGATTGGGCTCTTCTCCTTTGGACGGCCCGACTCCCAAGATGCAGTGTCTATGTTACCTACCTACCCTAATGAAAACGGATGCGCGCATCGCGCTCGCCGACCGAGATGTCAACGAGATCGTTTCGCTCCGCTCGAGACGCGGCATACGTACTCGTGGCGGGCGGTAAATTTAAATTTGATTGAATTATACAGTGTACCGGGGAAGATCGTTTAAAGTACAAGCAAATGCTTTCACGATCGAATTCGTCGCGTGGTTTCTGCCGCGGAACCGTCGCGCGTCGTCCCTGTTTGCGCATAATAAATATTTATAAGGCGGGACAGAGACACCGCGACGAGGAGAGTGCTCTGTCTCATTTTTCGATCGGTTTTCTCGCGAATTGGGCTAATTTTGGCAGTCGTCGCTGGCTCGATCGAGCTTCCAAGGGCTGCGGTTCGCGTTAAAATTTCACGAGCCTTCTTCCGCAAGAATTCCGCAGCCTTTACTCCTCACGATGCGACGACGGCGATGGATTAGGCTTTTAGAGCGTAGTTTGCCGTACGCGTCGTCAACGCGTAAGCGGCTTACCAGGGATACTCGCGCTTTGCGAAATGCTACATCGTAAAATATCCGGCGCTATCGCTGGATAGGAAACACGGGAGCTTGTTATATTTGCAATTACGGCCCGCCCCTCCAACCAACACACAACTTTTAATCATTGCCTTCCGTAATTATTACCTCGGGCGATACATGTACGTACGTATCTCGAGCGATCTTGACCGTGTTCGATAGTTACGCATGTATCGATCGAGGCGCGTTTTACAGCTCCCTTCCGCAATTTTGCCTGTACACTCTTGCGTGGCTCGTGTTTCTGTCGTTGGTAAACCCTTATGGGATCGTGACCATGCGCGCGCGACCCGCTTCGTCGCCAGAGTATCTGGCGTATGTATGTATTTCGAATCCGCAGACAAATGGGGCGTTTCGACATTCTGACCCCTGAATTTCGTCGCAGTCTTTGTCAACCGGAACCCGCTCTATTTCTCTCGTATTCTTGCTCGTTTTCATACACCGAACGAGCGAGCGTGGCTCAATTCCCCGAAACAGTCTTTGCTCCCCTATATATTAGTAATTCCCTTCGCCTGGTCCACTATAACAGCCACTTTTAAAATAGGCTTCGTCGACGTTCCACGTAACACTGGCCACGCAACTTAAAAAGAGGGTCCCGTTGTTACCGTCTCCGAAAACGTTTAATACCCTCGTGTCCGTATGCCTTTGGTGCGCGATATGATTTATCGTTGCATTATTCGACCTCCCAGCTGCCGCCGTCGTTTCTTCATCGTCAGTCCCTTTCCACTTGTTTATTCCTAAAGAGGACCAATAACAGTCGGTTGTCGCCGCTCGGTTCCCTAAACACCCTAAACACCCTAAACACCCTAAACACCCGAGACGCCCGAGACGCCCGAGGACGCCTCGTCCGACCCTCGTTCGAATACAAAGAAACTTTAATTCTACACGCACATGCAATTACTTAGGTTCCGAGATAGCAGGGCGAATCTTATTTCCTCCTTTTATTCTTACGCTTCCTCCTCGAGCGGCTTCTCTGCTTGGGCACAATTATGGGCGGAGGTGGACCAGGCTCGGGCAGAGGAATGTAATTTCGTGGCGCCTTAAATTCAATTTCGAGCGTGTTCTTTAGGTTGTCGTTGGGCATAATTTGCCTTATTGCCTTGAGCGAAAGCATCTCCTCGTCGGGTTTCTTGGCTGGCGGTTGCTGGTCCGGTATCACGTGAACTTTCGTGCAGCCCTTTATGCATTTCTCACCTAGGCGAGATGAAGTGTGTTCCCGTTGTTGGACGAGCATCAACGTCTCGGTTAAAGAAGAGGAATCTGTGCACCTACCTTGCGCGTCCGCGCAATTCAAGTCGAAGCTGAGGTTATCCTGCTCCTGTTGTCCCTCGTGCCCCTGCCCCGCCTCGAATTCCCTCTCGGCCTTCGGTATTCTCACGGACAGAATGTTATTGTCGATCTCGTGCGTAATTTGGTCGTAGGGTGCTGCCGCGTCCGGGTGAGGGCACGTTGGATGAAGGCACCGCGGACAGAAACACTCGTCGTCCTTACTCGTCATGTTGTTTCACACTTTTTGCCACCCCCACACTATCCGTGACACCGCCAGATTTTTTCTTCACAATTTAGAGGTTCGTCGGACGGACGCCATTTTACGAAATGATACCAAGGGGGCAGCAATCGAACGAGAATTTCTTTCCGTTATCGCCTCACATATAACGGAATGTGATCCGTTAACGTCGCCATTTCCCCGTGAAAATTATGTACCTACACGGAGCACGGTTAAATTTTCTTTCTCATACGTGCGCGCTTTGTTAAGTATTATACTTGGTGTTTCCTACTTAGGTTGTTAAGAAGCGTTACTCTTTTTATAAAATAATAATTGGTTGGCAAGGAAAGAATTAATTAAGAAGGCAATGTATTTTATTTATCAGTTTGTACATGCTTGCATATCGGTTTCTTATTTAATACTAAATAATGTTAATTTGTGCAATTTATTGCAACTTAACAAATGAGTGGGTGGACCTCTTGGAATTTACAATTCTGATTGGAAATTAATCGTTGAATAGGGGCCGTTAATTACGGCACGGCGCAAATAACTTGGCCAATTTCGCGAAATTACCTACTGCAGACTCACTCGACTAATAATAATAATTGCGTCCAAGTCGGAAGCGAGATTGAACCCAAGTGAAAGAGAATTTTGCGTGCGGTCTGATCGGCACGCGACGTTTGATCGATCGGTTTCGTCGTGCAGCAAAACGCGCGGCAATACCTATATCATATGCCTGGTTCGATTTGCGCGTAGGTATCTTTTCCACGGTAGGTAATTCTCTGTAGCTGGCAATTTTCCGCACTTTTACTCTCTCGCAGCGAGCATAAAATATTAATTAAGACAGCCCGCCTGGAATACATCCGGGAGCTCCTCTGTATTAAAAAGCGCACTTAATTAAAATTTACACGGTCGGCTATAGACGCGCAGAGCTCGCTTGTACACGAGCGACCGTGACAGAAGTAGGTAATTTTTAATGGTACGCCGACTTGAAAACCCTTATCGATTAATGAAAGCGGCCTTCTTACACTTTTTACTGGTTGATCAAAGTTCAAGCACCGACTACAATCGAATTATCGGCTTTTAAATGAAATTCTTCGCCAGGGCCTGGCCGCTTCTCTCGGAAACTTTTCAAGTTGACGCAATTTCTCGGGTAATTGGGAGATTAGATTAATTTGATGAATTAAACGGTCCGCTTGGAGTTGGTTAAAGTCGTTACACCGAACTCAGAACTGGCGTATAATCGCCTCGGTTCCGATCTATTTTTCCCCCCTCTTCCTTGGAGCGTGGAATTTCTCGTAACAACGCCCGATAGAATCGCGCGGCCAACTTCCTTCTTACTACAATAATTAAGGTGTCCATCGAATCAGACTCGCGAGCCCTATGTACTAAATGATAAATGATAAAGTTCAGAGAAGTTGCGCAACTCGAGGAGGATCCGGTCGAGGAAATTGTTTCATAGGTACCTACGTTAGAATTTTCTTGAAACGTGCTGCGCGATTTCACTTGGTCCCTTAAAATATCTTCTACCACCATGCTATATAGGTACATACAATGTGTACCATGTAGCACATGAAAAGGAATTCAGCTGGCACGCGGAAGCACCTACCGCTTAATATTTTTCATTCCGTACCGCTGCTCAGAATAGAGAAAGAGGAGACTGTGGCCTGTGGTAAGGACGAGGAAAGGAGGACGAGGCGGAGGAGGAGGATGCAGATAAGTAGGTAAGGGGCGTTACGGGGACTGACGCGGGCGGCCCGGGTCGCGAGATCAGGCAGGACCGTTGTTTTCTCTCTAAAATTTCTTCTGGGCACGAAAGTGCAGTGTTAGAAAAGCTTGTCGGAACTTGGTGGTTTCATTGTCTCGTATTTGCGGCCGCCTTCTTCCCCGCCCCAGCAGAAAAAGCCCCCCGTCGCGTCATCCTGTTGAGTGGATGGATTCATATTTTACCGGGGAATATCCTACCAAGATTGCTGTCGTTGAACGACCTAACGCGTTTCGCTTGCTCTCGACGCTTTTCCCGTAACACCGCCGCGCCACCACCACCCTGCTGCGACCTTTCCTATTCGATATTTTAATCCCTAGCTTAGAATCTCTCCAGCTGCGAAATAGGAGAGAGCCAAGGAGCGCGAGTGTGAGCGGGAGAAGGGAAATTCCATCAATCTCTTGGCTCGCCGGCCTAGCGATATTTGA
Organism: Andrena camellia; assembly: GCA_029448645.1. Lineage (NCBI taxonomy): Eukaryota > Metazoa > Arthropoda > Insecta > Hymenoptera > Andrenidae > Andrena > Andrena camellia. The sequence continues at coordinate 32,748,726 of CM055681.1, read as the reverse complement.
TGCGCTCTATCATGGAGATATCCGCTCCATACAAGGCGGAACCTTAGGCTAATGTTACGCGGCGCAGCCCTTGTTTTACTTTCGCCGCCAACTTCTTCGGCCTGCTAACGATTTTCAGAAAAAGAATCGCGATAGTCGCCTCGTTTGGTTCCGCGACGGTTCGTTAGGGACCGAGGTGATTCGCGGGTACGAACCATTTGCAAGTTATTCGGGCGGCGAAATGATGGGTCGACTGGGACGCGACTCTTTGAAAGCGCGTAGTTTCTGGAACGATCGCGGCGGATAAAGAGCTTTTAATTAAAACTTGGGGGATTAAAATGAATTTCAACGTTGTACTCGTTGGCGTTTTTACAGAGGGCGGAATATTTACGCGTGTCGTGAACTTTGTTCGTTTTATTTTCGCGCGGCTTACAACAACTATTCGTTTCGAGCATTTCAGTTTGTCAAAACATAAGCGAGCTTTATTTAACCAGGTTGTGGTTCTCCAGAGTATGTATAATGTGATTGTACGTCGACGTAGCGTATCCATTCTAGGTAACGGCTAACGAGATGACCGCATAATATCGTTGTGCGAGTTGCCAGGCACGAAACATTTTTAACGAGGCACCCGTGAAAGGATAACCTTCCCGTTCTCATCTCTTCGTCTCTCGTTCGTTCCGCGCCAACTTTTCGATCGCTCGAGCAATTAACGTTATTTCATCCGTAGGAAAATAATTTGTTTGCCGACGAATTGCGCGCGCGCGCGCGCGTTGCTTTGATTGTAAATTTATCGAGGAACCAATCAAAGTTATCAACGCTGCAGTACCTACGCGATACGCGATCGATAGCAATACTTTGCCAGCTTGGCGTATAGATAGGTACTGTACAGGCTAACGTTTCTAGCTGGCCGCATTATATACGGTTCGATAGCTAATGTAAATGGGTACATGGGTAGATTGAATGGCTGCTGGCCTCAAATCATCCAACGATGTATGTAGGTACCTATACGTATAGATACCTAGCTATGTGTCGTGGGAATAGTCGGTAATGAAATCGATGTGCGTCGACGTTGAATGATGTTGAGTAATGTTATCGTTTCCTTCCGTCATGCATCTGATTACAGCTTTCTGACGCTTCGTTATTTCCAGAGAAATCTCCACAGAGAGGTAACATAATTTTAGAAACGGCTTTTCTTTACAGACCCGCTGCGTGGCGTTTCGCAGAAAAGTATAGACAGAGTATAGGGCATAGGGGAAGAACCGTGGCAGGTGTCGGGCTAAAATGGAAGAGGAATGGAGCGGTATCGATCGCCGCGCGTCATCGTACGCGTCGATTAATGTACGTAAATCCAATCGCGATTATCGCGGTCTGCCTCTCGTCAATAAAATTGCAATTGGAACGCATCGTTACGTCTCTAGTGAGAGAGTACCGTACCTATAGTGATAGGCGGCCAGTTTGCGTTCGGGCAATTTGCTCTTGCCAAACTTTAACTCCATTCCGTTATAATAGCCGAGATACCTAAATATATTAGCGGGGAACAAATAATAACGAGCGAAAGGGACGGCACACGAGCAAACCGGCTGTAAATCTCTCTATAGTTTAATACCAAGAATTATTTACAATCGAGGATAATTCGGTATAACCGCTCGCGCTGTTTGTCTCGCCGATCGGCCTGATACGTGATTGTTTGTCCCTATAAATCGGTGTAAATCGGTGCAAAGAGGTGTAAAGCGGTGTAAATCGATGTCTGGTTTAACCAGATTCGTTGATTCGTCCGTAACGAAGATATTGCAAGCGGCTGCGATCGGACAGACGATATTAAACGGGCAGATGGGCGTGACATATTTCAAAGCGCCTTAATTAAAAGCCGTGGAGATAGATAACGATTACGAGATGTCTGGATGCTGCAAAAGACTCGCGGGCGACCAAGTGGTCGGTGCCGCGCCGCGCCCTTTGTATCAAATCGGCTTGCACTGCCGATGCGATGCTACGCTTGTCCCGAGATTATTACCAACGTTTATCATCCTTATCGTTCGGACTCGTCCTTTTTGAAAGGTCCAGTTACATAACGTTGCTCGTTCTCCCTAGGTCCATGTTCCTACACCTGGATCGAGGTGTAGGAACATTTCTGTTCGCCAACCGAGTGCACAGCGGCTCTTGAAATACGTGTGCCAATCAATCTAATCAATTTAATTAAGGACCCAATACATTATGTATCCCTGTGCCGTTCATTCTACACCCTCGCATCATTTAGAGGAATTTCTGCGCATCGATCTACGCCCGAGAGACCATCATGACCATTTCATTTCCAATCGTATTCTTCTCCAATTACTCCATTCGTAGGTAAGTATTACTTATGTCATATTATATACATATAGGTACATAGCGCGGTATAAAAGATGAATCCAAGCTGTTTCTGTCAATGACCGGCTTCGTACTTGGAAAAAGTGGGTCGCCGAAAGTTTGCAAATGGGTTTGATCACGTTTTAATTAATGACAGAGATGGCTGCCCTCTCGATGAATAGAGAAACTTTGAGGACTCGTGGACGGTATTTAACGCAATATCGTTATTGGGCCACTGTGCGCGAACTTGTGCTTACCTAATGGGGAATTTTTCTGCAAGCTTAAGAAATTACTTGCGCTTAATTGTCCGCTCCGGTCCGTTCATTAAGAATCGCTTTCCGACCAGCTCTATCTAGTGGCTGGCCACATTTATATCGAACAGAAATTTCCCTTTATCCTCGAAATCGAACCCCTTGGACAGATGGTTTCCAAGAGCTGGTCCTGCGCTATCGTCTTACCCTGTAATCGAAATTTCCCAGGGTTTCGCAAGGTAACGTAACGCGTGGCTCTCTAGATTCGCGACTGCCGAGGCAATCCAAGCAGCGAGACTCGTCGATTCAGCCACCTTAGGTCCTAGTCACGGGGGGAACCTCGAAATTTTTCTGTCAAAACCGTGCCTTTTTTTCAAACCCTAACATTTCTGGAATCTTACATTTTTGTCATTTTTTTCTTCAGTTCATCTTCAGTTCATTTTTTTGTTTCGGGCAAAACTGAAGGGCTCCATTTGATTTTTTTCCCGCCATTTCACCATTCCAGTGGCAAGGCGCAACAACGATTAATTAATTTCGGAACTTGAAATTTTTCAATTAAATTTTTTGTATTGTATAAATATATGTTAAAACGTCCCTAAAGTTTCGGACAGATCGACTTTATTTTTCTTTGTTGCAAAAAATTTGCGAAAATCACCTTTTCTTCAGCGTCAGGTTCCCCCTTGGGCAAGCTTTCGTGCATCCCTCGATCGAATGAATTGCGACGGAACGAGAAGCAAGAGAGGCAAGTGTCTCGCGACCTTATTAGCGAGACTCACCTGCTTTTCTGCCTCCGTTTTTTCTTTTTAACCAAAGATAAGGATCTGGACTCTCGAAAGATGTTTACTTTGGCGGCTTCGCTATTTCGCTTGAATCGGTACGTACGACGCGGAGCGGAACGGCGTAGCGTCCGGCGCGACCCTCAGCGGTATCGGGTGATATGTACCTACGTATACCTATAGGGTAAATCCGGGAGACGCGGACGACCTAATATAAAATGGCTATTAAAACTAATATAGACATTACTTATTTTATCAGAACAAACCTGCGTGTTCAGAATTTTATGCTGATTCAGAAAAACTGGTCGATATTTGCTTCAACACAATATTTAATGTAAATCGGGTTGAAAACTGAAGTCATGACATCTGACCACCTCTCCCGAGGTGCCGGGAGAAATGGTTTTCGTCGTTGGCAGAGACCACTCGCATAATTAATCATGGAAAATTAACAAAGGATAAAACAAAATTATTTATGAGTGAATACAACTACAGATTCATTGATATTTAATTTGTTTACGCTAAAAAAGTAAAGAACACATCAAAGAAAAAGTGAACTACCTACTGGCGATTAGCAAGGCAAATGAATACAAAAGTGAATAAATAAACTAAATAAACAAAAATAATAATAAAATAATAATAAAAATAAAAAAATAAACAAAAATAATACAAAAATCATAACTCGACCGTCTCACCTTTCTGCAGCGAGAGATGGTCTTCTCGTTAGCTTTGAGAGGAAGAGTTAATATGGCCAAATACTTTGGCTGCATTGTCCCTCGATATCTCTACTATCTTATTATCCCAAACATTAAACGAAAATAAACTTAGAAGTATATTTTAAGTACGATTCTGTACACCGCTGTTTGACAAAACAGGTTAAATGTAACCTCAATTTACATTTTATAGCCTATAAATCCAGAAAAACACAGAAGGAAGCGAAATGACGCTATTTATTCAATTATTTGGCTTCTAGGGAAGTAATTGGTCTGCACTTTAACGCATTTTTACGTATAGAGTCTGAAATATAGTGACTCGACCAACTCTCCGGCCCGACCGCGTCTCCCGGATTTACCCTATACGAACTCGTCTGCACGCCATTAGAAACGCCAATCCTCTCCTTTTGTATCTTCCGGATCAGATGTACATAGATATAGGTATGTATAGACTATAGGCTGCAGTCGTTCTCGTTTCTACTTTCTTCTGAAGATTCCAAGTACACATATACCTAAGTACCTACTTTGGATAGGAATTGGCGATTTTCGGGTGGCCGATATCTCGATCTCGGTTTAGATCTCGCGTCGGTATGACGGTATGTACTTATGTCTAGGTATATGGAAGCGATGGAAGCGGAGGAAAGGAGGAAGGTCGGGAGAGAGGTCAGCGCGTGACAAATGAGGCTGTTTGTCTGAGGCTCGTGCACACGGATAACGAGCCCTCTCGGAGAGGGGTCTCCATAGGTCCTCTTTGGCTGGCGACTCTCGCGAGCCGACTCGGGCGACTCTGCCTCGTTCACCCGAGAAAATTGCGTACTTTAAACACACCTGTCTACCTCTAATTCTCGAGCACGCCGTTGTGTCTAATTGACGCGGTAATTAGCGGTGAGACGGCCGGTTTCGCAATTAGGAACCGCGACAGGAAGCCGGGGGAAGACAAGTCGCGTCGCCTCGCCTCGCCTCGCCTCGCGTCGGTCGGCTGAAAAAGAAATTCGTTCAACTAGCCGACCGTGCGTGTTTCCCGTTTTCGGAACAGTGGAACGTAGGAGTAGGTGCAGGAAACGTAGCGCGAACGCTGCCACAACAGGTACCTATTAGAAGCCGAAGAAGCGAACGTGTCTGGCATCGAGGAAGCTTGCTTAATTAGCAGCTGTTTGCCGCGTAGATCCGCGTGTAATTACCTATTAGCAGCTGGCCCGATCGAAACGGTGATTCAGCGTTCACTCCCGTTAACGTTGTATCGCGACCCTCAATTAGGGTAATTGTGGGAGAGTTGCCGCACGTTACGCAAAATTGTCAGCGTGTCTAAATTTTGCAATGAAAATGTTTTCCAAGGATACATATTATTACTTAGTTCAACATCTTGTGATTCTACTAGCATTAAAGAAAATCAAAATGTTAATATTTGTCACCCTTAAAAAATTGAAACTAAAAACATCCTTTGGTAGGAGAGACGCCGCACATGCGGTAGTGGTGCCGCATTTCGAGAAACGTTTAATTTTCGATTTAAACTTGTTAATTCTATCTTTTTATATGAAAAAATAGTACAAACAAAGTAAAATGAAACATTTTTATTTTACATTATATTACAATTATAAAATTGAAAAATTAAATGGGTACAGTAGGTACAGATATTATTTCTGCTTTTCGAAATTTAACATTCTTTTTTTCTTCCCCCCACATTCGTTACACATAGTGTTATACAGGGTGCATGTTTCGTGCAGCCACCTTTAACATTTTGGACAAGTAATCCAGTTAGCCTTGGATTTCGTGGTATAATAATTCTCCCAACACTCAACACAATTGTTCGTATCTATCTGTTTGGTATTTTAAACGTTAAAAACATCATTTAAATCGACTTAGTTTCCGAAACAGTACGGTATCAAAGTGCGGCGTCTATCCGAAATGCCCGGGAGAGGCGCCGCACTTTCGTATTTCCACATGCTATGTCGAAAGTAACCTATTCTGCCAAGGAAATATTCTACAAGATCCCTTTAACGTATTACAGAAGTTGTATCAAGGAAAACTATGAATTTTTAGCTACTAGGATGGTAAAAATAAACGCGACGTATATGGTGACTGTACCTAACATCGCCACCCCCTATATCTCGCAAAGTAAGCACTGAAATTGATCAGTTATGCACTGAATTAGTACCTAACCATATGTAGGGAGACATACTGTAATTGCAGCGTCGTGTGATCAACAATTACAGAAAGGGAAGGATTTTAGAGAATCTTAATAGTGTAAAAATTTATTGGACTATCACAATTTTACATAACATTCGGAGAAGATAAGTTTAATAATTCTGTGAGCGCAAGAATATCTACTAGAAATACCTAATTAATGATGTACTTAAGAAATGAAATCGATTCAAATATTTTTCGTAATGAAAATAGCGTTTTTCTTTTAGCAGTAGGTATGCGTGTTCTCAATAGAGCTGTTCGAGTACCCGAATATTCGAGTAGCTCGACATGCGAGTCGAGCTGGGACTCGGTTCCTGAGCCGAGCCGAGCGCTCGAAAAAACCGAGCGGCTCGATCAAAGCGAAGTTCGCACAAGCCCGAGGGGTTTGAAAATAGTTAGAGATTCTTTAAATAAGACAACTTCGAGATTATAAATTAATCAATACCCACTTGGAAACGGTTTAACCAAGCCGCCCGCTTTAATCGAGTCGCTCCGTTCTTTCGAGCGCTCGGCTCGGATCGGTTATTCAAACCGAGTATATCCCGGCTCGCTTGTTCCGAGTACTCAAACAGCTCTAGTTCTCAATACCGCCTACCGGAGAACAATGGTTTCGATGTAATGTTTGTTATAGGTGAGGTCACGAAATGTGCGGAGCAACCGAAATAAACTTTATTTGTCCAATATGTACATCGGAACGTAAAAAATAAAATATTTTAAAAATCTATATTTTTAAATTTCTATATTATTCTAATAAAAATAAAATCAAAGATGGTTAACAAATATTTATAGAGCAAGAAATAATAAAAGAACGTGTGAAAATGACTTAAAAACACACACACACACACACACACACACATATATATGAATTAATCAATATTTCTTGAGTTGGCGATATTAGGCACACTTTTTTCAGGACCCGATTTTTGTATGTCTTACGTTTTTTGAGTCCTAATTAAAAATTTGTAGGTTTCAACGATTCTAACTTATGCTATATGAAAGATGAATAATTTATCTTTACTTTGACACGAACTGCGCGCAAAAATATCAATTATTATTCAATTGACAGCGATTTAACTTTTTCCTGGAGATATTAGATACAGTCACCCTAACTATTTAGGCAAAGTGCGCTAGGCTTACCTCGAAAGGCAGCAAAATCTTTAACAATAATACAGTAAACACGCTCTTGCCTGGCAAACTGACGCAAATCAACAGCCTCAAACGAATGAAATCGGCAATGGTGTGTTTTATTACCAACATCCCTGAGATACCGATAGTGCGGCGTCTCTCCGAGTGCGGCATCTCTCTCACAATTGCCCTAGCCCATCGCCAAATAGAATCGCCTGGAAGAAGCTGGATATTTTTTGTTTGGCATCGCAAATGAGCTGTCAGCTCGACGTCGCCGCGCGGCGCATCCCGACCCACCATTATCGTTTCATTTTTCCTTTAAACCTGTCGCCCCGTCACCTTCCCTTCGTCTCGAGGATAATCTTAATTCGCAGAAAATTTATCGGGTCGGCGGCGCCGCGGCCAGATCCACGCGATCGGTGAAATTGGTGTAATTCGATCGATCCACGGCTCTATTGTAGAGCTAGTAACGAGCACGTGGCGGCGGCGCACCTCAGCCTCCCTTAAATTCTTCTCTTTTTCTTTCCCCTTCTGACCGACAAATTTCAAGCTACGCCCTCTCCTCGAGGTCGCATGAAAGTTGGCGATAATCCGCGAATAATTTCAGCTGCCGCGCGATCTTGCTGACGCTCGTGCCTACGATTTATCGCCTGGCCCACGCTTCGAGGACGCTTCCCGGCCCCAGGACGTTCCCGGCATCGGCAATCGTAGACGGAACTCGGCCGCGTCCTCGGCCTCGGCCTCGACCTCGACATGTACTCGTACGTAGGTATATTTTTCTCGTCCGATTTTCATTAGACCCTCGGCGTGGCGTTTCACGCGCGTAGACGCGGCTGGGATATGCAAATTGGATGGCAGTATCTCAGCTCGGGCCGCATATGGGGACGGTGGATATTGGAAGAGAAGGCAGTGCCGCGACGCGACGTAGTCGGTCGGAATGTTGCGTCGAAAGACGAGAAAAGTTCCGCGAGAAAGGATTCTTGGTGCAGCTTTTAAAGAGATTCCGCTCGGTGTGTTGGAAACTCGTGGAAATACCTACCAGTCTCGGAGTAATAACAGTTTTAAAAGGCCGCTTCCAGGGGACTGCTGGAAAACATCACGGTTCAGATGGTTGTTTGGCCCGTTTCCTCGTAAGGAACAAGGGAAAAGGAAGGAGAAAATGGTAGGACATCATTTGTATTATCGAAAGTGGAAAACCGTCCCCGTCCGGCGCGGCGCAAGGCGAAACATAGCGTAGCGTGTCGTGGGACGTCGCGAGCCTCGGTCTTCGGCTCATAAATATAAGAAGCGGCCGCTTATAAATAAAATGGATGGACCCGAAGACAGTGCGCCCTGAAGGGCGCACCTAACGCGAGCCTGGGACATGGTATTATGGCGGCTGATCGGAACCAATAAATCACCCGTGGTGGTCGGTCCCCGATGACGTTCACCATCGATCATTCGCAATTCGCGGCAAGGGATCGTTGACCCAGAGCGCAGGGGTGTGCGCGAGACCTAGACTAAGTAATCGATATTCCACCATTAAGTAGAGACACTTAATTAAGATCAATAAGGCTTTTGATGCGACATTAACGCTATACTCGTATGACGGTGCGCTTTGACAGATTAGCGCGCGCGTAACTATGGAACGCGTCTCGTTCATCAATGCGTTCGCATTAACGAGTTTCCGCTTTCTGATGGACGATTCCGCGCCCCGAGCACACCGAACCATCGATTAACGCATTCCATTATCGCCGTGATGCCGGCGTTTCGATCATCCGGCACTGTATCGAGAATTTCGTTTCGATTCGCGGTACCTACCTATTATTTATAGTTTCCTGCCACCGACTTTCGCACATTTCGTCATCTACAATAATTTCCCCTCTCTCCGTTATTGTTTCTTACTCCACGACCAGACGTACCTATGTATCTACCGGGAACTCGGCCAAGTCAGGATCGCGCGCAAATCCGTAGAGGTTTCAATATTTTATGCGCAAGTCGCATTTGCGCCAGTCTCCTCGTCAGCCGGTGAAAATATGTTTACACGCTGTTAGGTGTAGCACCTCCGGGAGAGAAACGTTACTCCGAACAAGTGAAACGTCAAGCCGAAGTTCCTGAAATAATATGCGCATAGCTCGCCAGTTTATCTTGATACACGCGGCGCATTTCCTCGATACCTGCATAAAATAGTACCTTAGCATCCGTTTATGGACGTACCTAGAGGGAGAGCGTTTTGAAGGTGCTCGTTCCACATGATAAATCTCAGCCAAGCAGAGCGCTATTGTTCATAAGTATTTGCGCGTGGGACGTATACCCTACTCCATACTTACAAGGAGAGATTCCCAGGTGTCCGCCTCCGATTGCTTTGAATTTTGGATATGTTTCAGAGGACCGAAAAATAAGATGTGTTTTTTTTATTTGCGGCCCGTTTTCATATTTAGGGGGTGCAACCAACCCCCAAAGTTATAAGATCTTCAGGTGTTCATCTCCGATTGCTTTGAATTTTGGATATGTTTTAGAGGACCAAAAAATAAGAAATACGTGTCTTTTTATTTTGGCCTGATTGAATGTTTAGGGGTGAAACCACCCCCCAAAGTTCATAAGAATAGTTGGTGCCCGCCTCCGATTGCTTTGGTTTTTGGATATGTTTTAGAGGACCGAAAAATAAGAAATACGTGTTTTTTTATAGCGGCCAGTTTTCATATTTAGGGGGTGACACTATCCCCCAACGTTCATACGGGGTACAAAATTGTGTTGAGTAAAACTTGGTATAAATTTAATTCGTGTCATAACTTGCTGTATGGATGATGTTCTTGTCGTCAATCACCGTTATTAAGAACATGTAAATGGGCCAAAGTAAAAAGACACGTATTTCTTATTTTTCGGTCCTCTAAAACATATCCAAAATTCAAAGCAATCGGAGGCGGACACAAACTATTCTTATGAACTTGGGGGGGGGGGGGGGGTTTCATCCTTAAACATTCAAGCAGGCCAAAATAAAAAGTCACGTATTTCTTATTTTTCGGTGCTCTAAAAAATATCCAAAATTCAAAGCGATCGGAAGCGGACACCTGGGAACCTCTCCTTGTTAGATCGAGTCTGTCTACGTCCCCGCGTTCTAGTATCGTAAAAATCACCCCTTTCCGCGCGCGCGTTTGTCACTCCACGGTATTTCAGGATCATTTACACGGCGGAATTAATTGCTCCGTTTATGTGAAGTGGCCTGCGTGCCCGTCCAAGAAAACTACCTACGTGCATATTTGACTGGAATATCGGAGTTTGTTTTCAGCGATCCGTGCATCGAGTCACTGGGCCGTTGGAGATTAAATTTTATTTCAGCGAGTCGCCAGTTTTCCGTGGAAAATAACGCGTCCGTAAATTCGGGTCACCGATTCCGGGATCCCGGGATTCCGACTTTTGCGCGAATAAACTGGCCTGATTTGCCGGATCCGCGGATTTATTAGCGCCGAAACGAAATAACGTTGGGAAGCGTCGCCCGCGTTAACGTCGAGACACGGTCTTCGCGAGGATTTAACGTCCTCGCGTCGAGCTAACGGACCTCGCTTCCGGACCTAACAGAGGCCAACGAATCACGCGTTGCTAGCTCCAGACCCCTCGGCTGCTCGCCAGCTCAGACTTAATCGACTAATAGTAGATACCTTACATCGAGATAGGCACTTGTCTTTTATCACGGTCTCCACTTACCTACTTACCTACTTACCTACTTACCTGCCTACCTACCTACCTACCTACCTACCTACCTACCTACCTACCTACCTACCTACCTACCTACCTACCTACCTACCTACCTACCTACCTACCTACCTACCTACCTACCTACCTACCTACCTACCTACCTACCTACCTACCTACCTACCTACCTACCTACCTACCTACCTACCTACCTACCTACCTACCTACCTACCTACCTACCTACCTACCTACCTACCTACCTACCTACCTACCTACCTACCTACCTACCTACCTACCTACCTACCTACCTACCTACCTACCTACCTACCTACCCACCTACCTACCTACCTACCTACCTACCTACCCACCTACCTACCTACCTACCTACCTACCTACCTACCTACCTACCTACCTACCTACCTACCTACCCACCTACCTACCTACCTACCTACCTACCTACCTACCTACCTACCTACCTACCTACCCACCTACCTACCTACCCACCTACCTACCTACCCACCTACCTACCTACCTACCTACCTACCTACCTACCTACCTACCTACCTACCTACCTACCTACCTACCCACCTACCTACCTACCCACCTACCCACCTACCCACCTACCTACCCACCTACCTACCCACCTACCCACCTACCTACCTACCCACCTACCTACCCACCTACCCACCCACCTACCCACCTACCCACCCACCCACCTACCCACCTACCTACCTACCCACCTACCCACCCACCTACCCACCTACCCACCTACCCACCCACCCACCTACCCACCTACCCACCCACCTACCTACCTACCCACCTACCCACCTACCCACCTACCTACCCACCTACCCACCTACCCACCTACCTACCCACCCACCTACCTACCCACCTACCCACCCACCCACCTACCCACCTACCCACCCACCTACCCACCCACCCACCTACCCACCTACCTACCTACCCACCTACCCACCCACCCACCTACCCACCCACCTACCTACCCACCTACCCACCCACCTACCCACCTACCCACCTACCTACCTACCCACCTCACCTACCTACCTACCTACCCACCTACCTACCTACCCACTGCCACCTACCTACCCACCTACCCACCTACCCACCTACCTACCCACCTACCTACCTACCTACCCACCTACCTACCTACCCACCTACCCACCTACCTACCCACCTACCTACCTACCCACCTACCTACCCACCCACCCACCTACCCACCCACCCACCTACCCACCTACCTACCCACCTACCTACCTACCCACCCACCCACCCACCTACCTACCCACCTACCCACCCACCCACCTACCCACCTACCCACCTACCTACCTACCTACCCACCTACCCACCTACCCACCCACCTACCCACCTACCCACCTACCTACCTACCCACCCACCCACCTACCCACCTACCTACCCACCTACCCACCTACCCACCTACCCACCTACCTACCTACCCACCTACCCACCTACCTACCCACCCACCTACCCACCTACCTACCCACCTACCCACCCACCACCCACCCACCTACCCACCTACCTACCCACCCACCTACCCACCTACCCACCTACCTACCCACCTACCCACCCACCTACCCACCTACCTACCTACCCACCCACCTACCCACCTACCTACCCACCCACCCACCCACCCACCCACCCACCCACCTACCCACCTACCCACCTACCTACCCACCTACCCACCTACCCACCTACCCACCCACCTACCTACCTACCCACCTACCCACCTACCCACCCACCCACCCACCTACCCACCCACCCACCTACCCACCCACCCACCTACCCACCCACCCACCCACCCACCTACCCACCTACCCACCTACCTACCCACCACCCACCCACCTACCCACCTACCTACCCACCCACCTACCCACCCACCCACCTACCTACCCACCCACCTACCTACCCACCTACCCACCCACCCACCTACCCACCTACCTACCCACCTACCCACCTACCTACCCACCTACCCACCCACCCACCTACCCACCTACCCACCTACCCACCTACCTACCTACCCACCTACCCACCTACCTACCTACCTACCCACCTACCTACCTACCCACCCACCCACCTACCCACCCACCCACCTACCCACCCACCCACCTACCCACCTACCCACCCACCCACCCACCCACCCACCTACCCACCCACCCACCTACCCACCCACCCACCTACCCACCCACCCACCCACCCACCCACCCACCCACCCACCCACCCACCCACCCACCCACCTACCCACCTACCTACCCACCTACCCACCCACCTACCTACCCACCTACCCACCTACCCACCCACCCACCTACCCACCTACCCACCTACCTACCCACCTACCCACCCACCTACCCACCCACCCACCTACCTACCTACCCACCTACCTACCCACCTACCCACCTACCCACCTACCTACCCACCTACCTACCTACCTACCCACCTACCCACCTACCCACCCACCCACCCACCTACCCACCCACCTACCCACCTACCTACCTACCCACCTACCCACCCACCCACCTACCTACCTACCCACCTACCTACCTACCCACCTACCCACCTACCCACCTACCTACCTACCCACCTACCTACCCACCCACCTACCCACCTACCCACCTACCTACCCACCCACCTACCCACCTACCCACCTACCCACCCACCCACCCACCCACCTACCCACCTACCTACCCACCTACCCACCTACCTACCCACCTACCTACCCACCCACCCACCCACCCACCTACCCACCTACCCACCCACCCACCCACCCACCCACCCACCCACCTACCTACCTACCCACCTACCTACCTACCCACCTACCCACCTACCCACCCACCCACCTACCCACCTACCCACCCACCCACCTACCTACCCACCTACCCACCTACCCACCTACCTACCCACCCACCTACCCACCCACCCACCTACCCACCTACCTACCCACCCACCTACCCACCCACCTACCCACCCACCCACCCACCTACCCACCTACCTACCCACCTACCCACCTACCTACCTACCTACCTACCTACCCACCTACCTACCCACCTACCTACCTACCTACCTACCCACCTACCTACCTACCTACCTACCTACCTACCTACCTACCTACCCACCTACCCACCTACCTACCTACCTACCTACCTACCTACCTACCTACCTACCTACCTACCTACCTACCTACCTACCTACCTACCTACCTACCTACCTACCTACCTACCTACCTACCTACCTACCTACCTACCTACCTACCTACCTACCTACCTACCTACCTACCTACCTACCTACCTACCTACCTACCTACCTACCTACCTACCTACCTACCTACCTACCTACCTACCTACCTACCTACCTACCTACCTACCTACCTACCTACCTACCTACCTACCTACCTACATACCTACCTACCTACCTACCTACCTACCTACCTACCTACCTACCTACCTGCGATGTACGATGATAGGAAAGCGAAAGGAAGGAATCGAGAAAATACGAGACACGTGTAGGTATGTATCTACTGCCTCTATGGTTTCGCAGTTCGCATTCTGAGGGTCGTTAAGCGCGATCGTCGTAAGATTGTGGGAAAAAATTGTCCTTATCCCAAGCTTTCCAACGGCCGTAAATCTGATTCTCGAGACAAGAATATTATCTGGAGTATAAATTGGAGACGCGCTTGAGCAATTTCATTGATTTATCGAGCTGCTGGCTGAGATGGTTTCTCGAGGGATGGAAGAGAGATACCGGAGCGTGCCGGACAGTCGTATCTTTGAAGTTTATTTGCCCGCGGTGGATCGAGGCTGGCCGCGGGCTCATTACAGCGGCACATTACCCAAATTGCAGGCATTTCGTAGGTCGGTTTGTTGGCAACCCGTTTCGCCACCGAGCGGAGCAGCCGAATTTATGGCATTCTTGCATGAGATCACCCGCGAACGTAATCCTTCCCTTCCAAGACAAATCTTCCCTCCTCCTATGATCATCTATCTCACTTGCTCGCGTATCGTTGGTTGTCGTTGGTTGTCGTAGGTTGTCGTCGCTTCGCGCGCTCCTGTTCGCAAATCATTTCTGCGTCGTTATGTTCGCTGATCCGTGAACCCCCGACACTCCGCGGTCGAGCGACTCCAGCAGTTTTATCTTATCGTTAGAGTTGCAAGTTTCGGTGGCGGCAAAGTACTTACGGGGAACAAGGAACAAAGAACAAACCGCTCACGTTCTCCGCGCAAAGGAAAATATTGACAAACTCGGAAAGTCGAGTTGGCAAACTCGTCCGATCGGGCGGGGTGGCGCGGCATTTCCGGGCCGGATTAAATAGGTGGAAGCGGTCGGATAATCGTTGTTGGCTGCACGCTTTACGAAACCACCGGCGCTTTTGTCGAAAGTCTCGACACGGCGATTTAAGCGACGTCCAAACTACGGAGACTTACGGGCGTGACCTATATGAACTTAGCCGAGCCGAGCCGAGCCGAGCCGAGCCGAGCCGAGCCGCGCCGCTGCAACTAAAGTTACGGCCACGGAAATAAATCTGGTTTAGTCCCACGGGAAGAGACAGATTTATTTCCGGAGGAACATTGGACCATCCGTGCCCCCTCCCCCTCCTCCCGATGCCTCCCTCCACACCTTTTCACCCATTTCACCTATTGCGGCCTTGTGCGCATTTGCAGAAAAAGGAGCGATTACGGGGGTGTGCGGTTCGAGCCGCGGGATTATTTTCAGCCACCGATAATGTCGACTGGTTCTTATCGGTGATGGATTAACGACCCACCGATACCACGGATTTCAATAAGCGCCGACCAACTTGGGCCGGATAAAAGTGTATTTCCGAAGGGATTTCGGCTCGGTCGTTGAAATTCGCCCCTGTTTCGTCCCCGGTTCCTCCGCTTTCCACCGTTCACGGAGTAATTCCGGGAATGCGTTTTTGTTTGTCGCGTATCAAACGGCAGCAACGTCCTTTTATGCGCGCGCAGCGAGTTATAGGTGTAGGTAAGTACGAGTCGAGGTTACCGTGAATCGAATTATCGTTTGCTTTGACGATGTCGTTTAAAAGGCTGGCCATGAAAAAGCGGCATTACACTTTTTCGCGGTGCCGCTGGATACCGAATGCTCGCTGTTTGCCAGGCAAAGTTTTTTCACGTTCCCTTTTAGCCCGTCTCCGCCCATATCACTGTCGCATCCGTGAAAATGCGAAAGCAATACCCGCGTGGTACGATTCGACGATTAGCTGCCGATAGCGAGCCCGTTGGAAGGAAAGAAACCGCGATAATCGTTTCGTCGAAATCTCTCTTTACTTTCGTCGAAATAACAGATTTACTCGGCAGAATCCTCGGTGATCTCGGGATGACACGGAGCAAACCTCTTGGACATATAAACTGAATAGGTATGTACATACATATGTACCTACGACAAGGCGCAAAAGGACGCGGAGGTGGCGGCTATATACATATACATACACGATAACCCAAACACCCGCATGCCGTCGTATGCCGTATGCCAAATATGTAGATATGTACGTGCGGAGGATAGGTCACAGAAGGAGGCCAACTTTACCGAAGTGCGTCTACTTAGTTCTCTTTGCGTTGGCTGGACGGACGAACAGCATAGCTCCGCTTAGCTCGGCTCGGTTCGGTTCGGTTCGGTTCGGTTCGGTTCGGTTGGGTACAGTGTGATTGAAGCTCGTCCAGGTCGAAGGAGCTCCACGTAGATGGAGGTGAAAGGAGGCGAAGCCTTCACCCTCTTAAGCCGTCCACAGTCCACGCTCCACGCTCCAAGATAAATCCCTCGACGTGCTGCTCCTACCAACTAACGGGATTGCTCGAAATAGTAGGTAGGTACGCTTAGTTACGAGAAGGGTTCTCCGCTATGCTTGCTCCTCCACTTTTGGTAATACGATCCCACGGAGGTACCTGACGACAGTCCCCCCACGAGTCACCGACGCCGACGACACCATGTCTGGCAACTCGCAGCCAGACTTTCTTACCGTACGCCCACCCAATTAATTTTCCCCGGATGCAGGAATTTTGTCGAGCTTGACGATTCTCAACCAGATATTTTATTGTTCCTCTGCGTGGCTGGCCTCGGTGTTTCACTGCTGACACATCGTAATTAATTGCTTCATTCTCGCGGAACGGGAATGTTCATTGAGACAAGAAGAGGAGACGAGCCGAGCCGAGCCGAGCCGAGCCGAGCCGAGCCCGAGGTTTTAGCAGCTTCGCGTCGTAAAGCATTTAACGTTTGTCCGTTGCTTGGGCACGGGCAACTTTGGAGACCGAGAGAGATGATAGTATAAATTGGTCGTAGCGTTTCGTCGTAGCGACACGATCTCTTTTCCCAGTGAAACGCGCCAGCAATGGTGCTCTGTGTGTAGGTATAGATCGGTAAAGATTTTACTCGAAAATTCCCTCGCAACAGATGAGTATGAGTGCGCTGCTTGCGAACGGTAAATATTTAAACCTCGAATGTATTCGTTTGCTCCGCCGTTACTTTGACGCGGAAAAGTTTCAGCTTCGAGAACATTGAACGTTGCAGAGAACGCTGGACGTTGGAGATTACGAACGCCAAGTTACATCGAAGCGGCTGCAGCTTTTACAATATCCAGAATCGCGATCCTGTTGTTGGTTGTTTTTGGTATGTATTTGGACAGTAGTAGGAGTCAACGAAGAAGCGAACCAGAGGACGAGGCGCGCATTCGGACCGTTTGCTCCGTCCGCGTCCGTTCTCTATGTTTAATCCCCCCGCTCGAGGCAAGCGGGAGCCCTCGTAAAAATGTAAATTTTAACGGACGATTAAGCTTCCACGGGCACGATTAACGCGACGCACGTCGCGACTCGAATTTCTTCGGCCGTAATTGCGATTTGTTTTCGTGCCGCGGCCGCCCTTAAAAGCACTCGTCGACATCGCGAAGAATGACAAACGACTGGACTACTGTGTAATTTTCCAGCAGCGATTAGTTGGAGAAGTGGTTCTTAAGGCGTTCGTAACTTTCCAGCCAAGTTCCGGAAGCGGCGGTGCCTACTTGTTGTTTAATGGATCGTTTAATCGGATATCGAAAGTTTCAAGTTGGAGGGTCTGTCAGAAAATTTGTGGCTGTCGTAGGTACCTAATTTCCAACAGCCACGTCGCGTCACTCCGCCGAACCCGTACTCATACTCAAGCCCGTATCTCGCCCGAAACATTCTTCCGGAATATTTTGCAACGTGCTTAGGTACATAGGTACCTAATTACTCTGAATTCCAATCGGAGCGGTTGCTTCGAGAGAACGTCAACGAGTCGCGTGGTGCCGTGTTTCGCCTTTCCCCAGTACCCAACCTATTAGGTACTTATCTCCTTCGAATCTCCTTCAAGTCTGAATTCTTCGTTAATCAGCTACCTACGATCTTTCCCATCGTTATCGTTATCGTTATCGTTATCATTTGAGCGGTGCGAAGCACTTGCCCTTCGCCGCTCGGAAACGCCGAAAGCTAAACAGGGACTGTTTCGCTACAGCTGCTCGTCTATTCCGTTGCCTATAGCTACGGAGTATCATTGAACGGGGACTGAGAACAGATCGGGGCATGCGACGTGAGAAGAGTAGAAGAGGATCAAGCAGCGAGAGAAGCAGAGAAAGATTCTTTTCTCTTTTCCCTTTCCTCTTTACCTCTTTTCTTTTCCTCCTTTTCCTTTCTCGGAGGGAATTAAAACTTTTTATTACTACCAGCGAGAGGAATATTTGAATTCAGAGGCCGAAAGTGCTGGAAAGTACCTACCTAGAGTGTGCCTGCAGGTACGGTCGAGCGCGGTCTCTGCAATATGTTCGGTAAAACGTTCGCTTTTTTCGATACGCCGGCGCTGTGCGGCTCGGCGCCGTGACACAGGGCTTGGCTGGCTTAGTAATTGCGAAATGTCAGGCTGCTAAAACGTATTTCAAGTCGAGCTCGGTATTTAAAAATTGTCTGCGCTCTTTGATGTCCTTTCGCGCATAGATACGAGTTCGGGGCGGTAGGGGGATGGGTGTGCGCGAGATTTCAATTGAACCACACCGCTGTTTTGTACTATAGGTAGGTACATAGCGTGTATGTAGGTACGTTTTCACCGTATCGTGAAAGGGGACGCGACTATTACCTACAGGTACATCCTCCTCCCATTTTTTTTCTCCTTTTTCTTTTTCACTGGCTTCGTTATACCCGCTAACTATTCAATTCGGGTCTTTGCCTGCGTATTTTCCTATTTGTTAACCGTTAGGTACCGCTTCCACTTCGCCTCGCCCGCCCCACCTTCGTTCCCCGCATTGTCTCTTTTCTCTCTTACATCCGGTTCGTTCTTTGTTCCGACTTCAACTCCGCGGCCATGTTTCCACTTTCCGGTGCTGCCTATTTCACGTTAGCATCGCTCAGGGAAAAATTATACACCGCACTCTCGCGCATTTCTCTCCACCGTTCTCCATCGCTCCGCGAGCCGTACCCAGGTACTTTTACAGCGTTGTTCGTCCGCTCCTCTGTAACCGACATCGTAGCGAAACCATCCGCGCCTCACTCTCCTTTCATCCGTTTTCAACGAGAAAATCCATCGTGTCGCGAACCTGCACGTCTATCGTGCACGAGATGATGCACGCGTAATTCTCCCTCGCGCTTTGTAAACTGGAAAACTTTGCCGCAAGGAATCTTAGGGAAGCCAAGCCGGTGCTGCTTCATTTTCGCAGCTCGTACACAGCCGCGCGAACGTAGTTTATTACTCGGGAAAGTCTTGGGAACACGCGCAGCTACCTACCTATAATGGGCAATAATGGGCAAAACATATTTCGTGTTTCGCTGTCTCGCGAGCTCAACAAGACACGAGGGAATTAAAGCGCGCGACGCGAAGCAAACGAGGGCGTGTGTCATAGGGGAATGCTGGCCAAAAGTAATATTTTTAAATCTAAGATAGATTGTTGGAATAAATTCCAATACTGCGACTGTAAAATGATAATAATGCACTTTTCTTTTAATGTTAAATATTGATTATAAAAATAATGATATTTAACTAGAAGTACCTATACACATTTAAATTAGGTGCATGAAGATATCAGAAGCAGAAGAATATTATAATTAAGAGTATAATAATCTTCTACTTGTGATATATTCGTGTACTTTAATTATTATACTTTATTATACTATAACGATAAGTGATTACGATATTACCTATATTGTGTCGCACCAGGGCGCCCGGGGTCGAGATTCTGGCTGAGAATGTCGGGCTACTCCGAGTCGGTTTTCTTTTTATATATTTTTTTATTTTCTAGTTTTTAGTGTTTGTGGATTTACATTTCGCAGCTCAGAGTTCTTTACAAGTATCTTTTATTGCTGTGTGCAGTTTAACAGTTTGCTTAAAAACTAATTCTTTTTTGCGTCCCGAACGCAGCGGCTTTTTGTCGTTTTCGTAAAGAACGCGGGTGGCTGATGTCTTGCCGTTTGGATTTGTGGTTAAGAGTGATATTTATTGATGCCTGGGTAATTTTTTCACCCCCTCGGGGATAGTTTTTTTTTTAAATATTGTGTTGTCATCGAAACTACGCACGCCTGCGAAGTTTCAAGACTTGGATAGTTGGAAGTTGGTTAAATTTGAGTTGCCGGATTTGAACCGTACATACAAACATACAAACAAACAAAGAGAGGATCGAAGCTGAATAAAAATCGTTTTCAAAGGGATTATACCTAGTTGGACATTAAATGGAAAAGTTACTTTCAATTCTGGTCTAAAAGTTCTAGATCATAACGCTAGCAACTTTGAGATCGCAAAAGAGCGACCTACCTATCTCTTAGAGGATTGTACAATAAAAATTGGTGTTAGTGAAAAATCATGCTTTGATAAGTCATAAATGAAATGCAAAGAAAGTTTCTTCACTTTTTTGGCCAGGTTTTCGTACAGGGCGTGCCACTGTGCGTTGGCTAAATTCCTCGGCACGTTCTATCAGCTTCCCTTTAAAAATGCTTCCCTTAAGATGACGGGGATGAAGGTCGAATCCGCGTATCCAGCGTGCTCTGTCACAACCCTATTATTCTTTTAATGAATTTCCTTGGACCTATGTACTTGCCTTGAACCGAGCGCATAACGCTTTTACCATCACGCGTACAGCCTTTTCACTGGGAGTCGATTTTTTGACTTTCAGATGAGCACAGCCCATGAATATTTCTCGTGGAACTGCGTTATTGAACGCGCAGAACGCTCGCTGCTCGTATAAACTTCTCCAACGGTCTCGCGCAGAAGTGAAAAGAATAAAACAAAAGCGGGAAATAGAAATAAAAAGGGGAATGGGAATGGGAATGGGAATGGGGAAAGGTACACCCGGTCGAGCGCCGCCTGCGGTGATAGGTTTTTAAAGTAACGTGCTTTTCCGCGAACGATGAATTTTATTCAAGAGACGTAATCGGTTAACCGCCACTGTCGACGCCGACGGAAACAATTCGACGAGCTCGTCTCTGCGAATATCGACGTGCGAGGCCGATGCCATGCCGGGGCATGCCGCGTGTTCGTACGGCGATCTGCATATAATCACATTATCAAGGATGGGACTTGGATTTCTAATAGTGATTAATCCGTGCACGTGTTGTCCGTTTTACTCGGATTTCTCGTAGGTATCCCGTCTACCTACGTACCTATCGTCCGGTAGATATGTAGGTACTTTGGAATACTGGCGATGCTGCGATATCGTGCGCTGACTAAGTAGGTGAAAATTGCAGGTAGAGAAGCGACTTGACTTGATTAACAAGATGGCCCTATCCACTTACAATTAGTCGGGCGGGCTAACCCCCCATGGAAAGTTTGCTGGTGCGATTATTTTTTGCCGGGGCATTTTATTCATTACCTACTTCTACTTGGCAATGGATGGACTCGGGGGAAGAGCGGTAGGTTGCCGGGCAGTCTTCCACTTGCCGAGCAATATATCTTATCGATTATACGGGGCACCCGTACGGACTCGCGGAGCGGCGTTAATAAACCATCGCGACCACCGCCCCTTCGCAAATAGGACCATATATTATGAAGGACTCGTCGAGTCGGTGGTTATGGTCGGATAATCCAAACCGCGTCGATTGATCGATCGGCGAGGTTCGCAGCGTTGCGAGGTTCACGGCATTAACGTTACAAGGAGCCACAGAGTGGCAGGGAACGCCATGAAATTCTCGAAATGCTCGAAACGCACGGAACCGAGGCGAAAGCGGGAAAGAATGCGCCAGCGAAAGTCGTGGTTGAACGAATGGTCGGTTAATCTCGGGGATGGCGCGAGGGTTTAATAATGCAGAAGGGAAACAGTTTCCAAGGATCTCGGACTAGGGGGGAAGACACCGCGCGGACTCGTCCAGCAGATTACGGTTTAATCGCGAGCCACTTACAGCGAATTTCAAATTCTAATGAGCGAAGCTTTTCACTTAACAAATCGTACTAAACTCTGGTATATTCTCGAGTGGCGGGAATTAACGAGACCGTGATCGTGTTGGCGCGACGATACGGTGGTGAGGTTTGATCCGTGACGAGTGTGGTGGTGTTGACTGGAACGTTCAACTAGCTCGTGATCGCGGCGGCGGCGGTGGTTGCCCGTTGGCAAATACGAAAAATCTTACTGGACGAAGACCGAAGGAGGACGGCAGCGGGTCCCTATTAATTTTCATCGACGCGGCTTGACAAAACCACTTTTAAAACGTCCCGGAGACAAATAACGTCGTCGCTCCTTTCGTAAGAGTGATGCACGGCCGCCATCGCTCCTGCCGGCTCCTCGCCAGTATCCCGACTCGGAATTCCCGAGGTGAAACTACCCTCCGACCCCGATTCCCTGCTTCCCTTCGCCCTCAACCGAGCCACCTCGTTTTCTAGCCCCGTATTTCATTCCTCGGCCTTCTAGCGAGCGCGTGTGTGTAAACGCGCCCCAGTGCCACTCGTGGCCATAATTCCGTTTAACAGCGTCGCCCCGCTGGCAAACATCACGGCGGAAAGACCGACGACGACGACGACGACATTCATCCTGTAGCAGAGCTAGACCACGGCCAAGCCAACGGTTGTCTTGGCAGGTTCTGATCCGGCGACGCGGGGCGGAAGCGGGGAGCAGGGAGAAGGGGAAGAAAAAGATAATTGTATTTTATGAATTCGAGATAAGCCGAAAACTGCTTTCAACTGGAACCACAGGGATGAAGGGTAGGAGGCGGTAGGAGATTGTAGGAGGCTGAGAAAGCGGTGGTCGAGTAGGGTGCACGAAGAAGGGATGCCCTGCATAACATCAACATAATTTTCAAGAGCCGCGAGAGGTCGCATTTCCATAATGGGATGCATCGAAAGCTGGGGGCTTGGCTGGTTTGCTTCCACTCTACCCTTTCTCCTTCGTTCTTTGGTTATACCGCCTACACTTCTCTCGCTCTCTCCATCTTTTCAGCTCTCGTCTCGCTCGCGTCTCCCCTTATCCCGGTAACGGTAATACGTCGAAAAGAAGGGGTTGCTCTTGTAACGACGACACCGCAAAACGCCAGCCGTGCGATTCCTCGTGTTTCGTGTGTGATGGATGAGACTGGTCTTTCTGTTTTGCCCGCGTACCTACCTATTTCTCATCTCTGTTTTGCTTGTTTCGCGTTCGCTCTGGCTTCTTCTGGCCTTGCCCAGCTTCTTCGCCGTTCGCCTTCACCGAACTTTCGTCGCGTTTAACCCCGCCCCACTGGCTGCAGGTCGAAATTCCCAAAGTTCCGCAAAGAAATCGCTAGACCGCTGTCTATCGAACGATATGAACGCGCCATATGGCTTGGCGTTTCGTGCTTCCTTTCTCCGGTTCATCGCTGGTCCATCTCTGGTCCATCTGGCTTTCGCCGGCTCCGTTAAAGTCCCTTTCCACCCTCTCTTGTCGCTGCAGCATCGGCGTGTGCTGGCAGTTTTTATCGGCCAACCAAATTTATTCCATCGCGCGCGCGCGCGCGCTCGCATCGTCAATTCCCTCGACTTTTAATGCGCGCAAAACGATCGGCCGAGCAAGTTGCATTTCGGCCCAGCCCGGAACACGCCGTAGTAGATGCATCAATGTCGAAACGGACGGACACTCGATCGAAGATTGTGCCGTCGCTCTGCAACTTGTGTTAAACTAAGTTTCGTGCCGTTCCATACAACTTGCTATAGGTACATATAACTGTTGGACGACAAGAATTGACGAGCAGGAAGTTTGACAGCGATAACCGGGCTGGCGGCGGGCGTCGGGCGTCCGGGCGACGCAAACATTACGGCGCGGCGACTCGATCGGGTCCAGTAAAACGATAGATTTTCGTTAAGCCGGACGACAGTATTGAAAAATCTGTCATATAGTGGACGTGTCGCGTGACAGACGCGTCCGTGGGGTGTAGTAAAAGTATGCGGCTGTGCGCGAAATCGTTGGCAAATTCGAAGCGGTTTTACACACTCGATACACCCGCCGGTGACGGAAACAATTGATTTCGTAATAGGCGGGGACTTGGGGCAACGCAGGTCTGCTCTGCAACGTCGTATTTCACTGCGAGCACAAAGACCCCGCAAACATTACGGCGACGGCGACGGCGACGGCGACGCGACGCTTAACTTTACAAACGTATGAGTTCACGAAACACCTATAAACGTGCCCGAATGAAAGTTCTTCCCGGCCAAGGGGAAAATAAGAAGTTTAACTCGATCGAGAAATGATCGACGACAACGATCGACCGATGCTCCGATGAGTTTCACCTCTCGCGGTTAGCCTGCACTCGTTGCAAAGCTATCACTTTAAAGGGGATCGCATTTTACGAAGGATGGGAGGAGGAGGAGGAGGATGTAAGCCACGGAACGGATGGAAGCAATTGCTGCCTATGTAGTCTCTAGGCCCCAGGCCGTGCTCAGTTGCGGTCTCGATATCCCGCGCGCAATTGAAATCGGATCTACCCATTGTAGTTGCTTTCAAACGACAGAATCATCATTTCGGCACGCAAACGGCTCGTATACGTATGCCGAGCTCCGATTGTGATATTCGACGCCAGCGGGATGCGAGAGCCAGGACAAAGGAGAAAAGACTCGAGCGAGAGACGGCAATGGAATTGCCCATTTTCTTTCACTAACAACGGGGATGCGCTAACGTAAACTCGAGAATGTTCGTTTCACGTCGACGCGACGATCACGGTTCCAGCAACGTGTTTTCATTACGGTTGCTAATTTGGCTCCGACCGGAGTTACGAAGGTTACAAAAGAACGGGACGACGAACGTTGAAACCACCCTCTTCACCGTAACCGAGCGCTGTCAGGAAGCGTAGAGAGAAAAAAAGTGTATCTAGTAATTTTCATCGCCGGACACTTTGTTTCCCGGCACTGGCCTTGCCGGGACGTACGAAAAAAGACGGAGAAAGTAGGAACTAGGAACGGAAGCTCATTTTGCGGCCGAGGATTCGGTCGTTTGACGCGCTATGGCTCGATCTCAAAGGCGCCCTAGAGTCTTCTTCTCGTAGGTCGGACCTCGGTCCAGCAAATAAACTGTCGCACTTAAGAGACTTTAGAGAACGGGTTGACCCAGCAACGGTCTTACAGTTTGCCCAAGGCGACAGCTAGAGCAAAGATGAAAGAGAACCGAAGTAATTACGTTTCGGTCGTGGTGAGACTTGAATCTTCGATCCTCCAGCACCGAGCCCGGAAGAAAGGAGTTAAGTTAGCCAGCCTTTCTCCTCGTTTCGCAACGAGGGGGGAAAAAATGAAGCGTCGCGTCGGGTAGAGCGAGCATTTCCGTTTTCACGGTATCCTCTTCCGCGTAAATGATTTGCTCATTTTCCCGCCAAGTTTCGCCCATTCCATCCATGGTTTAGGTGGTCTCGTTCGTTTACGTGCATTCAGCTTTGTTCGTTTCGGGGTAGTTAAGCAAACGTGCCGAAAAATTTAAGATTTTATGAATCAATATATAAATATCAGTTAATACTTTGACTTTTGATACATAGTTTGGGCAACATTTAAATAATAATTTCAAGTTATTAAACTTGAAAAAAAAAAGTAATGAAAAAACATTTTGCCCCTGCCACGGGGTATGACGGGATACCTACCGTAAATAGGGCAAGACGGTGTTCCCCTAAATATGTCCACAATCGATGCAAATATGAATTTCTTCTATATCATTTTCTTCCTATCCTCGCACAGGAGTTGTGGGACCATATCTTTTAAATATTCGACAAGTTCTTCCTCTTCTGTTTGCGAAAATACACTCTTAAGTGGACCTAGTGGTAAACCCATGATCACTTCATTTCCCTGTTTCAATTTTTGGACATAACATTTCAATGTTGTTCGTGGATGGCAATATTCTCGAGTCGTTTTCTTGTACACCATTTTGTTGCTTAAAATTTCATCTGCAGATTTCTTCATAACTTCTTTCGACCATTTTCCTCGTCTAGTTTTTTCTTACATGTTCTTATCATTTTCAAATCCGAATTAAAAGCAACGAAAATTCGACTTAAATTATAACAGAGAAAGATGGCGTTGTTCAACCTCGCATGAACAACCCTAGTGCGGGGTATGGATTGGATACCCCATCATTCCCCGTATCAAGGACCCCATCTTGCCTCGAACCATCGTTTTCCAGAGACTCTTGTTATTCGTACAACAAATAAAGAAATATTGAAATTTTTAATATTGTACATTAAAGTAAATAGAATGGAGATTATAATGTACCTAACAAAAATAATTGACTTACCGTTTTTAAACATATATTTATTATAAATCTTTTTAGTACAGAAAATAAGCTCCATGCAGCGTGTGGGGGATTTCACAGCACTAAACCGCGCAAAGACGCGTGCTCCCCCGCTCATTTCTATCGACGATCTAACTGTTACGATACAATGTCGCTTTCCTTTTGGTACTTTCATCAAATGTCTAGCATTTTTTATAATCGTTTTTTTTACGATACCCTATCTTACCTCGCTACCCCATCATGCCCTTCCCCTAAATGTACAGGTACGTACGCATGCAAGTACAGGCCCTTAGCGTAGAGAACGGTATTCGAGTATTGTGTTCATTTCGAAGCAATTACCTGGACGCACGTGCACGGATATTAATAGGGAATGGTTAGCGAACTCGTTGGGTTGGTTAGAACCGGCCGATAACACGAGTAACCGGAAAACCCTGAGATTACACGGTTTGCTCGCGAGCGAACGCGACTCTGCCAGGGGTTTTGCGCCGGCATGAAAATTAGTCTGGTCTTCTTGGTCAATTTACGGGGTAAGATACCATGTCGAAGTTGGCTAAGTTTATGACTTGGCGGAGGATCCCTCGCCGTGCCGTGCCATGCCGTGGCGTGGCATGATAACGTTGAGTGTAGCGCGCCAGCATGACCGAGCAACCGAGGATGACGAGTACGGGTATACGTACATATACGCCTAGCTTTGTACGCGTTTACATTAACAGCCACGGGTATTATCAAATAATAACTTGGACCTGGCGAACCTCTGCGCTCCCCACGTGTCCCCGAGGGCTACTACGAGAATCGATAGCAGTTTCGGACGAGTTTCTCTCTCAGAATCTCACTAACAATCTCTCGGGCTCTCGAGTAGGTACGCTCACGCGTTATCTTTACAGCCCTGTCTCGCACCGGTTAGCTTTCAATCTCTGCAAACATTACCTACCCACGGTCACCTTTCTTTCATCCCTTCGAATATACTTGCTTGCTCCGACAGCATCCTCTCCAACAACTACGTAGTAAAGCAATTAACGGCGATCAGGATGGTCGGATAGACACGATTCCAATCGATAGGTCGCAGCTGCGGGCGAACGTACCCATTTAGGTGCCCGGGTAGGTACATAGGAGTAAAAGACGGGAGAAACGGTGAACCATCGACGCTTTTTTCACGTTGACGATAAATCTCACAGCTCAAGGCGAACGGCAGGTATCGCGAGTCCGCAGCTAGCAAGTTAATATCGTGCCGTGAATGGAGTCGAAAAGTTTTTCCGAGCCGCTTACGGCCGATTTCTTCACCTGCGGTAATCTTCGGATTAGACTTATGTTCCACATAACTGCCACATGCCTGTTTCTTTACCTCTGATTAAGAGCGATCTACCAGTTAATCTCCAGATTAATTTTACCGGAGGTTCAGGCACCGTTTAACTGCCAGAAGTGGCAGTTAATGCATGTTTGCAGTAGAGGGGGAAATATGAAACAAAGAAAAGAATTATGCTTGTAGACGATTCTGAACGATATATAGGTACGTATACCAAGCGATTTTACATTTAAGGGAAAAGGCAAAATGATTAGGAATAATAGAATCGTAAATTTCAACATTTTTGAGCATGTGGAAGATGAGGAAGACGAGGAATTATTTTGTACAAAACGGCCATATATTGTTAGAGTAAGGAGAGACCATTTAGATGTTTGGGCTGACTTGGATTTTCGCTGTCGTTTTCGATTAAAAACGGAAACGGTAGGTACTGATAATTAAACAAGCCATTGAAGGGAGATTACAGGTTACTTGCAACATGTATGTATTTTGATTATGCGAATATTAGGGCGAAGCGAAACTATATGGGCCGCTTTATGGAATAGAAGCAGCTGTACCCTTATTAGTATACTCTTTCCATTTGCATTCGTGTTTTGTAGTAATACTGAATCTTGTACATTACAGAAGAAGAGCATTGTCACCACTGTTGCAACTTTTATTAACCTTACGGTTTTATGCCACGGGGAATGTCCTACGTGCGGTAGCAGATTTCTCCGGTGTATGCGTTGCAACGGCACGCAGAATTGTCCGCAAAGTATCAATTGCAATTGCACTACTGCGACCACAATACATTGAAATGCTGCAAACCAGAAGAGAAATGCAGGAGATAAAAGTAGGTTTTTTTTACAATGTTTAATTTTCCAAGTGTTATTGGATGTATCGATGGAACACACATCAGAATACAATCTCCAGGTAAGGAAAGATGTAACAGAAAGAAGTGATGCTATAAGACTACGCATACATTATTATTGCTATGTGGTGATGTTTGTTATTCGTTATGTAAGATTATGTTTAATGTTGTCATTGTATTACCTATGATGAATCATTACTTTTACTAATTGTAAATTGTAGATGGTGAGAATGCAGAAGTGTTTAGGAATAGGAAAGGATATTTTTCTTTGACTGTGCAAGCTGTGTGTGTGAGATCACACAATGAGAATTAGAGATATCGTTGCTCGATGGCCTGGTTCAGCATACGATTCCACTATATTTTCCCATAGTAATTTGCACAACAAATTTGAAGAACAACAATTTTCGACAGGTTTGCTGCTAGGCGATAGTGCATATCCTGCAAAGAATTATTTATTAACACCAGTATTGAATCCGAGAACACCAGCCGAAGAACGCTATGATTCAGCGCATATACGTACTAGGAACATTATTGAGCGTGTTTTTGGAGTATGGAAACGCCGATTCCCTGTTTTAAGTACAGGGATGAAACTACAACTGAAAACAGTACAAGCTTTCATTGTTGCTACAGCAATTTTGCGCAATATTGCAAGAAATGAGAAGGATGAAGATCTTCTAGCAGAAATACAAGTGCCACATGACGAAGAAATTGAAAGCGAACCATATGTGCAAAACAGTAACAGAGGAAATGTAAGGCGAAATGCTCTTATTGCAGAGTATTTTTCAAGATAAGTGTTGAGCGCCGCAAGATGGAAGATTATTTTCATTAGATTTGTATCATTAATTTGAGAAAATAAATTCTTATATTCTCTATTTTATTTGCATATTTGTAATCTTTACATACGTTAATCTACTACTTATATGAAAAGCTATCGTCATTTTGTAGTTGTCGTATTTTGCGATCCTTCAACTCCAAATCCGCCTTCCAGTTCCGAATTGTTAATTCTTCGATAAACTTTTTCGATGCTCTTTCCTCGAGCCATGCTTTTTTCTGCAATTCTTCGACTCCCTTTCTTCGGTCAATGCTTGTTTTTGTAATTCATCATTTTTTGTCTTGGACTCCGTTTCCTCAAGCAATACTTTCATCTGTAATTGCACAAATTCTTCTTTCAATTTTAATAGCTTGTCGTATTTTTTAGGGGGTCCTGCTTTATTTTGTTTGCGTAAACAGTTTCCTGTCACACGTGGCACTGCAAAAATGTAATATGAAAATTTGCATTACTTTAGTATGAGTTATAATATCATTGTGAAATATGAATCCAATGAATGTACACCTTACCTGTTTGGTTCTTACGTGTATGATCAGACGGGCCTGCTGTATTATTTTCCATTAACCATTCGTCTGTCATACATGGCTCTGCCTTACCATTTTGGTTCTCAGGTGTCTGAGTCGGTGCCGCTTTTGCGGCGTTGCCCCGTCAAATCTTTCAGTCACTTGACCATAGGATCCAATAGCGCGAAGAAACTCGCGCGACAGTTAACTACCACCTAGCATCGAACTGGCGACTGACTGATCGGGACTTTAGTCGGAGGTGAAGAAATCGGCCCTTAATCAATTATCGTGCGAATACGGGTCCGTGCCCGCCTTACCGAGTTTAACCTACTCCAGACCGTTTTACCGCCTGTACCGTCGATACCAGAGAGCAAGGAAATTAGGCTCCTTTAAATACTCGAGCTTGACCACGAGTAGGTAGGCGCCCTGAGTCGTAAAAGATTCGCCCAAAGTCCCCTTTCGGCGAGTTCGCGAATGCGCACCGCTTGACGTACCTCGGAAACACTGAGGAAAAGCCTAAGAGACTGACAAGGAAAAGGGAAAAGGGGTGAAGAGAGGAAAGTGGGGGCAAGAGGATGGCGGTAGTAGGCCACTCGCAAGATTTGCCAAGATTTACGTGCTCGGAATTCCCTGCATGAATGCTTTGAGCGTGAGAAATTCTTCGTGCCTTTGAACGAGCCGCGTCCCGTCGCAACGCGACCCTCGTGAAAGCCCTCGCCTACCATTGCATCGCATCGCATCGCATCGCAGAGCTTCGCGACGCGATCCCGCTCCGCGTGGATTGTAAACTATTCTTTGACGCGAGCCAGCAACTATCCATTTCGTAGTTGCGAAGCCCGCAGCACAGCCTGCGCACGCTTCCTTTCGCGCCACAAAGTGGCAAGCTTCGCGAAAGCCTGGACGAACGTAGGTATGTGTATGGGTACCTATGTACCCAAGTAGTTTATCGCTTCTAACAGGTTAGTCGATGCTTCTCTGCGAACCGTAATGCCGTATCCTCTGTCTGCTTGTAAGTTTTACACAATCGCGTGACCGGGTTGTGCATCGCCGCGCTGCGCCGGATAGGCAGAACGGAGCAGCGACGATCCCGTAATATCGACCACGCTATTCAGAAACTCTTGACGAATTACGGTTCCGTACAGCGTGCATAGAAGGCTGGCAGGAACGGGCACGTAGAGCTGGAGGGCCGATGACCCTGAAGGGAAGCTCGAATGGAGCAATTACGGTCCGAGCAGAACTAAACGCGCGCAGTAGTCGCGGTTGCCTGTTGTTCGCTGTCCGGGATTACCGAGGTCGTTAGACCGGGAAACGCTGTCGTAACTCGATTAATTTATACAAGCCGGCCCCGAATCAAGACGCTACGCCTTTAATGCGCCAGCTAAATTCTCCCTCGACGTTTCTCGTTGGAAAAGTCTCGTTACGTCGCCTCGGGGACGTATCGGCCGTTCGCTCCGGAACCAGTAATCACTGTTGATCGAACTTGGCGTCGAGAGAATCGAGCCGAGTCGAGTATAGCCTCGAGCAATTATCCTAGCACGGCGTACAGTTAGTTGCGAAGGTGTACAGTAACTTGCCGCCTGTAGCCACGTAATAAGGATCAGTTGATTGCAGGCTAATCTCCTCTGGTTTTCGTTAGCTTCCCTGCAAGGGAAACTCTACGGATTTCGAAATTCCAAGTAGGCGCATCTAGAGCCTTCTGCCCTCTGTGGCTCGATCGCTGGCGTGTTAGCCCTGTCGACTTGCTCGTCCGCTTCGTGAAAGATTCCCTTCGGCGATCGCGTGTCCCCCACTTACGTACATACATACATACATACATACATACGTACATACATACATACATACATACATACATACATACGTAGGTACATACTTATATACCTACTTGGGCCTGCATCGTCGCTCGAGAAATACGGCGAACGAAGGGAAACGAATAGTGGCGGGGGAGACGACGGAACGCGCCCGCGTTATTATGGATATTCATTAGAAGTTTCTGGGGGGTGGGGCGAGGGACGAGGGACGAGGGACGATGATGAATAACCAATAAAGGAAACGATTCGCTGTGCATAGCATGTTCGTGTACCTCATTAAATGCGATTCGTAATAATGGTTGGATAAACGGTGGCTGGTGTAGATTCGATACCTAATAAGAGTTTTCGGTAAATTGGATTATCGTCGCGCAGCTTAAAAATTTTCACGCGTTATTCTTGCTCCACGGAAGACGGAGGAGCTAAATATGGCTGGCGCTTTATCGCAGGCTGGATAAATAGGTTTTAATTTAGAGCCGTTGCGTTGGCCGATGTTAAATTACACGACATCGTACGGTATTCTTTTTACGCTATCACTCGGTTGCCGTGAGAAATCTTTCCGGGCGTAATTTATAGGCATTTTTATCTTCGCTTTAATATTCTAAGGCTAATATATCCCGACCCTTTTCTAGCTTCTCCCTCGCTAACCGTGTAGCTTCTGTTTAACGCGCGATCTAAGTAGCAAACGCATCGCGGCCGATCGAATTCGTCGTGGTTGTTGCCGTTGACGGTCCCTCGATGGTTGATTTTTCTGGTTCCGAATCCACGACAACATTTCGCGCCATGCAGTTGCGTGCAGTGAACGCAGAAGCGACGAGCATTAAAGTAACGTAACGGTATAATTAACGTCATTCGAGATGGGCGTTCACGGACGTTTGACTCGCTGCGAGAAGCGAAATTGTTTACACTTGTTTGCCAACCGCGCAAAACGTCCCGAGCGACGTCGGGCAAATATTTCCTTTCAGAGAGAAATTAAAGCAGACTTTCCGAGTCAGTGGCCCGGGAGCGCGCAAGGATTTGTTGCATAGACGTTCGCGATACGAGGGAAATTAAACAGCCGCGGATTTCGCTTCCTCGAAGCATTTACAACATTCACCGCCGCACCGCGGGATGTTACGAGGTGCTACAGGGGCGGCAATTATATGTTTATAATGCACTTTGATCGCTGAAACGTTTACATAGCTGCTGGATTCGTTTAATTCCGCCTCGAGCCTGTTGCCCGTACAACGCGAGATCACGAGGAAAAATCTCGTTCTCCTCGAAGATCCGTATCGGTGTAAAATGCAAGTTGAAATTCGATAGGAAAATAGCCATTCGCTGGGTGTACGCGGCGTTAGATAAAAGAGTAAGTACATATCTAGGTATCTCGATGCAATTAATATTCCATCCCGGGACGCGATCTGAATTAATATTAAGTAAGGTCGGTATCAAATATATTGGCCGGTGAATTCGTTTTCGCGAACAGCGATCGAGGAGAAATCAGCCACCACCATCTGACGATCGTGGATTTGTCAGTTGGAGTTGCGCGGCCCCCGAAGGGTATGGTGGGGTAACGGGAACGCTGCTCGGCTCCGTCCGAACCTAGCCGTTTGGCTGTTATTTATTCTTAGCGTAATAGTTGTGTGCGTTACCAAGCTATGCGTAGACCAATACGAGATGAAGCTATCGAGAAAGAATCAATGTTCTGACCAATAAAGCTCCAGAATTTTTTCGGAGCTAACGCACACCTATTCTGATGTGTGTATTTCTACGCTGACAGCTCGGTTTGGCCTACACCCCAGAAGCTTGGCACCATCCCCGCCACTTCTGGCTCGCTCTTGTTCTGCGAAGACGAGAGCGAGATGGAACGAGAGCGAGTCAGAAAACGTTGAGAAAAGGAGCACCGAGGCAGGCAAACTGTGTGGTGGGAGAATACCCCTCACGAAACTCACCGGCCAATATATATATATATATATATATATATATATATGATACCGACCTTAGTTGGGTGTCCGCAGATGCGTTCTTCGCCACGGGCTCGTCACGTTCGCCGTGGAATTGCCAACCCCGTTTTATTTGGCGAAATTGAGAGACGAACGAGTCCGTGCGGGGTGTAGGGGGAGGGAAAAAGTACGTGGAAATGGTGAAGATTTCCAGGGCGTAACGAAAATTTCAGCAGAGCACGAGAGTCGAGATAACGGAACACTGATTGCAGCCTAACGATCTGTCCAACGTTAATTCGGCTCGCTTCGATTGTCATGCTCGTTACGCACGTCCCGCCCGATTATTGCTCCAAGATGAAATTTTTCCAGATGCGTGGTAGCCTGTAATTTTAATCGGCCACTACATCAATATTCCTCCTCGGCAGGGGAAACGAATTTTCCGATTCAATTAATATTCCGTTCCACGGCGTGATTTGAATTGAATTTACTTGGACGGTCGCCGGTGGCGATGTGGTGTTCGGTAGCAGCTTGCCTCCTCCGTCTCCAATGCGTTCGCACGCGTTTACGTTTGCCGTGAATCGGTTCTCGTCTCGTCGCTCGGGTGCGCAGGCATGACGTCGAGTTGGCGCAGGCATACCGCACGGTGAGCAGCGGGAAGGAACATAAGAAGTGAAAGTTACGCGTCGATTCGATTACATAGATAATCCGCGATCGTGTTGACGGATGCTGTCCGCGTGCTGGGTGCCGTCACGTTTGCCACTAACTCTGCCCGATAGAGCCGGTTCCGAGCACGAATCGGTTATTCGTGGTCGGTTCACGACGTGTGAACTGTAAATCGTGGTGGCCGCGGCGCAGCCGCTCGAGGGCGGCATTCCGCTCGAGTTCCTAATGCAAACGTAATCTAACTAAGGTCAGCGCATGCTGCTTTGTAAGCTGCCGGTGGTTCGGAATTAATGCCGACCCCGCAATCCGCCGCCGTTTCGGAATCGTGTCAGCAATCCCCCGCGCCTATCTCGCCCACTTTTCCACGGCAGAACAGACGCGCTCAATTATTCACGCTTCTTCCACGGGATTCCAGTGATGATATTCATTCTCTTATTCCCTCGACGACGACCGCCACACCGAACTTACAACTTTATCGGACCTTCCCCCGCGGAAATTTGTTAAGCGGTTCTTCGCTCGGAACAAGAGAAACTTCTCGTCCTAATCGAAACAGCCGTGGCGAGGCGGACGGAAATTGACGTACCGTCCAACCTTGGCTCGGCGAACATATCCTCGTTTCAGTTGAAACTTGCGATGCATTAGATTCGAAAATGTGCAGGTCGCGCCGTCGGCAAGATTGAATCGTTCTGCGGACATTTCGCCTTTCGATTTCGTTTATTCGAGCAGACTTACCGCGAGATTGAGGAGCGCGTTACCGAACAGTCGTGCTACGGATACCTACTTCTTTTCACGACTGATTTTTCACCGTATAGAAGTGTATATAGAAGCGTATGTAGAAGCGTACATGTAGAACCGTATAGCAGACATGTAGTCGGAGATTGCTTGGATTATTCTGTATTGCTCTCGCAACTTGTAGGTAGTCGCCAG
The DNA here is from genome assembly GCA_029448645.1 of Andrena camellia. Lineage (NCBI taxonomy): Eukaryota > Metazoa > Arthropoda > Insecta > Hymenoptera > Andrenidae > Andrena > Andrena camellia. Next base: position 32,713,211 of record CM055681.1, on the reverse strand, counting down.
AATGAATGGCAATCGTTGAAGGGAAATCTTACGACTCGTTTTACGTGGATTATTACAATTATTGCGATTATTGCGATTATTGCGATAGACACAGGGAAAGGGGATGAAGCTCGAACGAGAAGCACCCTCGTCGCTGCTCATTATCGTGACTGTTCTTTCAACGAAGCGGAGCACATTATCGCGTCCTCCTTTCCACCATTTCTCCTCTCTCGCTCCGCATCTCTTTCTTTTCAACCTTTCAACGCAAGACAGTTTCTTTAAATCGAGTTTCCCTCGTGTTTCGACCGAATCCTTGACCGTGAAACTACGAATAGTATGATTAAAAAGTGGCATATCAAGAGCAAGGGTGGTGCGGTAGGGTGGCTGTGGACTTTGCGGTTCCACGTTGCAGAGGAATGATATTAGATCCGGTATGGAATTACCGTAAGCTGGTCGGTGATGTTTATAACTGTTCCGGATTTAAACCGGCGCGGCGTTATATCTCGGATCCTGAAGGGCTTGCGAATCTCGCCGGTTACACGTATCCTTTCACTCTGGCGAGGCTTTATGCCGCGATAGCGCGCGCAAGTACATACGCGCTCTACATAAAGCATAAGCGTTCAACGGCAATGAAAATGCGATCATTCCAGCTCCTCTTCCATTCCAATAGACAATAGGTGCTCTTCCTTCAAGTCGTTTAAGAGAAAGTAACGATATCGCGCAAGCTTTTTACAGGATCTTTAATTAATTTCAATTATACGTTGGCAGTGAATCTATTTTGGCGTCTCGATTCCACCCAAGTCGTTTAACCAATACGCCCGTTGCTGTATTTTACAGTTAGAGAATTCCGATTTGCGCTGTTGAGCGCCAGGCGTTCCGACTTTCGTCTTTCGTCTTTCGACAGAAAGTTTCTCTTCGTTGCTGTTGCCTCTAAATCAAACCTTTAATCGGACATTGAAATCTCCAGCCACTCCCTTAGACTTTTCGCTGTTCGACTGTGAAGCAACGGTGCCCCGACGTTTTCCTTTCCGTCTTTACGTCCGGTCCGTCCACCTCGATCACTAGCCAAGTATATATATATGTCGTGTGTGTGCGTGCGCGCGTGCGTGTAATGTGTATAGGTACCGTAGTCACCGGGCCTCGGATATTCATGAAACACAGATATTCCACTGGAGCGGGAATTTTCTCGCAAACGATTTCCTCCGATCCAAACGCATTACGTTCTGTAGTCAAATCCCATGTTGCACGTAAGTATATCCCGATCCTGAACATGTGGACGAGACGCGTTTGCGTCTATCTTGTCCATGTCGATTGCCTCAATCCTCCTACGTATGTATATCGCATAGTTCTAGGATCCCGACATTGTCTCGCATCACCATGTACGACAATCGTCGAAGGAACACCTCTTGCAATAAGTCAATAAGTGAACCGAAGCATCGAGCTGGTGGAAACGAACGGACAGCGATCGATCGGTGCTCGTCACGTTACTGGTCTAACGTTGACGTTTACCGGTGTACGAAAAAAGCGAAGACTTGCCGAGAAGTCTCTCGAGTTGCCTGGCAGTCAATCGATGTGGGAAGGTGCAGAGGTACGAAGGTAGCAGGGAAGAAAGGGGCAACGAAATTAAAGAAAATAGCGCATTCGACGCGTGCCCGCTACATAAGTAGGGTACATACTCGAGGCTTTCGTTCTGAATTGCCGTTCCCACAGGCTTTTGTTTGCTTCTCCGCTACCTATATGCGTACGCTACCCTTCCATTCGGTTGGATGGCCCGACGAACTCGGTCCGATGCTGAACGCCCCGAGCGACCGCCTACTTCCACCCCCCTCCGCACCGAATAGTTATAATTGTTATATTATGTCGACGTTGATTGCACGAAATTGGTCGGTTAAAGTTTCTACGTTACATCCCTCGCGGCGCGATTGTCCGAGACAGACAATTAAAACTTGCATATCCTGGCCATCTGGATTATTCCTGTCCAGGGAAGAATTATCTCTGTCGATCGGTCGAAAACCCTTCGTTAAAGTCTCCGTGGACCAACCACCGGTTCTGCCGAAAAGTTCCTCCACCAGATGCGCGCCCTCCGCTTTTCCCCACCCCATAAAATAGGTATGTACACTACGCTTTGGCGCGGCCATTGGGAACGAGATTTTGTGGGAACCGATTGTTGCCAGTCAACAATTTACCATGGAATGTGGTAGGTAACTCGCGAATAACCACGCAACCGTGGTAAAAGATTAAGGGGAAAGCACGCGTTTGCCGTGCACGCCAACTGTATTACGGAACTAGCGAACGAGCTTCTCAAAGCTGTAGCGTCGATTATGTCGCGACCCGGTTGTCGAGGGTAGTTTGCAAAATCCATTTCGTCTCAGTTATCCGTTAAATGCCCAGTCACGCGCAAGCGTTTCCTTTGATCGTTCGTCAAAGCTCAAAGACCGTCGACGAGCTTGACGCGACGCGACGCGACAACGATGCAGCGGCTCGCATTTTCCTTATTCCAGGGTAATAGTAATAATAATGGGGGTGGCGACAAAACGGAAATTGAAGCTTTACATTGGGCCGCTCGAGGAAAAAGCATAGAATATCTAGCCGGTGCAAATTCCATTTGCGTTTTAACCGCAAACCTCTACGAGTTACGCACGTTGGAGCGAATTCTCCTGCGTTTTTGCTGCGACGTGGGTCCGCGCTGGATCGCTGTGGAGGGTTACGGCTTTCTGGGTGCGCGCGTTTTTCATCAGCACGAGAGCGTTTGCTTTGGTGCCGGAGAAATACGTGACGATTAAAACGCGCCCTCGACGTTTATTCGGAGTACGTTTTTCTCGGCCGCTCGGCCGGGAATAGCAGGTATTCAATTACAGTGCAAGCAAGGATTTGCAGGTGAGACTTATTCGACTCGAAATACAATCGGCTAATGGAAGAGGAGCGCGACGATCGGGGAATGGGGTCTCGGTGGCGGTGGCGGTGAAACGAAAATAGGATTGGAAGTGGGTCGAAAGGCGGCATTTCTTCTCCGCTCGTTTCTCTTTCTTCGACAAAGCCCCGGGCACCGGGCCCCGGGTATAGGTACATACACATATACCTACTTGCCGGCATTGTGTTGTCGGACCAAAAACGAATGGCCGGATTTTCAAAGATTCCGAAGGCTTGGAAGGCGAACGAGTGTGCCGATGGCTCGTTTAAACCGTCCCCCCTTCTTCTTCCTGCGCTAGATTAAATTCTACGCGTTACTCGGCCCGGGACTCTTTGCAGTAAAAGGGCGATCGTTTCTACTTGGATCGCATCCCGCGATTATCCTAGAGTAGAGCTTTCTTTCTTTCTTTCTTTCTTTCTTTCTTTCTATCCACGTTCGTTTAATCGAGGCGAAACAGTTGGGCGGCCAACGAGAAAAGTAATCGAATCATAGACAGGTAGCATAACGAAATAATAGAGCGGACAGATTTCCCATTACCTACGTGGAGTTGTTCGGGGGACGCACAGTGCCACGCCCTGCACGAAAACCTGGCCAAAAGTGAAGAAATTTTTTTCCTGATTTTGCAGATCTATTTATTGCATTTCATTTATGAATTATCAAAGCATGATTTTTCACTAATACCAATTTTTATTGTACAATTATCTTAGAGATATGAGATCTCAAAGTTGCCAGTGTTATGATCTGGAACTTTTGGACCAGAATTTAAAGTAACTTGTCCATCGAATATCGAACTATAATCCTTTTAATTCTGTGCTGGTAGCTATCTGACATGCTCTAAGTTAATATATATGTATTCTGGTCTTATTGGTTTATTTCACTTTTTACAACCATGATAGAGGAGAATACATGACCTATATTTTTCTTTCTTCCCCTGAGGAAATAGCTACGTATTAAGCGAGACGAAGCAGCAATGTTTGTTGTAAAATAAAGTTTGAAGGTTCTTGAAGAAAGGTCCGTCGCATGAGTTCTTGTCATTTCTTTGCCACCCGCACTGTTTATTGGGCGGAGGGTGGGGTGGGGGGGGGGGGCGGGGACATTTATGGCATAACATCGGAATATCGTGTTTCCAGTTATCGTGTTGATGAAGATGAAGATGAAGATGAAGAAGAATAACAAGAAGAAGAAAAAACAGTAGGAGAATATGATAATTAATTAATTACAATATAATATTATAATTAATTGATTACAATATTCTTCTTGAAAATGATGTTAATTACCCGTACCTAAGTATAAACATGTAAAATGCATTCTGCTTCATTTTTATTATACATAATTAATTATACTTATTTATAAAATAAAAAAAAATGGTGCAGCAGATGCCACTATTTTTTTCTTATGTAAAATGGCCCGCTGATTCCGAAAATAAGGTTTAAATAAAATTCTATGCATACGTTTTCGAGATATCGACGGGTTGAACTTTTTACCTGTCTGTCAAAAAGGTGTTCCTACTTAATTGCGAATACCTATCTTGTGTTGCGAATGACCGATATGGTCGAACATTATATCAAATTTAAGATAATTGCATCACCATACTTGAAAGAAATGTACAGAATGAATTAATATTGAAATGGCGCAATACAATTGAAGAAGAAAAAAACCGAGAAAAAATGAAATTTTAGTGTTTTCACACAATTGCTTCTACCTTCGGTATTTATCCATAGATTTTCTTCGGTAGCAGCTTGTTTTCTTCGTAAAAGTGCAGACTCAACGTGTAAGAAATGAGAAACTGGGCCCATTGTTGCGATTTCGATTTTTCCCAGATGATTAAATGAATTGTCGATTTCAATTTCGGTCGAAAAAAATGACTTTTTTTTTCCACATATTTCCATCGATTTCACCCGAACTACTGAACCGATTTGAAAAATTTGTGAGGTACATCTGTTAGTGATTCAATTATCTTAAATTTGATATAATTTTCGACCAAATCGAACATTCGCAAATTAATCGTTCCTAGTCACACTGGGTCCAATGGACCCGCCTTTTAACTTTGGAGCTTGATATCTGTAAGTTCCTGGCTGTGTAATGGCATTCACCCGACATTTTACGGAAATTTGAGGTTTCCTCTTCCGGTAGAGATGATCAGTTTTTGAATCAGAAAGTTCTTTGGTGAGTGGCAGCCGTTACAAAAACAAGTTATTATGCTGTTAATTGTAATATTCTTCTCCTTGTGATATCTTCGTGTATTTTGGATTTTTATACTTATGGTTGGTAAATTATCGTTGTTTTTATATTCAGTACTGAACATTGAAGGGGCGCGTTGTTGTCATTTTTGAGTCATGGTATTGCGTTTTATGCCAGCAATTTCTCTTAGATTTAAAAATATTATTTTTGGCCAGCGTTCCCTATGACACGCGCCACTGTGGGACGGTTCGTTGAAACACGCATGGCGTTTCCCGTCCTTCGCAATTCGCATCGTCGACTATTGTGTCTTGTAACCACCCTGATGATTATACTCTCCATGCACGGTGAATGCCGGTCGTTCCTATTGTAGATTCATTTCGAAGCCGCGGCCACCTACCTATAGCGACGCCCGCCAATTGCTCCCGATAATACGAGCAAATGCGTTTACGAAAATTCCACTGGCCGGCTTTTCCGCTGCTGCTATTTGTACTCGGACAATAGACGAATGAAACACGGCCATCTGCAGAGGCGAACCAGCATCGATCCTCCGTTTATCATCGGATAATACGAAATCCATTCCTTCGGGCGCGGGCGAAATCGGGGAACAAATATCGAAACCCAGCCGAGCTTCCGAATCTTTCTCGCATTCGATAGCGTTTCTCTGTCCCGTTCGCGGTTACCAGTATCCACGTGCCACTTGCCACCGCCACCGCCACCGCCACCGATCCACTTAAATGCGACTCAGCAGCTACCTAGGTACTTGGTTGAAAAATTGCTTTACAAGGTGCTGGTAAGAGAACAGCCCCGCTAATGTATAAAATATATGAGCCTGGGCCGATCTACCAGGATACATCCGTGCTTCTCTATAGTCTATAGGATTCCGATAGAATCGCGTTAGCAAGCTGGTCGGCATTAGAGCCAGTCAGCGAGCAATTGGAATTGTCGGCTGAATCGATTCACGCGCCGATCTTGCGGCGCTGCTCCCGAACAATCGTACAAGTAAATAACGCGAATGGCTCGAAGCATATCTGCTTACATTAGCAGGCCCATTGTTGTCGGTAATTGCTATAGAAGCTGCTCCTGGCTGTAGTATCCCGCGCGACTATAGTCAGACGATCATCTCGCGTACGCGCATATAGGTACACATACGTAATGCCGGTTTATTGCACTGCCGCCAAATGCATGATGCGGCTAAGTAGGTATGTATATAATCGCCAGCGTTCCATATCTGTCTGTGTGGGATGTCTATGTGTCTGCATCCGTTCAACTATTTAACCCTCTGCCGTGATCGCGCTTAAACTCTCAAAGCCTTCTCAACTATTCAGCAAAATCGTATTTCTGCTTGCGGATAATATTCTCCTCCTTGCACTGTCCAACCAATGAGCTATGCTGCTACAACAAACCCAAATAGCGAAGCAAACGTATGCAGAGTGCAGAGCTTGACACGGTAAGACGCCGAAAGCGTGGCGAATTGCCGATAAACAGGTCCGTGTCCCGGTGTACGAGAGTTTCTTCGCTCGGTGGACCTCGCGCGGCGACTTGCCGGAAGTCGCTACGAAACTCGGGCAGGCGGATGGTGGTGCCAAGTGGTAGCGAAATGTCGAGTTGCAGCAGAAGAAATGACCACCGGGCGCCCTGTCGCTGACGGTGCCGGAAATTGGGCGAATAAGTTTGCAAAGGACAACGGTGACACCTAACCAGCTATTACTATGTATGAGCTACAGCGCGGAGGACGAACCGTCTAGAACCAGAGCAGAAAGGTTCCACCACCTGGTTCGGAGGAGAAAAAGAAAGCGCAGCAGCAGAGCCGTGGGCAATGCGCAGGGAAGCTGGTGCGGACAGGTGGACGAATTGCGAGTGTGTTGCGGGCTGCGGCACGCTGCTGTCTAGATATCACGGTCGAAAGGTCAGTCGGTGATAAACGAGGTCGTTTGTCTGTGCCCCGGATGTAAGAAAATGAAGTTTCCTTCCCGTACCTAAGCATCGCGGTGCTTTGTTTCACCGGACGCGAGCTTTATCGCCGCGCCGCGCCGCGCCGCGCCGGTAAATTACCCTGGCTGGAAGCGTGCGTAGAGGTAAACCGGTTACCGCGATCGCTTCGTCATTCGTGTACCCAGCATCCTCCAACTCGAGGGCTCGCCGCCTAAACACCATATGGAAAAGCAAGACGTTGGGATGGAAAAGCAAGACGTTGGGAGGAGAGGAAGGAGGAGGAGATTAAAGAAGCGCTGGATACCTAAGAGAAGGAATTGGGGCGGAGGGAGCAGGGCTGGCTGCCGTCTAACGAGTCGGGAGGGGTTGTTGTTTTAACTCGGTTGCTTATTTATTCGGCGCGAAATTCTGACGCCGCGTTCGTCGGCGTCGCGGAGATTGAATTGTCGAGCCACGGAACAGCATTTCGGGGTCGAAACGCGTTAAATCTTAAGCTCTCGAAATGTGTTTCGATTCTGGCGCGCTTGTAATGCGGCGTTGGAAGTTTCCGTGCATAGGTAGTCATTAGGTAGGTACCCACCGGAGAAGATACGAGACTAAACGAGACACGGAATTCTATTTGAGGAGCCGTTCGGAATTACTTATGAATAAAACTGGACGGATCCGCGCGAGTCGTAGCGGGAGGAATTACAAATTACACAGGTAGTCGGCGAAGCGAGCGTGTTCAGTTACAGAAAAAGGACCGGAGGCATTGCCAGTTGCAGAGAGAGTCCGTTTCGGCCATTTGTAATTTTCCGCCCGATGTAACATAAGCTTGCTGGCACGATTCAGAGTACTTCTAGCTATTTGCTGAAGCTTGCCAGAAGATATTTCATTTCGTTGCGGGGGGAAAGCTGCTAGGCGGGGCACGGCGCGGCGCGGCGCGGCGCGGCGCGGGTGATTGAAAGCGATGTCGTGGCAGCCGAAGAAAGAATTCCAAAGGAAACTATAAGCTTGCGAATCGATCGGATTCTTATTCGAGCGTTCCTTCCCCTTTTTATAGCTTGTTGAAGCGTCGCGCTCAAGTTTGGTGGGAAATTGGACGCGCAGCAGTCCTTTGAAAACTCGAATACATAATTAAATGGCAGTAACGCAAGAGCGAGCGTAACTCGTTGGAGCTGGCGGTCGTCCCGTTTGCATTTCAAAATTTTGCAATTCCGCGCGCGTTCGGTGTATCTCGGAGTACGGAACTCATTTAGGTCCGTCAACGTGTCAAGCGAATCACGCCGATCGGCTAGTGGCTAGAGAAAAGCGGCGTGGTTGTCTGCCGTGGAATTTGCATCGTAAAAGGAAAGCGGTCGATCAGACAGTTTTCCGTGGAAAACGGCAAGGTCGCGCTCTCGTCCTACACCTACATAGGTAGTGTACACCAGCCTTGCCTTCCCCCGATCGCGCATAATTCAACTTTCTGCGCCTCGGCCGTCCTTCTCCATCCCCTTTCTACCCTCACGCGACGCGACGCGACGATCCTGCGGCCTAGCAGATAAACTCCAGCCAGTATTTTATTGGCTAGTTGACTTACGCCGCTGAAAGTAATTTATATTTTGAATATGCTAAAACTCTTCTCATAAATATGAAACAAGTGTCACGGCCATCGCCCCCGCCAAGATAACGAATTTTACAAATGGTCTCGACCCTAATAATGCTTTTTTCTCTCCGGCTTGGTCCGTTTTCTCTACCGTTATCCTAGCCCCAGCTATCGAGCGATAGAAATTCCGCGATACGAACCTCTGGCAATTAGGTATTCATCGTCCACTGGCACTACTTAGCTTGATTATGCGTCGACGACAAGGCTTCTTCCAACGTCGCTCCTTCCTTCCCCGCGTTCCTTCGTTCCAGCTTCTTTCCAGCTACGTGCCAGGCCGAAATATCGTCCCGGACGATATTTTTGTTAACACGAGTGGGGTTTCGATGAAATAATCGCGGTTTCCTCTTGCATATTCAGTGACGAACGGCGCGGCGGGAAATGGCTGGGAATCGGTCCTTATATCGTAGCGGGCTCGAGCCAGCGCTGGATGGCGAGAAAATTCAATTGGCCCTGGTACGTATAGTGTACATAGGTAGGTCCTATCGACGAAATGGGAAAAGACGAAGGTGCCGCGAAGTCCGACACCGCGCGCCGGGTCTGAAGTAATAATTTTTGCTTAGGATCGATGCGGTTTCCGATCCGCGACGTCGGGATACAATCGATGACGAATGCAGGATACGGGTAATCGGATTAAATAAATTGATGGATGGATACTGCGGTGGTTTCTACTAAATCCCAACGGTACGCCTTCGTGATGTACGCTGTAAAATAAATCCGCGAGACGGATTACAGCGTGTGTAGGTAGATATGTACGGGTGCGTTCGGATCGTGCTGAACCCCGCTGTGGTCGTGGTGTGCTGTGGCGTGGTCCCACAGCATTCCCGTTCGTGCATTAATTCTTGCTTCAGTCACGTTTGCGGACGTCTCGACGCGTTGCTTCCAATTCTATCTATGCTAATTGCTCCGAAGCCCGTGTAAGTTATTTCCACGCGACGATTGACTCTCGCAAAAAATCAGAATAAACCTGTCTCCCGTCCTTATCGAGGATTTCGTGGAGAACCAAAGTACCTGTACAAATTACCTATCTATATCGAAAGAAGAAAATGATAGCGACAGCGCTGGACTCGCAGGGGATTCGGATTCGACGGTACCTAAGTAAGTAGGTAATTGAAAGAAAGAATTTCGCGCTGATGATTTACTCGCGATCAGTTTAAGGAACGAAAGACTACGCGCGTGTGTCACCGACAAACTGAAAGCACCCCATAAATTATCGCTGGTCCAGTTACGTTTCTTTCGTACGGGACGAGAGGTCGCGCAACTAGCTACTTAGGTACCTACACTACTGACGTGCGACTGTGACGTTTAATCTAATGCGAGCTGGGTAAACGGACGACCCGCGCGAACCCGCTTTTCGTTACGAAAGCGCCCCCAATTAAATCTTTGAAAAGTTAGCCCAGCCTGGAGCGTACCTACGCATGCATACGTAGGTATATATGTATGTATACGTAACGTTGGGAATGAACGCGACTGCGTATGTCGCCCGTTTCCATTGCCCCATAAAACATCGCTGGGCTCAAAGCTGAAGCACCGCGAACACGATGCACCCCCGCGATAGAACACGCGTTACATATCCACTGTCCTGTAAAAGAGTATAGGTAGCTACCTATTATTTGTGGGACGTGGTCGCTACGATAATGGTCGCGGTAATAATTCGGTGACGAGTGACGCTTCGCGGTAGGTACGTACCTACCTATTGTTATACCTCGGCTGATATTTAGCGTAGGAAAGAACTAGCCAGCCGAGTCAAGGCATGATCGATTCGTCACAGGTGTCTATATGTAGAGTGGTGAAGAGCATAGAGCAGCGGTACGCGCAGCATATTTTCCGCCTGTTCATCGATGCGCGGTGGAAAGGCCAGAGTAACCTCGGCCAGATTTATACGCCTTACGCGAGTATCCGTCATCGGTGCTTTCAATATGTCCGACCGACTTCGGACGTTCGCGACACGAGCATCGCGCGCGTGTAACGATCGGTATTGGTTCATCGCGACAATGCACACCGTGCCGCGTTCTGAACGGTTTCCGCAAAATTGCTTTCCACCATTCACGATGGTAGCATCCGGAAACGTGTGCACTTGAAATTTTAGTTGGCGACATTTCGTCGAACGTTCAGTAACGGTTGAAACGTTTGGACGCGAAGCGACGAACACGAATTAATTTGCTCGCCCCCGTACGATTTCCAGTTTCCACGCTTCCACGCGAAATCGTGCAATCCTGCTCCTGCTCCTGCTCCACGCTGAATCCGCTAGCAGGATCTACGAACGCTCTAAATCTTGGTCCACTTTAGCCGTTCGACTTAGGTACCTTCTCGCCCTCCTAAGTTGTTACCCTACAACGGATGGGGCGGTGTCGATAAGATTTCCCAGCCGGCCAAACTTGTTCTCCTCGTGCCCGGTGAAATTTCCCAAGCCCTTCCAGGATTTTGCAAACGGTCTCGCGCGCAAACGGTGCGCTTGAAATTTCGTCACGCGCGTACAGCTCACCTCGAAATCGTGACCGAGTGCACTTCTAAGCGCTTTAGCCGGTTAATTGGTCGCGAAACTGAATTCCGCGATACGTGACCGGCGTATGTATCTACAGTCTTACTTCTCGACGGCAGACTTTTTAAAACGACAGGATCGTGCTCCGGGGCCTCGAAAGCTTTATTTATACCCATTGCAGTTCTTTCCTTGTTGGATCAACCGCACGAGCGCAGCCGAGCGCTATTTACCCCGGAACAAACAACCTACCGACACGATTCGCCATAGCACCTCTAGTAGGACTAGGAATGGCTACTCTCTTGTGCGGTTTAATTATCGAGCTTTGCGCGGCACATGGTCGAAATATTGTCGTTTGGCTAGGAGCGATATTCATTTCGCGTTAATCACGGACTCCGCCCGGCCCGGCCCGGCCCGGAACCCAGCCAGTCTTTGCTTTAATAGAATCGTTATTCAGAGGAATCGATAGATGTCGGTTATTGATACGAACGGCAAGCGATTCCGCTCAGCAAACTAACAAATGAACCCGAGAACGATCAAGTAGACGTCTTGGTAGATTGATTTTTCCCCGAACCGATGCATATATCACCTGCATATATCACCTGCCTACATATCACGTACAGAGATTCGTACATCGTGCCTGTCGCAGACCCATGCTCCAGGCGGGGGTCGTAGTTTTTAACGGCAACGCAAAAGGGAGGCGGCCAGGTGAGATTAAACGACCCCTGTTTGCTGTTTACTGCGAGTCGAATCTCGGCAGCGCGCTGCGGGTCGAACAATACGCGCGCAAGTACTTACTTAGTTTAGTCTCTACTGGTCTCCGCGGATATCGCATAACCTGTAGCGTTACAGGATAAACTGATACGCGGGAACAAAGACGCGCATTATCGCGTACTCTTGTTCCCGGCGACCGCAACTAACAAAAGACCCATCCTCGTTGCAACCACGATCTCGTATATGTGCATAATGTAGGTACCTATACCTGTCCTCGCGCAAATTACGCTCGGCCAGAGTTGTTCCTTTCCGAAGCGGATACATAGATGCTTCTTCTTTTCAGCAGCCGCCGGCAAGAAATTGCACGGGACAGAAGACATAGCCGAGTTTCAAAGTGGCTCGATTTACAGATTAACGGAAATCGGGGGGAACGAAACGCGTTCGCGAATGAACGAACCTCGTCGCAAATACGATTCACTGGATTGATGTTTGAAGTGTACCCGAGAGGGCTGATTCCAGTGGAATTTTACCCAGAATTTTATCGAATCGAACGATGAATGCTGCTAGCGGGCAAATTCCACCAGAAATCATTCCGTGTACGCAGCAAAGAGTACCTATACACGCACAGCACAGGGATTGCAGATATACCTACCGACTTTTTCAATTACCGGTAATTCGGCAAAATTTTCAATCAAAACCGGTTCACCGGTAATTACCTAACCGGTATTTTTTTAAGGTATTGAAAATATAAGACTAGGCATTACAAAAGAAAAGCTTTTCTTGAACACCAATCGAGTGTTATAAGAAATATATGTAAATAAAAATATTCTGAACATAAAATATACATAGAATGATATGACACAAAGTACCTACTTAGATATGTTTGTATACCTAACTATTGACAATACTCATTAATATGGATCTTCACCAGAGGAACAATGAAAAGAATCTTAACTTAAATACATAATTAAATATTTTTTATTTAACAATTTGTATAAACTTTGGTTTCCTGATCGCGACCTAATTTTTGTACAAAATAATACAGCCACGGATAAAGCGGTCTCAGATTCTACACTTGTTAGTCGGGTAGTCACTAATTGCAAGAAATCATATGCCATTTGTATATACTTTCTCCTTTCTCCTTACTTTTTCTACTTGAATATGCGTCCATTTTTTTGATGACTTGATTCAGATTTTTAGTTTTCTTTCGGATCAGAGTTGGTTCTTCACGAGATACTTCGGTTTTCGTCTTTATTAGTAATTGAAGTTATTTTTTTCCACTGATAACATAGTACGTAGATGTCGACGGAATTAATGAGCGCGCATAGGTATGCGCTATATTGCTATGGGTACGTAATTTATCGAATTACCGGCAAAAATTTGGCGAATTACCGGTAAAAATTTCAGGATATTTCTCGCGAATATACACGCACCGCTTTATGACTACAGCTGGCATTCGTTTATTAACTCCGATGGACTGTTCTATAGGTAATGCGCGCGAGCTGCCAGTGATTTCACAGCGAATTCTCGGATTCATGGAACAGGGCTTCCACGCGGTAATACCCGCCATTCAACCACACTTATTCATATCCCTTGAATCGTTGAAAAGATTTCTTTACCCCTTCCACCGTAACATTTAGGTATTTCTGGTAAATACCGCGAAAGCCAATTCTCCCGCTGGAAAAAAAAAACGGCAAATTCGATTTGATCGAGAAACACAGGCTGTGGATAAAATTTTCGGTTTCGCCGACGTGTGTAGCGATCGACGAGCAACGTGCTTTCAAAACACCAATTTCCACCTCCCTCGGACGGTAAACAGAATAGGCGGTTTCGCGTGTCCAACTTTTGCCATTTCTGCTATTCAGCTGTCGATTTGCCTGGCAGAGATGCTTGGGCTCTGGGCGATCCTTATCGATTCCGCTGTCCTCGTAGCCAGCCGTCCACGCGATTAATTGATCAAGCGGTTAGAGAGGACGACCGCGCGTCGTTTGTCAGAGACGTTGTTAGGATCTTCCAGATTCGAGGACCTCCTTCAACCTCCTCCAACCTCTGGCGCCTCCTCCTTTCAGGTACTCCTCCCTTATTGGCCAAATGACGTGGACAGCAGCTCTTAGTTCGCTTTGCGATTCGTGATTCAGCAATCTTGCTGATTTATCGGAAAGCGATGGATCCATTCCAAGTGTTCCAAGTCGAAAGGAGACGTGCACGGTTCTAGCGTCTGCTATTACTTATACATAGTAGCTAACGCTTACTCGCGTGTTCCGAGAATAGCGAATGAAATTGTCGCGTTCGATTTTCCAGGAGATTAATTAACACGGATGGATGTTACGAATCAAGTGACTAACACGTATCGGGACACGCGTCCTATACCTATCCAATTTACCTGGCATACTCCTAAGGGATCGTGCATTATACATACGTATTGCAGAAATTAATTAAAGCTGTGCGTCTTGGTTAGCACGCGTCAACGTCACTTTTAGGTAGGTAATAATTATACCCACGCCGGGAATTGCGTCAGGAATTGCCCGATAGCAAAGAGACAGAAATTCGACAGAGAAGCGACCCGAGTATGGCGGACCTAATGTCTCCGAAACATCTCGACAGCGACGCGGTTAAATAATGAGAAACCGATGCACGGGCTCGTTTTAAAGCATTCAGAGTACGTATGTAAGTACTTAGGTACATACGTAGCTGCTCGAACATGGCACGCCACGAAACATCTGCGATTTCCGATGAAAAGATCCGTGTACCTATGGGCGGTTAAAGCGGAGGTAGGTACTGGCTAGCAGAGATTATCGGATTTCCCGCAGTTATTTTTCCTCCTTGATTCCCACTCGAAATGCAATTTAATTCGACTCTGTGCGCGCGCGCGCGCGCCAGAGTGTTTAACGTGTTTTAAGCGCTTCTCGCCCGGTTAGGTTGGCTGCCCGGTAATTCCCCGGAGCGTGTAACGAAACCATTCTTCTCGTTCTCCGATCTTCAAGCTCACCTCGATCCTGTCGACTTTCGTTCAATTTTCCACAAATAATTCTCGCCCTTTTAATCACAAGCTATACCGAAAGTATCAAACTGTTGACACAAAGGAACTCGAAAGGCATTCTAGCCCGATACATACCTATCGTACTTGGTACACGCGTGCAAGGAATCTCCGTCCGAGCGAATCCATAGCAGTCTGAGTGTGTTGGAGCAATTTGGATTCGATTGCTCTTCCGTCTGTAGACCCCCTACTAATCGCCTAAGTAATAGTCTAATTGTTAGAGCGGGGTTGGCATGATTTTAGAGCGTGCTGACAACTTTTG
Source organism: Andrena camellia (assembly GCA_029448645.1). Classification (NCBI taxonomy): domain Eukaryota; kingdom Metazoa; phylum Arthropoda; class Insecta; order Hymenoptera; family Andrenidae; genus Andrena; species Andrena camellia. The sequence goes on along the minus strand of CM055681.1, from coordinate 32,698,092 downwards.
CTAGAGGCCAAATCAAATCCAATCTGGAAATTTTAGGCAAGTACCTAAGTTAGTAATAAGTTTTAGTGGCGAGTTGCGTCGTGCTCGATGCTTTGGAAAGAAGAAGCGTGGAAGCCGAGAGAGTTGGTTAGCATTCGCAACATGGTTACACTGGCCGGTGCTGACGGTATTTTGCAAGCTCGCCGAGAATCCGAGTGACTTAAAAACAGCTCTAGTGCAAAAGAAAGCATCGTTCTCTTAGCCTCCTCCCCCTGACCTGTTTCCGTTGTACTCGCAAGAAACCCTTAGCAGTAGCAGCAGTAGCTGCAGTAGCCCGCGGTGTGGCGTGGCGTGGCGTGGCGTGGCGTGGCATGCCGTTCGAGTAATTCAGATGATGGCGTTCGTGGCGTGATAAAAGTAATGTCCGACGCGTTGTAAACAGCGCGTAAATGAAAAAGATACGAGACGGTAGCTGGATAGTTAGAGGAGCCTCTCTATTTTGTTCCCCGGCCCAAGCCCCGCCTTCCACGCAAACTCTCATAAACTCATAAACTTTCCCCGCGCGTCTCATTCTCTCTGTTCCTGCTGTCTCGTTTCTTCGCCGCATTCCCACCCCTGCTACGTCGTTTTCCTTTCCTTCCTCTCGTTCCCTCGTTTGCGCGATAGTTTGTTTGCCAGGGAGCGCGGGTCGCGTTGATTAGCGAAATAAAAGCTCGATGAATCGCATCGATAAAAGGTGAATTGTTCTTTGCTGCCCGACTCGCTAACGTTTTAAGCTTTCTCGCGTTTATCCACGGTCGCGGATAATAAGGCCGAGGACCGTGACGCGGCTGGCTGCAGAAATTATTTTTAATATCTGTGGCTGGGTGATTCGAACGAAGCGGGGCGCAGGAGTGGGTAAAACTGGTCCGGGAAACGCGGCATTAAATCGGTCGCTGGCCGGTGAAATCGGCCGGTGGGACGCGGCGTGGAAAAATCTAGAATCTAGAATCCAGAATCTAGAATCTAGAAAAAGCTCGTCAATTCGGCATGCCGTTGTTCGACGCGGAAATCGGAGGAAGAACAAAATGCGGACGCGGACGCTGGCGCGGCCTGGCCGCGTTCGTCCTAATGAAAAAGTTAATTGGCCAGTGTTCGTGAAATGGCCGATCGCGTCACGAGCTTTCAACCTAGAAAACCTTCCCATTAACGCGTACGCTGCGGCTAATTAATCTGCGAAGCCTATTTTCCGGCTCGTCGTTGGACGTCCAAGTCTTTTGAAGCCCCGGCTCGCCTCGTCGACTAAGTAGATATTCGATCCCCCCGTGACGTTGGAACGACCATCCAGCCAGCCGCTGCTCGTTTAGTCGAATGTCGAAATGCATAGGTATGCACTTACCTACATATGTATGTACGTAATACGCACGCATCGATAGCCGTGAGCCGTGAGCGGAAAAACTAAAAAGGGCAGGGACGCGCCGCCCCTTACCGTTACTCGACGTCGCGTATCTTTCCCGGTGATAACGATTAATCTCAGCCGCTAGCGTTTTGCAACGACTGTAGCTTTGGCCCTTGGTATCGGCCTCCGAATTATTCCAAAGAGATTCGTAAAAACAAACGAGGCTAATCGCCGATACCACTGTCTGATTAAGCTCGTTAATTAAGCGGCAGGTATGTAGGTAATTGGAGAATCTTGTCTGCCGTGGAATGCGGGCAGGGGTCGGTGACGGGGACACTGGAGAAGACCACCTTCGCTCGAACGAGATCGTTAATTGTACTTCAGAGCTTCCCACAAAGGAGACGAGGGAAGGAAGAGGAGGAAGATGGGAATACAGAGCCGTGGCGAAGATTGACCTTGCTCCGTAGCATCGCATCGATTCGCGGCGATGCACGTTTCGTCGTGTTGTCCGAGACGAATTTCGCGCCTCGTCGCGTACAATTCCCCTCGGTGCGTTATTGTGACACGTCTGCGGTTAATCTGTACCACGGATGTTGACGGGGAGGGAAAAGTTTGAGCGACTAGTAACCGTTCACTGATCAATTCCCAGGCGTGCTTTTCAGCACAGAAGTGGATAGCAGTCTGTATTGTTAGCCGGCAGTGGTATTCGCGTTCTATCGTCCACGGTTCGTCGCAAGGTCTTTTGTCCGAGGACAAAAACCACGATTGGAAATCGAAATCGAGAGGGCTATCGGTGAAACGGGAACGGGAGAGAAAGAGGACGAGAAAAGAAGAGAAGAGAAGAGACGAGAAGAGAAGAGAAGCAGCAGCGGCGAGTAGCGAGAGCACTGTGGGCACTGTGAGCTTTGCGAACACCACGAGCTAATATCCGGCAACTAACGGCAAACGTTCTCCCTTAGTAACGTTGTATGTATGTAATATGTATAGCGATCGGTCATCAACGTCTTTCGAAGAAAACCAAATATCCGCCGCAATAGCCTTTTATCTGACTGTGACATGCTGCAATTTCTAACGCGGTGTCTCTCCTGCTATTCTTGCTTAGCAAGATTCTTCGAGTAGGTATTGTTGCTTGAATCTCATCGATTCCGACTCCCGGCTCGCCTCGCCACCGAATCGCAAGTGCGTGTGTAGATAATTTGCTTTAGATTCAGCATTTAGTTGTTCCGCTGCCGATCGTGCTTACACGCGTTCGAAAAGCGCAACGTGTAGCCCACACGATAGGTATAAAATCGGCAAAACTTTCCATTTGACGAGTCCGGTAATCGGAAATCGAATCGGGCAAATAGATCAACGGTATGTGCATAGGTATCGGAAGCACTAGGATGGTCGAGTACACCGAGAGTGGCATCTCGACCTGGGCAGTAACGACAGAGATGGTTCGAATTTGTCTAGATTACGTTCGACTGGGGGGTACGCTGGAGATTTCGAATAAATATCGAGAGTCTGGAAACCGCTGCTTTCTGCTCTATTTTCGCCTCTACGTTCATCCGCATCTTCGGTGCGGTGTAGCGCGGCGTCGCGCATCGGTGCACATAAATTCGCTCTAACCGCTTGCACTCACCAATTAACGCGCGCAGAAGCGTATCTCCAGACTCGTATTACGCGTCTATTCGATTCGCGTCATCAATCATTAGGTACTGTTGTTGTTGTTGTTGTTGTTACTGCTACGCAAAGCGAATACAGTAGGTAAGCGTGAATTTACGTGTCTTTGACTCGAACAAATTGATAGGCAAATAGCGCGCAAGACACAGTCGTGCTCGGCGGGATGAAAATTACGGAGAACAAAAGCCCGAGCCGAGAACGCGAAATTGTTCGAGGGAACTGCCGCGCGTAATTCGTCGCACTTATACCTCCAAGCGTTTCCGTTTCCAAGTGTCTCCGGCGTATCGTTGCTACCTAGTATCTTGACGAGACGAGCAGGAGTTCACCAGGCGACGGAAGTTCATCAAAGTTCCTATTCGTCGCGCGAAGCAGAAGGGTGCAAGTACCGCGTATCCAGACGCGCAGGAGACGATAACAGGGGGAAAAAAGCCTTTCGGTTTCACCTGCTGCCGATGAAAGGGAACATCGCGACGTTTCGAAACGGCCAGAGAAGAACGACGGTGCGTCGCTACCGGAAGAGCTTTTCATCCTGTTTGCTCGCTCGAAAGTGGTGTCAGTCGCAGATTCGTGCGACATGCATTGCTCACTGCCCGCTGCTTGCTCCTCTCACTCCCTATCATCCTGTCTCTCCCTCTCTGGTTCTTGCCTTCATTCTCACCGACCGCGACGTCGACGTCTTCTCGGCTTTTGGAACGACCACGTTTCACCCTGCAATCGTGCATAAAACAGACGCTTCGCTTCGAGCTTGACATCTAAGCAGCGTTTCACCGCCATACGTACATGCATGTGCCTATATGTGTATGCATAGATCTCCGTATCCTGTCGTTAGTGCTTCTAAACCCTACGTTAACCGAGTAGAAGTGAAAAATTTGTCCCTCCTTGGACAGGATTGATTCAATTCTGTGGACTCAAAGTTGTTGATTCTCATATCTCGACGTTGCGCGCAAGTTATCACACCACTCACGCATCGATCCGGTACAAGGGATTAATGTGTGAATCTATCAACCGCGCAACGTGTACGCAACCTCGAAACGGTCTTGAGCCAGAGTTGGCTGGTGCACCCTCAACACCGCACAGTGTACACGAAAGCTTGAATAACGACGGCCATTGCTTTTGCGCCGTCTGTTTACCACTCTGGCCGCGTTTCAGACGCGCAATGAAACAAAGGAAAAGGGAACGCGTCGGCGTCGGCGTCGGCGTCGGCGTCGGCGTCGGATAGCTTGAATATTCCCCGTTTAATGAATTCACCTCGCCACACCGCAAACTCGCAAACGCAGCCGCGATTATTTGCCACTCGACTTCAATCTCACCCGATCTTCTTTCTCCGCCCATTCAACGTAATTACTCAACCCGCGAATCCAGATCAGTTGCCCACGGACTCTCCTTTGGAGTCCAGCTAGCCCTACCATTCGTTCTCATACATATATGTAAATACCTACGTATCTCCCATGAGAACGAATCGACTAAATTAACTCGAAACGAACTCTTAGCCAAAATGTTTCATCGTCAGCGTATACAATCTTCGCCAGAAGCGGTCCTCGCAATATAGGCAGGTGCACGTGTATATGCCCACGGATAAAAATGCTGATTGGTGCAACGTTTCCATCCCCGTGGGCTACGCGGAGATGGCTGAAATTTCCACGCTGCAGGCTGACTTTGTTCTTGGCTGGAAATCCCGTTGATGCTGGTAGTTGCCGCGATACTTGGGCGCAAATGAATTCAACTTGCCTATCAACGCTCGAGAACAGCCAGCTCCCGTTTGTCCGCTTGGCTCTGGCCAGCTGTTCCTTTGCCTCCCGGAAGCTACATCTCCGCATTTCGTCCTCCCTCCGTCCAACTCAATTGGGAGCAGAATTCGCCTAAAGCTCAACCCTGGACTTCCATCCTATCTTGTACTTTAAATAGACGGCACACTCTCGGGCAAGGGCGAAGAAACGGCTGACAACGTGCGGAGTGAAGCAGCTGGCAGGCAAGAGGGTAATAGAGCGTCATTCTATAATAATTTGGCCATTCCCTCGGAACGGTTCAAGCCGCGACCACGGCCGCGACCACGGCCACGGCCACGGTCTGTCCGCCAATTATCGTAGGAATCTCCCAGAGAAGGAACCGACGTCGGATACGTCGCGTCGAGCGGCGTCGGTGTGCATCGGTGGTGTCGGCAACAGGACACAGCAAACCAGCTAGGCCAGCTCACCTCTCCGAAACGTTCGACGTGAAAACGGCAGGGCAGAGCCGGGAAATTAGCTGTTCCTACGATAAATTGGAGTTTCTGATTTTCGTTTTGTGGTCATCAACGTCACGTCCCTGCTGGCCATCTCTTCCAGCTGTCCCCACCCTCTGGCTCTGCACTACCCTGTCCTACCCACCTTCCAACTTGCTCTCTGCGCTCTTCCCACCGACCTATTTACCAATTTCTGATAAATTGAGTTTCGCCCTCCGTGCCCCCTCCGCGCTTTCTCTCGTTCCGAATCGCATCTGGTTTCCACGTACGTCCACGGAAGCGGGTCCGTGACTGTTTAAATCGACGAGCCGGATGGACATGAACGCGGCGCTGCCCGGCTCGACGCGACGGGAGAACCAATCCTGTTACCAGCAGACCTAACCCAGACCTACGCGTCCCTCGAAACTACAAAATTCCTGCCGTTTTCCATTCAACCTCGAATAACGAGCGGTCAAACGCCGCGACTCTGGCTGAACTTTTCGCGCTTTACCAATTCACTGGTCATAGGTACTCGCCAGTTGATACAGTTGATACGTACCACACGATCCAACTACTTAAATCGCTTTGGTCACGAATAATAACCTACATACACCCAGCCGATAAATTCCTCTTTAACGCGGTAATTTCTTTTGCTTTCGATGAGCTCGAAGGGATAGGTACTACCGGTGAGTTTACTTTCTCATCGAGAATATAATCTTAGGAATCCGTGCTCGTTCGCGGGTGTGCCCCTAAAATACCTAAAATACACGAAATAGACGAAATAGCTAGGGACAATAGCCGTTTACAACGTTACGACTGGGATTCTTTCTCTCTTTCTCGCAGCGTGACAGAATTTCGATTTAGTCGATCGGATTCGTATTTTTCCGCGTCGCGTCGATTACGAACGACCAAGAATTTTTGCGAACTCGACGGTTTTCATCGTTCGGAAGCTACGAGTGCCGCATATTCGTCGTCGTATACAAGATTGCCAATATCGGCGAATCGGATATTGGTAGCGACGAAAACGCAATTTTAGGCTCAAGCCTGAATCTCGATAGTTTGCGATTTTATCCGGGCACGCGAGCTACCCGAGCTACGCGAATACGCCGCGCCGATCCGTTGGGCGCGTTCGATCGGTATCGCTCGGTATCGTTCGTTGGAGAACAGACTCTCGACGCGCACGGTACTCCAATTTTGCGCGATCTTGATAACCTGACCGTTCCCGGTGCCGGTGCCGGTGCCGCTGCACATTTTATGCTCGGCCTTCCGTCGTGTTTCGCTTCTCTAATTTACTACCTACTGCGGCCCAGCCGCAGAAAATTACGCGTACCTATTTCATACTGGACCACGTGCGCAAAACCTCTTTATCGATCAGTAGGTACCTACTAACTAGAGGGGACTCTTAGCCTTTGTTTGCAAACGCGAGCCCTTTGATCGTTTCGAAACTCGAATATTAATCCGTCGTCCAAGGGAAGCCCCTGTGCCACGCGTCGATACCGTAAACCGTAATTTCACGTTCGCGGCAATCACGGCCGGGAAACCGTCCAAGGATTTATGTACGTGCCATTTCGGACTGCTTTCTCTCCTCGTTTTACGGCTCCTGTTGTTATACGTATCGCTCTGTGCGCAAACCATCATCGAACCTGTCGATAATTTCATGCAGGAAACGTATGAAATTCTGGCTGCGTACGCGTAACCGCGAAATTCCGACACAACCGCCGCATCATTCAGTTTAACGCGGTATATCAATACCAGTGATTTAATGCGCATCTATGGAGCAACGATGTCGACAACCATCCCGGTTAAGGAAAATTCAATTCCCCCGCGTTGCTGGCTTCGTTTCGCTCCAATGGCAACGATGAATGTACGTCTAGAATTATATCCTCATGGTAATTTACCCTTACATAATGCAGCGAAATTTCCCCCCTTTCTCGACCGACGATCAGTTTTAACAAAGGCACAAAATGCAAATGTCTGTCCCAAAAGAAATTATTCTGCCTTGCGTTCCAATCCTCCGTCTTCCATTACGCACATTAACACTCGCAAGTTTTACATTATTCAGGATAGCGAGGTTGGTCGTTTGGATTCCACTATAATGGACCGCTGGTCAGCGTGAAAAATTGACTCGACGACACTCGACGATCGATAATCACAGGAAAGTGATAGCTTGGAGCGCGTAAAACATTTTTAATAATCACGTGGCCCAACATTGGTAACGGTCGTGTTACTCTCCAAGTAACTCATTGCAATGAAATTGCTTCTATTTGGAACGAGATCGGTTTGAAATAGCGGAACTTTAAGAGTTCCTACCTACCTACCTACCTACCTACCTACCTACCTACCTACCTACCTACCTGCTGACTTTTTTGAATCTTGGACCCTCCGATCAGCAATCTAATCGGATTTCGAATCGGCGAGGCAGCGTGGTACATCGTTAAAATCATCACAGCTACAGACGTTCGTGCAGAAGATTACCCACGAAGGCTGACATGGAAGGAGCGAGGTAATATTAAAACCGTGGTGCGTGTAAAACCGCGGCAAAGGAAGGAAAACCGCGAGAATCAAAGTTATTCTGACCAGAGGCAGAAGCGAGAGGAAGAGCGGAACGGAATGATGACTGTAAAGTTTCCTACGTTGGAAGCTGAGTTTTTGCTCCTCCCTATCTGGATTTAAACAGAGAAACAAACGGATTGAGGAAAACAAAATAGAAAAACTTCCAACAGTTATCATACCTAATAGATACGCTTGGACACGTGGAAAATACTCGTAGGATCGAAAGGGTAATTAAGTTTCTGTTACCGCGCTTGGGAAATTGGCTGCAGACCGTTTCCTTGTTTAATGAAACAGGACGGAAGGGTGTCGTTGAGCACGCGGTGAACGACGAGCTGCGGTGAGCAAACGTTTTCGGAAAATATCGTAAATTGCGGGACCGGTAGAAGACAAATGATTTAAGCGCTTCAACGTCGGAACACGGTTCCGGGAAATGTTCGGTAATCCTCGGTAATGCGAGGGAGCAAAGAACGATTACGTTCGCCCGAAATGGCAGACGAGGAGAAACAGGAAAACGAAGAAAGAAGAAAGAAACTGTTGGGAGAAGGAAGTTTCAGCGGGTAGCGTCGGTGGATCTCGAGGTCGTGCGCCTCGCGAAACACCCTACGCGTCCCTTTCTTCTTCCTCCTCTTTTTCTTGGTGACGTCGTTAGAAACCTCTACACCTTTCGATTGTCCCCAAGTTCACTGGACTCTGGAATTCACTAACCAGCCACGGGCAACGTTTAATCAAGCTCGATGATCAGAAGCAAATCAATCTATGTATATTTTCCACCAGTAATCTCAAGAAAGACGCGAGAATCGCCGAAAAAGCCGCAAACCCGAGATCACAAAACGTGCCAACGAAAAAAAGGAAAAGGGAGAGGGAAAGGTAGAGGTAGAGGTAGAGGTAGAGGTAAAGGGGGCAAACGTGGAGGGCGTAGAAAGAAGAAAGGGGGACTGGTATAATTTTATAAGTGTCGAGGAGGAGCGGCTCGCAGAATAGCGGATGTAAGGCGGTTACGGGGAATGGAGTGAAGCCCAGCCAGTATTGCATTAAAATTTACATAATAGCCGACTCTAAGCTCACCCCGTCCCACCCTGGTTGCATTACTCGACCGACCTACCGGCTGTACCCAGCGCAAATACCTACAGATGTATAATATATTTTCACCGTTTACTTTCATCGCTGGACCCACGAATTTCCACAAGTTACCGCCTCTCGCTCTCTCTACCCACGTTACCGTAGAGTCAGGGGGATCGCAGAGACGCGCACGGGAAAATTCAAAGAACGAAAGGTAATATTAAGTTCTCGCCGGTGCGGTATTACGTAAAGTTGGACGAGGGAGTAGGCACCGGGGGCGATCAAAGGAAAGGTGCGTTAGGTGTGCTCCAACTTGACTGGCACTGTAAATCGCGGTCATTAAATTTCCCTTTAGTTTCGCTGAAAGCAGAGGCTCGAGCAAGGAATAGCCAAGCGTGCCGGATTAACGCGATCATAAATGATCAACGAGAGAGTTCCGCTCCGGTTGCTGCAAGCTGTCTTAACAATGGAGCATCAGCTACAGGAAAGTTTCTGTACTACTTTGCTAGCCTCCGTTACCCCCTGACGTGCCAAAACGTCTTTTCATTCTCACACGCAAATATAGGTATACCATATGTCATCGCCACCTCAACAATATCGAAGGAACACCGCGGCCGCGACTGTGTCACACCCCGATTCATTTGTCCGGCCGGATCACTTTACCCACTCGAGCGCGATCCATCCTCTTTCCGTAGCGAAGAAACTTTCGTGTAATCCAATCTCGGTGTCTCGCTCTGAACGCCTTTGTGCCTTACAGCACGCCTGTTTGGCTCGCGGGGTTTGCAGGTTTTCTCCTTCATTTACGCGTAATGTCAAGTCTTATCGCGCGCCAACATTACTATATCTCCGTTTTCCCCCGGAGATCGAGACGAATGCGTGCCGAGTGGATTAAACAACACGTCTGCCGACATGAAGCGATTCAGTTGTTTCGCAAAGTAACGCAAAGCAACGCAACGCAACGCAACGCAAAGCAACCCAAGAAACCCTCTAACGGGCAACTGCTTCCGCGCTGATTCTTCCCTATGAAAACGTGGTCCGATTGTTTGCTAACGACATCGCGTGCAGGTTGTTCCCGTTGCGCATCGCAAATATTCTTCCGTCTTTTCGATGGAAAAGCGTGCTCGGTTCCTGGGAATTGTTTAATAACGCTAAAGCTCTGTTCTTATCGCGCGACACTTAATCTCGCACGCGTGACAGGGTCACGCCGTGCATTCCCTCTCGTGGCAGCTTTTCGGTACTCGACCAATAACAACGGAAGTGCTCGTACAAAACTGTCAGTCGCACCAGACGATGCACGGCGTGAGTTGCATCTGTCAGCCAACAGGCTGCATTTACCCGGACGGTGGGTCGACGTGTGCTGCAAACTGCAAACTGCAAACTGCAAACTGCAAACTGCAAACTGCAAACCAACCCTCTCGTCCGTGGTTCGCACGCACGAGCTTCCGTGTCTCGATCCAGCGCCATCGTTTCGCGATATCAAAAAATCCCGATGTTTCGAAGCGTTTTGGTAGCAGGTTTAAAGAAGGCGTTGTCGCGGTTCCGCAATTTATAGAAGGCGAACGAAAATGTAAAAGTTGGAAGGCGAGGTGAAAGACGATGCACGTATTGGAACGCGCATTGCTTCTCCATTCTGGACAGTGCCTATATCTCCTACTGTGACAAATATCGCGGATATCAGAATCGAGAAAGGGAAAGCGTACCTACGTGACGTAAACAAGATTCGTGCCCGGCGTAGGAAACTGGCAAAGGCCCCCGCCCGCGGGGGCGCGTACACCCATTTCTCCAGTTTCACCCGAGTCCTCCCCCCTCGTCACTCCCCGTTGCAAATGCTTCGAAGCCGTTTAAAGAGTTGAGAACTCGATTGGAGAATCACAAACTCGTCGGTCGGTTGGTTACGTTCTCCGTGAGATATCTGGATCGACGGGACGCGATGGACATGGAAATAGAAGGAGCATGGAAGCGCTTACGACTACCTACGGTGTAATAACGCGTAACGCCCGCGCTACCGCCACTTTATTGCCGGAGCCGCAGTTACAGGAGCAACCGATGCCGCGATGGAGGATTTACGAAGGATCCGCGATGCTCGCACAATGCTCGCACGCCCGATGCGAATCGAAAGTTATTGGCGTTTTCTGCCCTTCCAGCGGATCCCCGTTCTTCTCCCAGCACAGAGCTGGAGCATCGGAGATGCCCGATAAGAGGAGCCAGCGCTGCTTCCAAGTGCCCTCCTGCGTCGAGAATTACCGTCGTCGAGCAGTCAATAAGCGTCTATCGCGGCTGACTTTACGTCCATCCATGCCACTCGGAAAAACCAACTTTTCCACCTACCATTACGCGTAGATATAGGTATAGCTATCGCTGATTCCCGCGAGATAACGCTTCCGAGGGACTTGCCCGCGATTCGTCGACGCAAAAATTAAGTAGAAAAATCAGTTGATCGGCCGCCAAGAGAACATATTCATGCGTCGAAATGGAGCTCTCCTCCCGCGTCCCGCTATATTTTTCCGCAACGAGCCTCGGGCGAATATCCCGTGGGTTATGATGTGTACTTAATATTTTACGATCCCGTAGGTGTCTCCGTATAGGAAACGTATGAAACGGCAAGTTTCCGGTGATTCCAATGTATTCGACAGTACGTAATATGTACCACGCCGGACCTACCTATGTATACCTACCTACTCTTTATTTGCAGTATGTACTGCTAATATTTTAGATATATCACCGACAATTCTGGGCCCGATCAAGACAGTTGAATTTTCGTTTCATCCGGACCGCGGTAAAGGTACCTGTGTGAAAAAGCGAGGGGAGTCGTTAGCCGAAAAAGAAGTTGGCACGGGCGACGGTGAACGTTATCGTTGTTGATGTGTACGCCCGTTCGCTGGAATTTGCAGGCGGCTGGGCGGGCACATTTTTGTGAGCCCGCTAACCATGCCGGGAAAAAAGGTGGCCCGTGAACGGCTAAACTGCAGACCAGCGCGTTTTATGGACACATAATGCATTTAGTTCGGCGCAATTGCTAGGGAGAAGTGCTACAATCAGCAGGGGCGGGCATTGACTCCCCGCGACTAATTGTAAGTTTCGTTCGGAGTCCCGACTGCAGAGTCGGCCGTGTTTCGCACGCGTACCTACATCATTCGCGAGGCAAGCGATTCGCTACAGTGATCGCCAGCGACGGGCTTGATCCAATTTTCGGCCAGACACTTTTCCTCGTCACGTGATTACGCGAGAGAAGTTTCACGTTCACGGCCGACATCGCTGATCTTTGCAAACGATCACGATTAGCAGCGATGCTGTATGTATACGTAATCGCGCGCCTCTTGTCAAACTCGCAAACACTTGAGAACATCGGAGATTGCATAGTACCAGGTTGGCTTAAACCCGTCGCTAATCACGCGGTGAACAATGCGTCCGACAGCTCGGTGCGCGGGCGCAGCCTTCGGGGTTGTGTCGGGGAGTCGGAATGCATTCGTGCAAGAAATTCGCGAAACTAATGTGCCAGTTTGTCATTTTCATCCGCGCGAGGTGTTCGCCTCTTAATCCAGTGCCAGCCAGTCGACGTTTTTGCCCCGTCCCTAGCACTCCTGGTAGCAACTTCCCATCGATACATACTTATCGTTTAGTTCCCATTGCCAAACGACCGCGCGACGTCTGCTCATTTGTTTCTGCCTCCTTCTATTGTGTAGGTACTATCTACCGTAGGGAATAACGCGCGTACCACGACTGTAGGCCATCTTCCGCTTTTCCTGTCCTCGCTGCGTTCCGTGGTCTCCTGTCGAGATAGACCCGAGCAACGAGCATAACTTTCAGGTATTCGCGCGAACGCGATAAGCATACCGTGAAACGAGCTTTTTCGACAAGCCTGTCACTGTGAAAGGTCAGAACGCATACCTATAGGTGTCCCTGGTGAAAGCACGGGGGAGTCCGTCGCGTCGCTGTCCAGCGACGTCTCACCAGTGCCTGTTACTCCAAGAGACAGACGCGTGATAACTGTTCAGGAGCACGCTCACATCTTGGACTCTTTGTTTCTGTTTCGATCTCAACGGTGCTGAATCGGATCTACCGCGCGTTAATTCGTACGCCTAGCGATTTCGCGAAAGGAACAGACAGAGGACGGTTCGACCCATTTTTATTCCGGGTGGGGGGGGTTCATCTTAAATTTTTATTTCCCTCTTGAAAGTTCTTTGATGCCGGACCGTGGAGTAGCCGGGTCTTTGTTCACCTGTTCACCGTCGGAGGAGAATCCCCAAAGAATAGAGCGGAACAGGGGTTGGGGAAGTAACTAGGGCAGGAAAGAATGCCGCGTCACTTTCCGTTATCAATTGTCTGCTGCGCTCGCCCTGTCCGTTTCGCGTTCGATTCCTGTTCGAAGACAGCGTTCGATGATCTCGTAACATTGCCGTGGAAATGTAGAACGGAACTTTTGAAACTCGCAAGCTCCCGCGAGGACATAATGGGGGATTGCCTGTTCTAAACTTTCAAACATCCTCCCCGGTTATCTTTCGCGTTTCCAGTCCTCCAATCAAGAATTTTCATCGCATCATCGGTTTACTTGACATCGATTCCCCGCGCACCATCAATTTCCTTTCCGTCAATTTCCTTCGCAGTATAAATCTTCTTACCGTCGATACCCCGTGCGCGTTCTTTTTCTCTCTCTCTCTCTCTCTCTCTCTCTCTCTCTCTCTCTCTCTCTCTCTCCACAGCTACGGTATTTCTTACTTCTCGATTTCCCGCATCGATTTTCGATTTTCGATTTCCGATTTTCGATTTTCGATTTTCGATTTTCGATTTTCTCCGTCTCTCGCGCCACTCGTCCTTTTCTCCGAAGGAGAGTTCCTTTCCGCGAAGGCGAAGGCGAAGCCTCTGAAAGGGCACCGCGGCTACGTGCCCACCCATCGATCTACCTACTTACTTACCTGCCTTCTTTTTCTCTTGCTCTGGTCTCGTCTGGCCTCGTCTGGTTTCGTCTGATCTCGTCTGATCTCGTCCCGGCTCCTCCAGTCTATTCGTCCCGCTCTGTCCGAGACAGCCGGTAGCGAAAGCCTTATCGCTCGAGTTTCGTACGTATGCGAGTTTACGGACAGCTTAGAGCCACGACTGCGAAATTCTGCGTCTCGCTCGGCGAAATTGAATCCGACCTCCGGGGAAATGTTCTTGGCATTCGCGACGTCCAGTTTCTCTAGCTCTCTCTCCTCGCTCCAAGTAATTTGATTACCAAACGCTTCTTGCAAACGTACCCGAGTTCCATCAAATATTGCTCGCCCCACACCGTACGCGTGCAAATTACGAAACGCCAGCCATTAAACCCGACATGATCGTTCGCGCATAAAACTCGTGCAACTTAATACCGGTTCAAGCGCTTCCGTGTTTGTCTTTGAAACGCGCCCGGTGAAAAATATACACGTCCGCGTTATTACATTTCAATCACGGGCTTCGGATGGCCGTGCATAGTATTAAACGTATTTTATTCCGCTCGTCGTTCGTTATTTAAATAACCATCGGTGCTTCCGTATTAAAAGCTCGTAGCGGTGCTGTCGGTAATGTTTCGCAATATGTAACACGGAACGCCGCAAAAGCGTCACGAGCCAGACGGCACTGGCTGTTCGCATTTCACGTAGGTATACGACTCGCAATCTCTTCACCCTCTTCCTTACTTCCTTACTTCCTTCCAGTGTCGCATCCCTGTTCTTCTTAGTCGTGAGATACAGCGTTACGCGATTAGCCTCCTAAACGCACAGAAATTGATTCCTCGTACTGAGTGTATCGCGTGTTGTCAGAAGAACAAACAGAAACGATGCGACGCGTCGGCTCACTATCAGCGGTGGTGCGTCTGACTCGTCATCGACCACGCTACTTGTGGAAACGATACGCAACGCTGCTGCGACTGACCGCGCCGCGCCGCGCCGCGCCGTAAACGATTTTTGCAGTTTGTACCTACTACCATATACTTTTCCGTGAAACAAACGGTAATCGACCCTTGCGTTTCGGACCTTTCAATTTAGTATTTGGATAGAGCGCGAAAGGTGAATTGTGCGGAAAGTGTTTCGATTAAATGTTTCAAATTTTAAAATATTAATCGGAATTTTAGAATATTAATTGGAAGAATGGATAGCCGACGGGATAACTGGTATGAACTTTCTATGAAATATCGAACGTGGAGGAGCTAGATGCGCCAGCTTTTCCGTCGAGCTTCCTCTAGAATCTGGAAAGCAACGGCGATGGTAGCTCGTATACTATGCATCCTTCAAAGGGTGGCTCTGGCATAGGTAGTACTTGTCGAGAGGGGATCCCTCGTTATTAAAATTACACAACTGGCGGCGACTGGAAAAACCCCTGGGAGATTTCACGGCAGGGGGAAAAGTTAGCTTTTGCTGCGAAGCGTTTCCCTTGGAACGCGAAAGGAAAGGACTGGAGAACATTCGAGGTATTCGTGGGAAAATGTAGCAAGGAAATTCTCTGCCCCTCGGGCGTCGAGTTGTACTTTTGTTAAGCTGAAATCAAACGTTCCATCGGTGCCTATATAGTTATTCGCGCTATAAAGATTTCAAGCGCGCACGCGCGCGCTGATTCGCAGGCGACGGGGTCGATTTTCCGCTGGTTCCTTCGTTATCTCTCGTTAGCCGTAGGTGTCTCGCAACCAGATTGTCTGCCGGGTCGCGCGTATTAATCAAGTTCGGTGTAACGGTGGTTGCAGGGGGCTCCGGGCCCGGCGCGGCTTCTAAGAATTCTCAACGAGCAAAGAGTCGAGTGAGACGAAGGGAAGCGTAAAAACGTTGGCTGCTACTAGCTGCTGGTTAATTGGGTCAACTGCGGCCAAATGTAAACTTGGCGTAGCTGTGGCCGTACCGAAAACACCGCTCGATATATTCCGAAGCTTGACGGGGAAAAAGTAGCGCGGAAGAAAGCGTAACCGCGTCTCTATTCTTTTTCCCAAGAAAAAGAGGAGGAGTTGGAGCTGCTTGGAAAAATTCAGCTTTCCTTCCAAGATACCGCGAGAAGGCAGGGCGGAAAAGTTTGAAGGAAACATGGCCGGTGTCTGGCACACGAGGAAACCGATATTTCCAGCGGATATCGACGCTACCGCTTCTTCTATCGCATAAGAGATTCCTTTGAATGCGAGCAACATACCGCGCACTAGCTGAAAAATTACAATCCCCGGTGCTTCCTCCGTGTTCCTCCCTTCAAAGGTACACCGTAGGTAGATATATCTGCACGATATTCTGGCTGCTCTGGCTGGTCTCGCCGCGACCGCTCTGGCTGGTAGCAGAATCCTAATACGATTTCCAAGCCCATTTCGCGCAGACCTAGCCGAGGGCTAAAAGGTTACGCGACCACTGCTCGGAGTAAGCTCACTCGTAAATCGATCGAATCGGGCCGTTCTCGCGCCGATCCCATGCCAACGTTCCAACTTCGGATGGCCAGTAAAAAAGATCACGCCGTTGGCCTATCTGCTCGCCGCCCGCCGGACCAACCCAGAAATAGTACCTACGCTTCGCTCGCTCGCGAAAAGGCCCGTGCCTTCCTCGAATGGAGCTTTCATTTTTAATGCAAACGTTGCAACAGGTATGCCTACGGCTTGTCGCTTCGTCAAGCCTTCCATCTGTTTTCTCATCGGGGAGCGGAAATTTCAATTCGAGTTGTACGATCGCGCGAGGTTTTCATAGGCTCGAGTAGATCGGATTTCTACCGCGACAGACGGGTTCGGATCGAAAGGCCAGCGAGGTCGCTAGTCGACCATCGTTTACGGACCGTCGCCCTCGAAACTCCTCGAACTAAGTTAATTTCAGAAACGTCGTCCCGGCGCTTCCGCGAACGAAACTTCCCTCGAGCGAAGATTGAGCCAGGAAAAGAAAGGAAAAGTCGCTCGCAGGAAATGAAAGACGAACGAAGGAAAGCAACCGGAAAGGGAAGAAGGTCGGGAGGCGGCTAAACGCCGCGCCGCACGAAACAGACATTTTTCAACTCTGACGATGACTTTCTATGTCCACCGCTAACGCTTTCGATCTCTGCCAATCCGTGCGAGCAATCTGTTACCAATTACTTTCCAACGATCTTGTAGAAACAGGCGACGAAACTTTTCTATTCTATGTACCTACTCTTGTCCGCATCCTTCGTTCTCTGTCACTTTTTCCGGCTGCACTGGCGTCTGCCGACATTAATTCCAAACGAACAATCCGTTCGCGCCGAAACTTAATAACCACTGCTCTGATGGGAATCAATCTCTCTCTGTCGAACGTGCAGAAAAGTTTCAGGGCTCGTGGCAATGGATAACGGTAGTTTTTAGCAAATGATTTCATTCCAAACTGCGAGCGATCTCGAAAAGCACGAATAGCGGGGAAGTTTCCCGGAGTGTTAGGTAGCTACCTACATCTAAAAGGAAGAAATTTGATCGTTCGCGCGAGTGCTGCGACAGTTTGCACGATGCGTAATTCATTTCCAACGATCCAGCTAATTACGCCGTGGTACCTATATCGTCTGTTTGGCTGGCAGCAAGAAGCTTCCCTCCCACCGATTTGCCGCCCCAGGCCGAACGATCGCCCGTTTGAAAGGAGAGCTTTTTCGTTGCTCGACACGGAAATTTGGAAGCGTCCAAAACGACGCGACGCGACGCGACGCCTTCGCCTCTAGGCTGAACGGATAGACAAAGGGAATCGAGGGAGGATGTCACTCGGGAAGAAACCACAAGCGGTTTCAATTGCTGGTCGTCTGATGGTTGGACAAAGTCGCAAAAAGCATCGCGAACTTGATGCTCGAAAGTTTTCACTGCGCTGCCAAGTGCAGCTTTCGCAGCAACAGTACTTTTAGGTTATTTTACGGTGCACTTCGGAAAACAGTTTCGTTTCCTCACCGGTTAAAAGAGCAGACATTCCGCCATCAGCGAGGTTTGAATGTGGAGAAAAAACGGGCCCTACCACCTCGAGGTAAACCCACCTCGGAATAAATTTCCGAAAAGAATTTCAACCAAGTGGAGCATTCACCTACTTGGTGTAGGTATATGTAGTTGGTTCTGCAAGGAACAGGTGATTAGGTACCTACCTTCTTTCAGGGAGAACTGGGTATCCAGCGAGAAAGATGGAATAAATTGCACAGATGTCCTGCTCGCGACACGACTCTACACAGGCGCAATGGAGGGGAGATTGCGGGACCGCACGCTGCTGATTGGGCGGGACTCGATTTTCCGATCACCACCAAAGAGGGTGGAGCGGCTGCGAGGACAGTTAGAACCGTTTCACGGGTCCATAACCTCGCCATATCACGAATTCATGTATCACACACTGTGATTAAACACTGTTAATCTTGCTCAGTTGAGATTTGTGTTTAAATAAACATTGTGAAATCGCGAGAAGTTTTCCCTAACAAGGGTGGTCCTCCGTAGTCGGCAATTATTTGCAAATTTAACAAACCGTGACCGAATTCAGTCAACCTCGGGGATTTACCAAATAGGGAGATTGGCGATAATTAGTTATCGGAGTATCCAAGCAAAGCGCAGACAGTATCTGTGAAGATGGGAAAATGGGAAAATGCCCCTCCGGGCATCCCCCATGCTGCGGGGAAGCGAATAAAAACTCGGAGACTTGAGCGAAAAAAACGCTGCGGCATGAATATTCAGCGTGGATGATCAAGTTTTAACTATCCGACAGTCTATTAATCTTGCGGCGCTATCGGCTGCCTCCGGCGCGATTCATAATGATGGCAGTTCGTCGATTACGTGCCGTTGACGTGTAACGACGTTCATAGCCCGAATCATCGCGCCACCTACACCCCGCTGAAAACCCATCTTTGTCGAGGCCGCGACAACTTGCTGCCATGTTTTCGACAGTATCTGTCTACGGATGTGTCGTTTGGCCCTCACCTCTATCTATCTTTATCCGCATGTTGTGTACCTACTTAGGTAATACCTATACCTATATCGTGCCTACGTCCGCGTTTTTCTCTCCGCTTCATTCGTCTTCCAGTGGACGTTAATCACGAGAAATAAATTAGAATCGTTACCCGTGCAGTGTCTCGAAAAGCCAATTACGAGCGGCCGTAATGGATCGCTCGTCCAATCTTCGATCTTCTACTTTCGCTTTCGTCTCGCGGCATACACGTTGGCAAATGCCTAAGTGGAGTTGCGCGCATCTTTGCTGAAAAAATGGCGTGAGCGGTGAAAGGGAAGAACGTCGCGTCGGCTTGGAACAGAGCTGTTCCCTGTGGGTGTCGGTCGCTCTAGCTAAAGCGTCTAGACTCCGGACTCTATTTAGCTTCTACGCTTTAGACTTTAGAGGTTGAAAAAGTTGGTGGGTGGCGGTGGACGTCAAGATTCAGTCGAAAGAGGAAGGGGAGAAGCTCGGACAAGTGGTAGAGGAGGGGGGAGAAGAGAACACGGTGGTCAGCCGATGCTGCAAATGCGAGGAAAAAGAAACGATTCGAGTAAAGGGAAGCTTTAACGAGATCGATGAAGCCAACGTTGCAGCACGCCCAGATAGAACCGCGACCAGGACCGCGACCACTGTACTTGCCCACCACGACTCCCCAACTCGAACTCGTACGTCTCCTCTACTAAAATCTCCGTAGCGCCCCGCCACATTTTCCTACATATATATGTGCGTAGGATACGGCCGAGGGCTGTCGTGTTAACATCGGTTTAATGGCGGCCCGTTAAGGGGCTAGGCGCGCCTTAAGCGATGAAATAAACCACCTTAATGCTCGGCAATGGCCCGTCCTTTTTCACTAAAACGGGGCATTCTTCTACGACGCGAGCACCTTGTTTCTCCGAAAAAATGTCGCGCATTTGCGACACCCACGCTGGGTCTGCCACTTTTACGATGGGACAAAGATATATATATATACGCACACACACGCACGCACGCACACAGGCGCTGGACGGTGGGTATGATTTTACCGTCCTACAAAGTGACTTTTATTTTTACTCTAAATATTAGCCTGGTTGCCCTCTGACCTTCAACGTCCCTCCAGCCAGAGGTAGGTAATGCTTGTATACACGCGGTGACGACAGGGATTTCGATGGTAAGCGCAGCTCGCCGAGAGGATTCGGTCACGCTCCCAGACTCTTGTAAAAGTCGTCCCTTCAGCCTCGGCTAACCTGGCCAACGTGCCGACAACGTGGACAATCGATTCCATCCTAATCGAGATCGCTCTGTTTCTCCACGGACCTATGATCCACTGCGAGAGATCTTCGGAAGAACGTAAGATATGGCCAGCAGCGGCTAGCCATACCACGTTAACATTCGCTTAATGGCGCGATATTTGTAAGGGATTCGCAGCTTTAAGCGGCAAAATAAACCGCCGCGCCATGCCGTCGGTCCGGTCCGCTCGTTCTTCTCCACTCAAACGCCCCTCATTCCCCTTGTTTTTCCTCGCTGCTGCTGGCACGATACTTTCCGACACATTGACTTTTATCGTAGGAGATTTTTCTCTCCCTGCGACTCGTAGGTTGCAGCGCGCCTCGGACCCTCGATGCCTGCTTATGATCTGCAGGATTCCCGATTCCGCGATCGCTAAACGCCTGTACGAGGGTCGTATGATAAGTACTTGGCCTCGACCAGAAAAAAACATTTTTTGGGCCAAAATTCGTTTTATTTTTCAACGTATTCTCCTTTTACCTCGATACACTTCGTCCAAAGTTTTTCCAATTTTTCGATCCCTTCTGAATAATACGATTGCTCCAACCCTTCAAAAGAGGCGTTTGTTTTAATGATGACCTCACGTTTGGAGATAAATCTCTTTCCGCCCAGCCATTTCTGCGAGCACGGAAACAAGAAATAGTCGCATAGTGGAAGCACTTCGTATCCTAATTCATGGAATTTTGCCATGGAGACGACGGTCTTTGAAGTTGTCACACGTGTGTGTGTATGGTCAATTGTGAGCAATTGCGGCACCCATCTTGCGAAAGCTTTCCCATATCCAAATGATCATTCAAAAGTTTCTGCACCCGTTCGATTTAGATGCCGAAAGCCTCACCAATCTCGCGCACCTTCAATCTCCGATCCTTCGTTACCATACCGTGGATTTTCTCGATCATTTCTGGTGTGGTGACCTGAATTGGGCGACTTGGACGTTCTTCGTCATAAATGCTTGTACGGCCGCGTTTAAATTCAACTGTCCAATATTTTATTGTTGCAAACGAAGGTGCAGAGTCCCCATATACTTCGTTTAATTCCGCTTTTATTTCATCATTCGTTTTCTGTTTCGAAAACGTGTTTTGTAAAAATACAAAAATTGTTTGCTTTCAATTGCTGTCAAACACAAAGTGAAAGACGCAACTGTGGCATTTACGAAAATTGGCATTTATTTAATATTAGTAACGCCATCCTTTCCGAGGCCAGGTACTTATCATACGACCCTCGTATCGTATGCCATGATCGTTCCGCCGACTTTGCTTTTACGTGTTCATTAGAATTAAGAGCATATCGATGTTCACGCTGCACCGCATGCTCACTGCAACATGAGCGTTCTTTAAAGGCTAGCAGAACGAAGGATAAAGTCGCTTTGATTAATTTTTCGATCAGCGTGCTAACCGATCGATCAATCGTCGTGCCGAGCGACCTGTAAATGGTTAATTTCATTAGTCGTATGGTCGAACGAAGTAAGAGCGAGCGCAGGTTTTTATCGATACCGCGGGCTTTCGAGGCAACGAAAGTTTAATTGGGAAAATATGAAGCCAGAGGTAGAACGCAGTGGAATACGAACGGAAGCATCCGCGCGTATTCGACGTTGCATCGTTTCTACCTTTTGGCTAGAGGCAGCCCGATGACCACCTGCACGGAAACGCGATCGTTGTCCGTTGTCGACCATTTTGTTTTTCGCTCTTCGCGAGACTCATCGGGAGGGGCGTGGGGGGGGGGGGGATATATCACGGATTTATATATTAACCGTGAGTCTTGCTACATATTCTGACGGACAGACGTCCGAATCGTCTGATTTCCCCGGTCTGAAGTTTAGTCTGAACTCGGTCGAACCGGGCCAAAGCAGTCTCTCCAAGTGAAATTAAAGACGTACTTTCACGATGGTAGGTATTATCCTGATTGCATTCACGCGGTAATAGGGGTAATAATATCGGTAATATCGGCAATATCGGTGATACCAAAGGGTTCGGTGATGCTCGTAATCGTTTTCTGCTCGGTTCCACCGGTTACAAATTAATTAACGCTGAACTTTGTTGATTCTGGTATTAATCTCTTTATGATCCCGTTATCCGTTTAAATACCGTTGTGCCGTCACCGATTGCTTGCCAGCAAAAAATATTATACTCGGTAAATGCGATCGTTGGTAGGATTTACTTTCCTTCCAACTAACGCCGTTTGCCAGGCCTCAAAAAGCCAGCTTTCCTCGTCCAAAGACGAAACTACCGAATAACGAGGGCGCGACATCGTTATTCGACATCGTTGCTCCGCGACTATAATGGCTCATCGTTACGCTTTGGATAGAATAGCGTTTGAAACAATTCGACAAGTTGCGTGCCGTCGATGCCTGAATGAAAAGTGTGCCGATACGCGCGTTCATCAGGTTCGACACTTGACCAACCACTGCGAACGCTTTCAAAACCGTTTTAACGTCATCCTCCGTTGAATTCTTGAAAGGGACCACTTTCTTCTAACGTGGATTGGCGCCGCGCCCGAGTTTCTGACAATCGAACAGAAGAGCAACTTCACACATACGTAAACAATGTACCGATACAGTGGACCGCGTGTCTACAATAGTCTATGTCTATACTATACTATAGACTGTATAGTCTATCTATAGTCTATAGTCTATAGCTGTAATTGAAATCTCGAGACGCGCTCGTCGCGATAAAAGGCTCGAGGAAAAACACGGCAAGAATCGCGTCTAGGCTGTTCCGTCTGGAGCTTTTTGTTTCCGAACTCCATTGTCGCCAGTCTTTTATAGCCTCGACAAAGGTGTTTAACGTTTACTTTGAAACATGAAAAGCTATGGTATGTTTCTACAGCCACCGACGTAACAGTCGTTGCAACGCTAGCGTCGAGCTGGACGAGCTTTCCCTCCCCTTTCCAATCGTCCGTATTCTGTCCATTCCAACGCCTTTCTGGAGCCCGAGGAAACGTCCAAGGCTTCCTATCGTACGGTCCCAGTATCGACAGCTTCGTTCCTCCTTCTCCTTCTCCTTCTTCTTCTTCTTCTTCTTCTTCTTCGTCGTCGTCGTCGGTCTCCACTAATCCAGACACGCTGCCGACCTGATATTTCGCACAGTTTGTTCGTTTCCAGCGAGATTTACCGACTCGCGAACAGGAAACGTAGCTTTAGTCGAGCGAGAATCATTAGTAGGTACGCAGTACCTACGTAGGTATCTGGTTTCAAGACGTTCCGATTCGCGCATTGCTCGACCGGTCGCTCGTCCATCCGTATTTCGACGAAACGCTGTCTTTCAGAGGAAGCGGAAAAACGTTTTAAAAGCAACTTCCGGGGAATTTGTGACTCCAAACGAAAGCAGAGTGAGCTCTATCGAGCCACTTTGGCGCTATGTATCGACTTTCTGCTTTCCCCTTTCTTTCCACTTTCCACTTTCCACTCGTCTCTCTGGAACGAGCCAGTACGAGACACGCGGAGGCCCGTATTCGTCCATCGATCGGGCGCTCGTAAAAGAATTTTCCCGATAACTGTTGTCGTTTTAAGAGGAAGCTACTTAGTTGCTTTTACATGTCCGTCGCTGGCAGTGTGGGAGGAGAAGCGAAAACGCATCAGTTGGAGCTAACCGTTCCGATAACGAGCACGGCTCCGTGCTCTTTAGTCGGGCAAGAAATCCGCGCGAAAAAACTAATCTCGAGCCTCGTATTTCGCGTGGAACCTGGATAAAGCAGGTTTTTCCCGTAACGCCAGTCAGAAGGGCGCCGACGAGACCGCAGGCAGGGAGTTTCTCGAGTAAACTTTTCCTCGCGTTCGTTCGAGTCCCGACGACTCGCTATACATACATAGTTTGTCAAACAAGCGACCCGGCGAATTCTCTACGTTTTCTACAGACACTCTGCCGCGATGAAACGAGCTCGCTCAGCTCGCAGATCGTCGGCTTAAGCGTTAACCCTTCAGGCCTCGTCGCTCCGCTTTAATAAGACGGTCAGAGTTAGGCGAGGATCTTGTTGCCAGTGTTTCGCCTCTATCGGTAGTTTGGAACTGCGAGCAAAGTTTCGTATCTCTTTCGGTTAGCCCGGACTCGGCTCGGTTTGTCAGATTTATGAACGCGATTGTTCATCGATAATTAAGCGTCGTAACTCTTTAGACCTGCAAGCGCGTCGCGCGCGAGAGCTTTTCTTGCTGGTGCTCGGATCGCGCCTCAAAAATAGCTACTGCTTTATCGCCTTATTCCCGGATATCGATCGCTAGCAACGTATATGACTCACCTGTCTCCTAGCGGATAATAACTTATACATCATGAGTTGCCATCGCGGATGGCAAAGCCGATCGTTTGAAAGTTGACGCGAGCCCGGCTTTTGTGGTGCGCGGCAGGAAAGTAGTTAGCAGGAGTTTGGGTCAACTAATTCCGCGGTGCTCCAGCGACATACGTCTGGTGTTTCTCAGCAATCTGCTTAGCACACTCCCGACGTCCCGTCCATCTACGACAATTTCATTTTCAACCTCCGTCGTTTCGACCTGTCGCGATTAAAGGTAACGGTGGCTGGTCGCTGGTCGCTGGTCGCTGGTCGCTGGTCACTGGTCACCAGTAAGTGTACGTTGCCTGTTTACCGGGCAACTGGCAACATTCCGTTCGATAGACCGTAGGCGGTCGTAGCGTTGCGTGGAAAAGCGGAGGACAATGGGCATGCTCCCCAGGACTTTTCCCGACGTAGAAGCCCAATTCAGATGCCTCTGTCGCGATAAGTATTATAGCACCAAGGCAATTTAAGCATTTCAGCAGCTCGCCTGCAGTAGGTACTCTCGTCGTTAGCCTCGTTACCACGAATCCCATCCGCGCTCCATTATAATTACGTAAATCCTAATAGATCCTGGTCCAACTATCTCGTACTATTAAAATCCATTACCGATTCGTCGCCGTGATAAGCTTCCCCATCGTGGATCTCCATTATCGCAACACTCCGCGTATGTAGTTATTAGCTGCTCGAACACTATGTCGCATACTCTTCCAATAATTGTACACATTACTTACAAGGGAAGATCCCGAACCCGAGAATTCAAAACATTCTGAAAGTTTGTGGATATGTAGGGGATTTCCTTCTGATTAGTGTATACCAGAAGAAGGAGGTATTGTGACTTTGGAATATAAAACAAAGGCTGTTGCATTTTAGAAGAGTGATAAGAAGAGACGGCTTTCTTTACAATCTGTCCAAAATAAATTTCGAAAAGTTTCATCCGTATATCAATTGTATAGGTGAGTGGTAAACGATGTAAGTACTGTTATGTTAAAGTGCTTCGTATCTATTTGTTTTATATCTATGCAAAATTGCCTTGTTTTCATTAGATGGGAAGAAACGGTGAACAGGGGAGGGAGGACACCTCGGGAAAAATTGTTACAAATTTCTGAATGTGTGTATAATAAGTTTGTTGACGGGATTGAAACTCATGCCATTATTCATGATTTGGACATTCGAAGATGGGCCTTACGAGCTAATGGAGAGACATGGTTGGAAAATTTTAAAGCATCTCGACATTGGATCTGGAATCTTAAGAGAACGTATAAAATAGTTTCGAGAAAAGTGAAGAAATTTATTACCAGATCATACGGTACAGATACCACGCAATTAAATGAAATTGTTTCGACTTTTCTGAATAATGTAAAACCTCGGATTAGAGATATCGGAACAAGCAATACATTCAATGCTGATGAAAGCGGATTCAATCTAGAATTACATTCGGGCCGTACTTTAGCTGAACAAGGAACCAAAAGTGCTACAGCAGTCGTACAATCTATATCCGCTACTACACATAGCTATACCATATTCCCCAGAATATCAGCTTCTGGGAAACCACTCCCTCCGCTATTTATTGTTCTGCAGGAAAAGGATGGTAATTTTGGTCCACGTGTACAACAATCTTTGTTTCGACCGTGGAATGTTTATATACACGCGTCCGCATCTGGAAAGTTAACAGGTGAACTGGTTATGGAATGGTTAACAAACGTATATCTACCACATGCGGGATCTCGAAGCGTTTTGTTATTGGATTCGTGGACTGGTCACTGTCCATCTACGTTACGAGACGGTATACCAGCTAATCAACATGTGGAAATATTCACGATACCGAAAAAGAAAAAAAACTACAGGAATGATACAACCGCTTGATGTACATGGTTTCCGGATATGGAAAAACTTGGTACGAAAATTTGCCGACCTTGTATTATTGTTTAATTACGATGTGCAGCTAAATGCAAGGAATAATGTCATTAGATTACAGTCTCTTGTCCATAATCAACTTGCATCACCAAAGTATCGCGATGTGTTTGCTTGCGCATGGTATAAAAGTGGATATATCGTTGAGAAACCAAATCAGTTTGAAAATCCAGTAGATTTCGCTTTTTCGCAACAAGATTTCATACACCCACCTCGTTGTTCCATATGCGGCAATTATGCTATCGCACGATGTGCGTGGTGTAAGCAATATTTATGTGTTCAACATTTTTTTGAAGAGTTTCATCACCATGAAGAATAATTCATAATCACACAAGTGTTTTCAAAGTTATCTAACTATACTTAAAAAATCGCTTATTAAACGCCTGCATTGTCCCGCTTGTTTGGTGAGCAAATAAGAGAAAAGTTGGATAATTATGTTAAAAATAAAAAGTTCTAATGCTAACAGTTCCCTTCTTCTCCTCTATTTCCACCAGATATAATTTCCCCATGTGTAATTATAAGAGACAAAAGTATATAAATTATCTTACCTTCTTACTACGCGTCGCGTATTATTTCCTAATAAATGTTAGAAAAACATTGCTCGTCGTGCAGCTTAAGGCACGTTACAATGGGATCCAAAAGTTCTTCGATTGTCGCCGAGCACAGTTCCGCGATACAACAATATTTGAAATTGTATGGAAAAAAAAATATGGATTATGCTGTTTCATAATTATTTAAACATCCAGTTCGGATTTCACGTGAAAACCCGAATTTTAGAAAACATTATTTATATTTTTGTTTATAACTTTTTTCTAATTGTTTAAAGAATTGATAAAACCTTTACGATTTGGTAGATCTAATTAAAAGAAGTAACTTTTGTCTCGAATCTTTTTTCCTATCTCTTACAGATTGTGTGTTTCAAAATAAAATCGAAAAATAGCCGAATCCTCAGGGGTTAATTTCACCCCCTTACAGCGATTGTGGGCGGCAAAAAGAATTGCGTTGTAATCAGAAGGAAATCCCCTACATATCCAGAAAGTTTCAGAATTTTTTGAATTTTCGGGTTCGGGATCTTTCCTTGTTAGTTGCTTGGCGCTGACGCGTTTCGCTGTCTCGAATCCGTTACCGAAACGTCGCGACGCGTTCACGAGCTAGTACCTAATTACCCGGTGCGGCGGAACATTGCCGCGTACATATGTAACGTAACACTCCTGTCGCGTGCGCCATAACTTGCACGAATTCTTTGAATCGAAAGTTTCGCCGGTTATCCGAGGGCGAACGTCAGAAGACACGATGCCGCGACAGGGCAGAAATTCTTCCTAAGTAGTTTCCGCGAGAGCAGCGGACGAATGGAGTGAGAGGGAGAACAGTGCGGCAACTTTTCCAGCGGGTAGGTATAGAGAATCGCGTCAAAGTCGACAGCCAAATACATGTGCTTATGTACATACAAGGCGGGAAGAGGCTAAACGGAATGGCAAGTTTTAGCAATCTCTTTTTGTCCAGAATTCGATTCCCGGCGCCCCCGTGGCTCTCCTTTTCCGGCTCCTATACTCGTCTGTTCCGCAAAGAATTAACAACACATTCTGCCAGCGATATCATAGACCTGACAAAGAAGAATCGCGAGTCGCGACCCTTCGGAAACTAGCAGAAAAGAGTAGTTTAGCTGGCGTGAGAATTAGTTCCGCGGCGGTGGGCGCGCAGAGATTCATATCGAGGAAGATCGTTCGTCTTTCCAGCCGACGACATTCCTTTCATTTAGAGGCCATAATCGCGTTCTCGCTCTCCTCGCGGTCATAAATCATCGGGGCCGCGCGCGGCAAGAAGGGGGCCCTGGAGAATCGCGAACTCGGAGAAATCTCTATTTTCGCCCAAGAGTCTGCGAGCGGTTCTTCGATCGGCGACCAACTTGAACCGCTCGATAATTCAGCTATATATACCTAGCTCGCGCGCAGATAATTATCAGAACGCGCGAATCAAGAAGTCATTTATCGATCTCGCCTGACCTGTTATTCTTCCTCGTGGATGAATGCGAAGTAGTCGCAATTTGCTGTCGCGTGCAATGGAAACGCGCTGTGGCTAAAACGCCGCCCGTCAAGCTCAAAGCGTTGCTTCGCATCGCGCAATTGTCATCCGCGGAGCTCGATATATTGTATTCTATTTAAAATACGTCGCGTCGCGTCCATCTCCGTTGGCTATTTCGGGGAAATAAATAAAAGCCAGAAATATAAACACCGATAACAATCGGAAGTGCGAGCGGCCGAGGCCGAACAAAAAAAACAGCCCGCCTACCAATGCTTCGTATTTCATCCTGTGTCATTTTCCATCCGCACCCTCTCGTTTCGTTATAATAAAACCATCGAAACAATGCTGCACGCTCGCCCGTCCGATTTTTTATCTTGTCGAGAGTCTTCTATCAATTCGAGCGATCTTTCGACCGCAAGTTTGTCGTGCCGTATTCAAAACGGGGCAGAGTGATACAATGGCAACGGCATGGCATACCCTTTCCGGCGGATTTGTCGTCTATTTCAACAGAAACCCTCACGCTAGTTTTCAACCGCATCGTCGCAACCATTTTCAAACGAACATGCCTAAGTAGGGCTCGAGTTCGCGTTCGCGTTCGCGTTCCTGTTCCCGGTAGTATTTCGATACATACATAGCAGGAAATTTCATTACGAAATTTCATTCATGGCCCCGGATTGGCCTCGCAGCCAGATAGTACGTGTACATAATCCAGCGATAGACCCGGTAAATCGATCGGCAGCAGCGTACGCGCTTATATCGTTCTACTCGACCCCTCGCCTCGGCTGGAGAAAAATAATTGGGCTGATCAAGTACGATACAGCAAATAGAAGAAGCAATTTCAGTGTTGGGTTGGTCCGGCACGGAGGAGGACAACATCGAGCAGAAAAGTTCAGTAGGAGACCGTGTGTCGACGACACGAAACAGTAGTATGAGTTGCGACATGAAAGAGAGTAATTCGAGGTAGCTATAGTGATGAAACATAGAGGAATACGTACTGGAGACGGGAAATGGAGAAGTGGATAGGGACGTGAAAGGGTGAGTTTGTTGGCAGATGGAGTGGAAAGAAACGTAATTACAAATAGCTGTTCCACCTTTCGTCCGCAAGTCTGGCCTGCTTCCCTCCAACTTTAGCTGGCTCGTTTTGCCTCTTTTCAGCAGAGACCGCAACGAGACGGGATTCTCGTTCAATTTGACAAATGGCTGTACCTGCCGATTGTCGGCCTTTCCCGTCCACGGGGTAATTTCTAGTTTTACGGTAGGATAGTTAAGTCGCTTCAGCAAAGCAACCTCGAGACGGTTGACGGTTGATTCTTCTTCCGCTGAAGTCCGGCGACCCTGCTTTACGCGACATATTCTCGCTATATCTTTTCTACACGCTTAACCCCCCATTGAAAACGTTTTCTGCTCCGTCGCTTCGTCGCGCGGAAAGGCAACGCTTGCAGTGATTTCTAGGAGGATTTCCCAGACACGGCACGATTATGATTATGATTAGGATTAGGATTAGGATTAGGATTACCATTACGATTACATACTGCGAACTTATTCTGTCGATTTCACGTGTACCCGGCTGAATTTCCATTAGCGTTCATTTAAATCCGCTACGCGCACGCCATACAACTAAGCGAATCGTACCTACGTGCCGGCACGTAGAATGCGCGTAACATTGGTCAGCGAAAATAATTTTCGTATTTCGGCGATACGAAATAAATTAACGTCCGAACCAGGCCAAACCTCGTAAACCATAGCAATGCCGCGCCGTTGGAACGTTCTACGCGCAACCAGATGCCTACCTATAGGTATACGTGAAAAACCGAGAACACGGCCCCGTGATTATCTGCACGGCGTAGAACTACATACATAGGTACATATTTCATCGGCTAGCAAAACTTGCTTTCCATTGTAGGTACTTGATATCGAGCGCAGGCAAAATTACACTATTAAACGACTGCACAGTTAATTACGATTCGACTGCCTGATTAATTAGCTATCGGGTATTCGCGCGCAGTGCAGCATAATTTATTTCTATTGGTTTAATTACCTTAGCAAATGCAGTCACAATGGTGTAAGGGACATGCATACGGACCTCGAACCGTGAAATTGAAATCTCGCAAAGATTTCGGCTGCTATTATCCTAGGAATATTTCATTACGAGTCGTCTGTGTCGGCAAAAATCAAACGATGTACCGACGGATTTCACCGTGTTGGCCCTGAAAAAGTCTCGCGACGCCGACGTACTTACGCGGAGCCTGCGCGAATGTGTCTACCCTACCGAGCCCGGGTCGTCTTTCAGTGGTGTGGTGAGCGGCGGGATCCAGGAACGCTTTGATGAGCGCAAACCGAGTATCGGAAATTATTAAATCGACACAGTCACCCAGATGGCCCGTGCGTAAACAGAAAGTTATGGGTAGGAATCGGCGCGGCGCGGCGCGGCGCGACGCGACGGCGCCGCTATACCTATTCGCTGATTGCGTGGCTCGTCTGATCAAGTTAGATGCAAACCGAGCTTGCAACGGGTCGAGTTGGGTCGACTTGGGTCGGGTCGGGTCGGGTCGGGTCGGGTCGGGCCGGGCCATCCTCATTCCCTGTATGCTTGCCCAGAAACTCTCGCATTTTCCAGTCGGCCCTCGCTAGAATTCCCTGTATACATAGAATTAGCGGTTAGCAGCAGTCCTCTGGTCTGGCGAAAGTGCAGACTGCTTCGTTAACTCGCGGATTCGCCGGAAGACGTGCTCGGCCTGCGAACCAGCCAGCTGGCCAACCAAAGGGCAACCTCGAGTCGCGGAGATAACGCAGTTCTTGCCCAACGTACCTACATACGTATCTCTCTTGCCACGGATAGATGGCGAACGACCAGTGTACGACCGTCCGCGACAATCGTTCCACGGGTGGAGAAAAATTTCACAGTGGCGTCGAGGGATCGCTGACTATTAGACGAGGTGGCTGTGACGGATACCTACCTCGTAGGTGTCGTACGAGTTTGATCGTGGCTCGAGAATCTGGAATATCTGCTGGTGGAGATAACGCCGCAAGCCAGCATCGCGGGTTGCCACCAGTTACGAGAGAGTTGCTGATGGAAAGAGATAGGTATGTACGCCGCACAGCCAGACGGCACGGCATCGGAAGCCGAGAATTAGGGAAAATTGAAGGAATGCCAGAGAGACGGTGGGAAGGCCGGATAATGCGCGATCTTCGGTCAGAGATAGGTACACACCTATATGTAGCTACTGATTTTTGTGGCGGGTACGCGTGCGCGTAATCCGTGCCTCCAGAGACCTCGATGAAACGATGCTTTCGCGATACAGGAAACATCGAGGCAACCGCGGGACAGATGAACAGAAGCGAAGAATCAGCCTCGGATCGTGAAACGAGATAATAACTTAATTCAGAAACGATTCAATCCCTGGTAATTACTTGGCCGCGCCCGTCTGCGTCCGTAGATAAACGGAAAGCCGGGGAAAACGTTCCTACGTTTCTTGTCTCGCGAGCTCGCGATCGATAGTTTGCCAGTTTACTATCGATGCATCCAGTTAGCCGATTCACTCCACCGTTCTCCCAGTTCTCTAGTCACAGCCATCCTAATTAGACTGCGGATTGACACGCGTCCACGTTTATTTAATTTCAGTCGGATGAGGATGAAAATGAAATCGGATCGGCGCGACGGGAAAGATCGTGGATATCCGAGTTCACCTCCAGCAACTCAAGGCTATGAAACGTCGAAACGAGCACCGTAAAATTACAAGCACGCCTACAAAAGATGTAAATCGCGTTACGATCGCGTAAAAGCTTTCATCGATCCGTTGTGGTTAACTCTCGATCGCGATCGAGCTGCTGCTGCTGCTGGATTACCTACCGTCTGATTCCATGTAGGTAGGTAGGTAGGTAGGTAGGTAGGTGGATAGCTGCGTACAGGTTTTTTCGAGTAGCAATAAACAGTAGAACCGGGATTTGGAACGCGGCTCCTGCAGACAGTTTCGACAAGTTTGCATCGTCTCGATACAGAAGGTCTCGGGGCAAAGAAGGGTCGACGAGTACCAACGATAAGTACGCATACAATCGAGGCATGCTTTTCACAGGTAGGTATGCATGCATTCAGGCGTGTATGTACGCCAGTCGGAAAATCAACTTGTTTTCCACTCTTGAAAAATATGTAAATTGTGAGAAAGTCGCGGTTACGCGTGCATGGGAGCGGAGAGAGAGGGTGAGAGGGATGAGAGGTAAAATTGGTTGGAAAGAGTTGGCAGGAAGCACTCGACTGCAGGGAGGCGCGTCTGATCTAAATACGCGTGTGCCCTTACCTCCAAGACAATTGAAACGGGTGCATAATAGGGATCCCCGTTCTCTCGTCCCGTCCTTCCTTCGCAAAAGACCTTGCTTTGCATCTTTATTGTTTGTATTCAACGCGAATAATTGCTTTTTGAATTAACCCTCAGCGTGGAATTAACATGTCAAATGCTTATCTTCTACTGCAGCCTTTCGAAGCTCTCGATGGTTCTCCCTTTGACTCGGCGCGGCGTCCTTTCGAATGTCAAAGCCTCGTTAGGAAATTAAAAGTCGTTTCATCAACTCTGCTCTGCAGTTTTCTGTCCATCTGGCTTTCACCAAAAGTTCTATCTTCTTCGCTCGATGCTACGCGGTATGTAACAGGTTATCCACCTCGAATCTTGGCGCTGCGAAACCGAAAAAATGTTAATTGTCTTAGTATTAATAATTTACAATAACTCCCTTAAAATCTAAAATACATAAACATATACATATACATGTACATATTAGAAACGCAGTCAGATTTATTCTACATATATTTAATTCTAATATCATACGTAGCATATGCACACGCACAAGAAAGAAAGAAAGAAAAAGATTAATGCAATTTATACATATTTATTCAGTTTAGCAACACCGATTCGGCGCGCAGCGCCAAGTATTTTGAATAAAATATTTATTCGTATTAATATATTTATATGTATAAAAATATATCTGCTTAATATTATATTTAATACATTGTTTTGTTTGTATAAATAGCCATTGTTATAATTGGCGCAATTTTTGTATACCTATCATTAATTTTGTAAAGCTATTAATTTACGACAATGTGTTTAAATGGGATTCTTTTTGATGGGTTAATTAAAATGTTCGCGATATGAGTAATGGAATGTATGAACACAGCATTTTAGCTCATTTTGCTTTCACATCTTTTTTTATATTCTAATTATTATTATCTTCTATTTCTCGTGATTTATTTGATTTTTCATGTGATTGGCGTAATTTTTTTACTTTTTCCAAGTTTTTTATGGGGATAAAACGTTACACGAAACAAAAAATTGTGTGGAAGAATGGAAGGACAGAAACGGGTGAAAGGTGATTATAATAGCGACGGAATATAAATGTACAAAATTAGCCGAAGCAATTGCAAACTAACGAGGAAACGCTCGTTCCCATTATTTATGGAGCAAAAATACCTGCATACGAATAATGAGTGTCGGAACGCAACCGAAATCTCAACGGTGTCCTTTACGTCGACTTTCACGAATCGCTATCCCCGTTACATTAACGAGCAGACGCGGTGCAATTTACAGCGAAATGAGATTTTTAACGAAACGCCTGCTGGAGTGCCCCCACCCCCACCCAAAAAAAAAACAGATGTGGAAAGGGAAGAGAAAGAACAAGAGTTTGGTTGGGGAGGAAGAAAGTTTCCAAGTGCCGCGCCGTTCGTAATCGTAACATTCGTAACATTCGTAACATTCGTAACATTCGTAACACCCCCAGCTTGGCGCGGATCCGGATCCATTGAGTTGGCACGCGAGATAGAAGACGATCTCGTTTGATGAAAATTAACGAGCAAGCTTCTTAGCATGGATTCGCGCTACTATTCCGTAGTGTTGGGTGTATGTGCCCGCGCAGCCCACTGAACGCCGCATCCGCGCCGAGTTCCTACCCTTTCATCGAACTTGTGCCTTCATAACGAGAACGAACATCGAGACAAACTCTCGGGTCACCAATTTCTTGATTCATGCAACTTAAGAAATCAGACGAAGATGAAGACGAAGACGGAGAACGTTGGACTGGGCGTCGCATCGTTATATTTCGGGTTTTATTTTCATGCATTAAAGATGATCCGACAGTCTAAGTAATTAGATCTGTCGGTTGTTTCGTGGGCGCCTCGAAATAGATATCCTTTTCTTTTTCCTCCCGAGATTATGGAAGAATCGGAGCGAAGCGTTGACAAATCGAGTGATTTACGGGACGAGGAGGGATGCGGGGTTGAAACAGTACGTTATTAATTCCAGCGCTCGACGAATCAAACTGTCGTGATGCGGCGCGGCGCGGCGCGACCACGCAGTACACTGTTATTATTTAATTTCAGGTAAATTGCAGGTAAATTCGAGGTAAATGCGATTGGCTTAGAAGAGCGCGGTGCGCTAAACTCGTCGAGTTTACTTTGTGCGGAGTGAAGGAGAGCCAGTATTAAGAGGAATCTGATTTCAGTGGGGTCTCTCTCAAAGAATAACCAGGTACGAGTCGATCGTGCTCGTTTCTCGTAGCTCAGCACGATCGTCTGTAGTCAAAGGACGCTTGAATATTGTCGTGGACCCGTGGTTGATATTGTCTGCTATGGAAGTTTGGCTGGCAGGCTGGTATCGCGATAAAGTTTGACTTGAATGAAGGATCACGAGGGGCCAAGCGGCCGCGCCGGCATTAACAATGGAACGTCCCGCGTTCGTTTCGCGTAAACACTCGAGCCTCCACCTTTCACAGCACAAGCCACGCTCTGAAAAGCTGTGTAAAGCGTCCGCGCGAATGGTGCAAGCTCGCCGTCTGTTCTTTATTGCGGCAGTTAAACGAGCGGCCTTGAATATTTGATTGGCAATTTCACGCTCCGACAAAAGATCAGCCCTAGACTGACCGTCCTCTGATGGGGAGGGCTGACCGCGGCTAGTCATACGTGAGGCTCCACTCGCGTGCTCGCAGACTACATACATAGGTGTGCCTAAGTACATAACTTTGCGTGCCGGTTGCGTCGCCTTCGTCGCAAAGTGTATCCCGCGAAACTTGCAAACTTAGGTATTATCAAACGTCTAACGCGCTCGCGTTAATTACACTTTGGAGAAGAAGAATTTTTCTTAGAACAGGAGAAGTCAAAGAACATCAAAGTTGAACGTTGTTTCCTCCTTCATCGATCCGTTTCCCGTTGTAGCCACGCTGAGTATCTATCTCGTTATCGGAGAACGGGAAAATGAAAACTCGAGAGGAGAAGTCTCGGGATGAAAGAATGAGAATTTTGAGTCTCACGGTAGGTGCTCCGACGATACAATAAGAGAATACGAAATGAAGATGTGTCAAAGGAGGCACTCCATTGCCAGGCAGAAAGAAGGAAAAACGCGAGGCGAGTATACATGTACCTATATCGAACGAATGCAACTCTCGACACGGTCAGAGGAGTTGCAAGAGAATGGGTATAGAGAGGCTCGAGTTATCGCTCGTTGTCAGCTGAACTGGATTAGAAGCGACGAGGAAGATATCGCGCGCCCACGCGACGCGATGTGCCGCAACAGCCGTGTGGACCGGCTTGGTCAGTCGTCTGCTGGCTGCTGGATATCAAGTCGCCAACTGGAACGCGGGCGCCGCCGCCGCAAGAGCTTCAGTATGTACGATCGCGGCCCACTAGCGAAACCGCAGTAGCGAGTCCAACCCTCGAGGATCCATACGGGCCATTGTCTCTTCTGTAGGATACCAAGTGGCCAGCCGAAAGGTACCACATGAGCTTATGCCAGCAAACCGCACCGGTAACTCGCTTCAGCTGTCCCCCTTTGCCTTTAAACTTTAAACACTCGAGCCTACGCTACCGTACCTTTCCACGTCCAATCACAACCATAAATGTATGCATCATTTCCATCTTGCCAAAAGACAGCAAATCCCTTCCCGCGCGATCAATGGCCGCGAATGCCTGACGCCAACACGATCGGTTCATGTCGTGCTTGCAGCATGCTGCGAGCAGCAGTTAACTGTTAAATGTTAAATGTCGCTTTAATACGCGGTCCGGTTTTTCCTCTCCAGCTGCTGATCGTCTCTTCTCGGGATTAATGGCCCCACCGAGCGGAATAATCGCAGAAATTAAGGTTCTGGCAGCATTGATTTAAAGCACGTCCTCGTTCTTCTTGTTGCTGGCAGTTTACAGCCCTGACGCGCGTGGCAAGATGTTGTCTCGAGTCGAAGACTTCCGTCGCGTCGAGAGCCTGATTAAAATGCCCCTTCACCAATGCTGGAAAATGCAAACGTTATTTCGCTTCTCGATGAATGCCATTGAAATTAATTAATCGATCGGCTCGGTCTCGGGGAAGTTGTTCGTCTTAAACGTTGCCGATTATAAGGAGATGGCTGATACGAATCAGTCTGTCGTTTAACTCGAAGCTATGTATGCATTGGTTTGCGGTGGACAGAGCTTCCTTGATCGACGCGGCACGGCACGACGCGTAGTAGACGCGGCTTAGCATTCCGAATGCGGCATCCTTTATCCTTAGGTAAGTGAATCTCTACCGGAGCGTAGTCGAGACAGGCTGATTCGGAACGCCTGAAAGCTAGTTTAATTTGGCTTCTCCGTTGGTCGCAACGCGTTTATACCTAACCCGCCGTACTCTATAAACCGCATACTTCCTGCGGGTGTTTCCTAGAATTCTCAGCACCATATTTTCTCATCAATTTTCCCAACGTATCGTTCAGGACACCGCGATATCGTTAAAAAACAACTTGGTTGTTGTTGGATATTTGAATATTCTTGGAAGCCCCGAAGGGACATTCAATTTCGACTGATATCTCGAGCGAAAACTTGCGCGACGGAGAATGGAATTCGGGCGCTCGTGATTGCTGGAATTGGAAAGTTGTCACGGACAAGTGTTCGCGGGCAGATTGTATTCCGCGGTTAGAAAGGGATTTAATTTTCCTCTCGATCAAACGGTCGGCATTTATGGATCGCATAAGCCACGAGCCATGTATTATCGGGTGCTATACGCAGCCTTCGACCCTTCCTCGGTGTAGGTACCTACATATTCCTCGTCGTTCGACAGGCAAGATGATGGGGAACTATTTGCAGGATCCTTGCGGAGTCAGCAATACCGCGATCGCCCCGATATGACCCGGGAATCGAAGAACGATCGTAAAACCACACGATTCCCGTTAGACAGCAAGAACTGGCAGTGAGATTTTTCATTGGAGGGTAGATCGGTACTTGAGACTTGAACAACCTAAACTGGAATCGAGTAAACGGCGATTGCTCGATCTCTGTCGTTTCCATCATACGAAAGCCTTGCGATTCGCCGATGTCGTTGAATAATTAACGAGCGGCTGGAACAGTCACAGACCATGGAAATCGGCTGACGGTGTCAGCGTCAGCGTCACCGTTAACGTTAACGTCACCGCAACGCGACGTCTTCGTTCTCTGCTCCGTTTCTGTTTTCGAGCAATTACACCGCGTCGATTATAGATTCGACCCAGTGAAACTTTAATATCCGCTCGCTGCCGCTGGAAAAGGCCGGAAATGACGAGGGGAGTATAGGTGGTGGTGGTGGTGCTGGGGCGAGCAACTACATATGTACGCCACTCAGGTATACATATACCTGCATCCAGTTGATCCTATCCGCCAGGAGTTTTCCGTACCGAGACCTCGGCGCGTCTATTGACGCGATCATTTGTTTAATCGTGGACGCTCAGGTTGTAAATTGCTTAGTTGGCCGTAACGCTCGTAACTGTACAACTTACAATTAGACGCGATGGGGTTTTAGGCAAAGGAGCAGAAGAGGTTACGTCAGTCGGTGGCATCGAATAGGAAACGCGTGCTACTTGCCGAGGAATTGGCGAGAGGAAAAACTGCACGTTTCCTATCCTTCGAAATGGCTGACTGTCCGCGATTTATCTTGAACGCGTCGGCGTTTTCCGCGTGGACGGCCGCGAGGAACGCCAGACAGAAACTCTGTTGCAGTTGCTAGGGCATGCCGAGCGGAAAATTACAAATAGTTGGTGGATTCCGTCGGCCAAGATCCGATACGGAACCGGAAGTGGCAAGAAATCTGGCTACAGGGCGAAACAAAGAAAGGCTGCTGGGCCAACGGTGCATAGAACGATAAATAATGGGAACTGCTGCGTCTGTTTCCTTCCCGTAAACATATTCCTCAACAAGAATATCGACGGCGAAAGAATAATTGCCCCCGCCTCGAATCATTTCCTCCACCAGTCAACCATCGGCCAGTTTCTCGGAGAAATATGGCAAACGCAAATGGAATAAATTTCGGCGAAGGATAGTTGCGCAGATCCACGCTATCAGGAAAGTTGCGCGCAATCCTTGCGTGCCTTCATCGGTGGGATGAATAGGTAGGTTCAGTGGAAATTGGAAATGGAATCTCAAGTCTATACGAGCCTATGTTTACGTTCCCCCGTTTTTTAGACCGCACTTGTCCCGGCGCTCGAAGCCCGTTTACCTTCACGGCTGGATGAGTCGACCCACTTCTCAGTTTCGCTGAACACACTCGTGCAGCGAGTCGGCCAGATAGGGGTCAGTAGGTCAGAGGCATCCACCCGTTAAGGAGGGATTGCCCCTTGTTGGGCCGAAGAAAAAAAGGTAATTCTTTGTGAATTTTTTTGTATAAAACGGTTCGACAAATTAATTTGAGGTTTGGCAAGCCGTTTTATTGTATCTTGAGTTATTGTTCAGAATTTTTGTGCGACAGTGAAAAAATAAACATGACAGATACGGAGTGCCGACTGAGGGCGTTGAAACAAAATCGGGTGGCCCTGGCGTTGACAGAAAGCACTGTAACAGTTATCTGAAACACAAAAAGGAAAAGAGATTCTTAATCTATATGAATGTTGTTATCTGCGGTAGTAGATTTATTGCCGCATCTGTTACCGTTCCTTATTTATTTAAAGAAGTTTTCCCGATTTTGGGGCAAAACCTTTTTCAGACTCAAATCAGGATGCTTCATCTTCTTCAAAAGTCTGCCATCTTAACATTTTTTATTTTTCTGATAGCCACCTTTATATTGGTTAAGAATCTACGAGCATCGCATTATTTTTACCCGTACAACAACCCTTCACTGGCATTCTTCCGATCAATTGGACAGAAAAGAGTTTAAATCGGACTATTTTTAACGAAACGGTCTTTCAATTCTGCAAATAAATTTCTCACGTAATATCTTTAATTATGGTCCGAATTATATCATTTTAGGGGCCATTTTCATCGGGAAGACACGAGGTACAATGTTGCGCACTAAGCAGTGACGAATCTGCAGTTCTGCATTTCTAATCGGATCATTGGCGTCAATCGGTTCCTCACGTTTTCTCGATCAAATTGGCCTCAAAAACGATATAATTCGGACAATTATATTAAGGATATTACTTGAAAAATTTATTCGCAAAGTTGAAAGCCCGTTTTGTTAAAAATAGTCCGATTTAAATTATTTTCTGTCGAATTAATCGAGAGAGTGCCAGGAATATCATTTGGTGTCACTTTCATATTGATACGATGAAAAATACAAAAAATTCAGATTCTGTAGAATCGATGACACATCGCCGAGCAACGGCGATCGCGGGCGGCTCGGGCCACAAAGGCTCTCACCGGTTATTCGAGCTTCTAGCATAAAGATACAATGAAAGATGAAAAATTATTTGAAACCCAAGATGAATGGCCTTCGAAAAAACTAAGTATCTTTCGCCGTCGGATGAATTCCCGTCGAATAATCCTATTCGATCTTCGAATAACGGATAAACGTAAAGTACGTTTTATTTGATGTTATCTAGATATTATCTTTGCCCGTGTTGTCCGCGCCGCTCCGAGATAAACACGTGGAGAAGAAACGCAGGAAAATAAGAAACTGGTTGTGGGTTAGGTGGAGTCGCGCCAACTCGTCTCTTTCGCTCGGATTCCGGTAGGTACTTACTTACTTGGGTACATATTGCGTGCACGCGCAATGCCTTGGAGACTTTTTTAATCTCTGAATGCACCAGCCTCTTTAAGCAACTGCTTCTGTCATGCAGCGTGCTGCATATTCCCGTCGGCGCGGCGCGGCAATTCGTTGCAATTCCAATATGTACATCGGAATGAAGTTTAATATTTGAAAAAGAAGCTGGTACACGCAGTGGAGTCGATGAGATCGATGGCTGTTTGTTCTACCCTGATTGCCAAGAATTTCCTATCACGCTCGGATGACTTTTGTTTCGCCGCGCCGGAGAAAACTTTATGAACCGGCCGCGGCACGGCAGCCGAGTTTCCGTACGCAAACTTTCCGAATGATGCCTTTTCCGTGCGTGCACGAGGCAACGGGGTGCGGTAAGAACTGGCGACGATCGAATCCACTTGCTTCCAACGTTTCCCTTGTTTCCAGCCCCCTCGACCTCCCGTGACTAAAGTTTCCTCGCATTTACTCGCGTTTGCGGTGTCTTGCAGGCAGCCTGGAATGCGGCCAAATAAAACGCCTGGCCAGGTAAACGTGGCAAAGCGAAAGCACGCGAGAACTCGTTAAACGATTCTGCGAGACGCTAAAAGGAGCTGCCGCTGCCAGTAAACAGGGGAAATTACGCTGCTCTGTTGGCATTAGACGGGCAAACGGTCACAAAGTTGTTGATAGAGTGGAAGAAAAAGATGGGTCGGACTGGAAGCGGCAGAACGTGTCAAAGTGGAGTGACGGGATGGGGTGAGCGGTGAGCGGTGAGCACTGAGCACTGAGCACTGAGCACTGAGCACTGAGCACTGAGCAGGTCTATTTCAAGAAAGGAAATCGTAACAAGTCCGTGCAAGTTTCCGTGCAAGTCGGGGGCCAATCGAGCCACGACAGTGGAGGGCGATCACATCAATCGATGTTGATGAATCCCTGGTTAAAAGTTCCCTTTTCCGTTTGGTAATTTCTGGAGGCGCGCGCGTGCCGCCCCTGTTCCCACGGGACGCTCAGAATTTTCTCGGAATCGTATCCCCGTTTACACACAGAGGGAACTCGAACGATCAGGGCCAATCTTTTCTCTGGATCGTAAAGCAGAATTATTCACCCGCACCCCTATAACCCACTTAAACCTCGCCGTTTGCCCTCCTTCGCCCCTCTTGGCTCCCCGTGTTCTCTCTCGAGCCCTCTTCTTTGCGGCCGTCTCGACCTTCCTTCCGATCGGTTTAGCCGTCACCTTTGTCGATAATGAAATTGGACCTCCCAGCAGAGGTCCTCTCTGCCTTCAGAATTCCG
Organism: Andrena camellia; assembly: GCA_029448645.1. NCBI lineage: Eukaryota > Metazoa > Arthropoda > Insecta > Hymenoptera > Andrenidae > Andrena > Andrena camellia. The sequence goes on along the minus strand of CM055681.1, from coordinate 32,656,728 downwards.
TGGCTTCTCAGCCTGCTCACGGCCGCCCGGAGATTCAAAAACGTGCCACGAATCCGTTTCCACCAAACGCAAACGCCAATCACAGCACTGGGGCTTCCATAATCTCCTACGGATTTAGGCAACTGCTCCCAAACTCCGCGATCACTCAACTTTCTCGTTTTATACTTTCTGTTATCTTTACAAGCTTATTTAGCAGAAGGGGGAATAAGATTCCAACGAAATTCGGATCGATCGAAACAGCGCGACCCCCTCTCAAGGCCGAGGCAACAGTCGCGTCGCGTCGCGTCGCATCGCAACACCGTCTAATTCGCCGCCGAATTTTCGAAAACACGGCCATGATCGCACGATGATGGAATGGAAATGAGTTGGTGGTGGACTCGAGGGAGCGGTCGTGCAAGCACGTCGCGTCGTATCGCGTCGCAAACCAGCCACAGCCAGCCCGTAAGCGACGGCAACGGAAAAAGAGGAATCGAGAGGGACAGAGGCAACGGAGAGAACAGAGGGAACGAGGGGGAAAAGACATGTCCTGCGGGATTAAAGCAAAGCTCTGCGAAATTGCACGAATGCCACGGAGTTTCAATAAACCCGACCACCGCCGCCATGGTTAAAGGCGGCGGCTCGTGATGGATATTGATTTTAATTTGAAATAAATCCAGTCTCTTTCGCGTGCTGGTTAACACGGCGCGGCCGCGGCGGGCCGTGGTCAGGGACAGGAGGAGCGGGACATTGGAAGAAGGTTGAAACCGTTTCATTTGCTATTCAATACGGTTCCCCCGAATAAACCGCCGAATATCGTTTCACGTTTGGCAAATCGAGGAAAAAGAAGAACGAAAACGGACAAAGAGGAGGAATGATACACGTAGGCTTCCAAAAACAAGTAAGTACCTACTTAGGTAACCGATCGATCGAAGGGAAGCTTCCATGGAATTTCCGTCGTCGTTGCCAGGATTTTGAAGGAGCCATCTAATTGCCCCATTCAACGGAAACTCCACTTTGCGACGTGATCGCCTATACTGATAGGAATTTCTCTTATGTTATCGCGAAGATTGACGCAACCGAGACGACGGCGACGCGGGCGGCAGATTCCTCGAGGACGCCGCGCCGTAAACGAGAAAAATCAAATTTCCTTTGGTCGTTATGAAACACCAGGGGAAACGCGATCGCGACGTCGAAGCTCGTCGTTAATTAATGTCTCGTTCAGATCGGAGAAGCCTGAGCTTCTTCTCGGAGTGATACCGTATCTCTCCAAAAGCGCGAATCAGAGAAGCAAACGATAATCTCCGAACGTCAGGTTTGAAACGTGCAGCCTGCGAACAGCGTTTGAAAAGAAATGAACCAGAGGCCGGCTGTGCCGTAAAAGCGGAGAATAACTCGCATTAAAATATATTCCACCCCTCAAAGGCCGTGTTTTTCAATAAAACCCAGCCCGCTTGATTGAATTAACATGCTAATCGACCCGATACGCCGATAAAACGCAACGTAAATGTTGCAGTTTCCTGGAAATTGCAGGGAAAGATCGGGGAAAGTGATGGTGGGGGAAATCTGCATGATTTTCCACAGCTATCGAATAATCTCGCCGTCGCTGGGGTGAAAGAATCTTGGCAATGCTAGCCGAGTGCGAACTTGTACCTGTTGGACCGTTGGACCGTTGGACATTTTGCAGCGTCCAATTCAAATTTCCAACATGGAAGTTGCCGGTCGTGGGTGGTTGTTTCACGGATTCCTTGTTAAAAAGAGTGTCACGTGCGGCGTGTTTGCAATTCGCGCCACGTGAGTCCTGTTTTCCCTTTCTGGCCGGGTCATAGTGCGCTCAGCGTGCGTTTATTAAAAAATTTCGCTCACCAGTCACAGCCAGCGCGCGAGAGACATCTCTCCGAGGTGAATTTGTACGGGGAAAGATAGAATTGACGTAATTTCCGGAGCCACGGTGTTTCGAGGGAACCTTCGCTCGTCGATCGTATCTTTCTGCTCGCGACGCTAAACGTTCACCGTAGGTATCTGCATCAAAATCCCATTAATCATACTCTGGCCGTGACGCAACGGTCCGACGCCGACGACGGCGACGACGGCGACGACGTTTTTCTCGGACGAGTCTGGAGCTGTCTGAAATTTTAATCTGTTCAGCGTTCACGGTAGGTAGTACTTAGGTACGTCTACATACAGGTAACCAAAGTAGGTATATCCAGGACAGCAGCCAACGGATGAGTCAGTTGGTCGTTCTTCGATAGCCTCCCTGTGTTAAACGATATTATTATGGATAACGGTATCGACTTGCATAGATGTTTGTATTGGGTGATATTCGATGCGAACCCACCGATGGATGCAGCAGCGGTGTGACTATCAAGCAGGTGATAAAGCAAACGCCAATGTTCGCACAGCTTAATTCCATCGAGACGACTTGGAAATTTCACCCGTCATCCGATGGAAAACGTCGGTGCAGACGTTTAAGGTCGCTCAGCACCAATGGAGCGTTTATACGGGTGGTGCTCGATCGACGAGATACGCCGTGACACACTGCCAGCAGCAGCACGTTCTTGTTAGTTGTGGCCGCGCAACTCCTCCCTCCGTCGCCGTCGTAGTTTCAGCCCGGCAACTTAGTTCCGTTCGCTGCTGTTGCCGTAGTTACTAATTATTCTTGGAACGCTCGCGCCAGCAGCTACGCAACCAAGTAGCCCGAAATCAGTCCGACCCAGTCACGCTAGCCAGAGCTCCGACAAACGACCAGCCGGACAGCCCGGACAACCTGCATTTCTATGTCCCTCCTCCTTCCCCGCAGAGTCCACAATTTCTTTCTCAAAAATCCTTCTCGTCAACTTGCACGGGCTTGCTTTGAAATTGTAAAACGAAAGTCGGACCAACTGCTGCCTGGGGTCCTACCGCCCTGGCTTCCAATTTTGTCCATCCATTTACCATTCCGAGGACTCTCGTCCGTTCGTCCAACCAACTTGCCAGAGTTCTGCCTGTCGAGTTATTAGACTTGGTCGTTGTTACGTTGGTAATTATTGTTGGAAAGGCGGTGGCCGCGGGCCGGGAACAGTTGATCGGTGTCAGCTACGTACCAAGATGGAAGGAAGAGAGGTCGAAGGCGAGCGAGAGGAGAAGAAGAAGAAGGAGGAGAAGGAGCAAGACAAAGTAGCTTCTCGCGGGCTTCCTTCCTATTATCTGTGCTTGGCGGTCCGCTCAGCCAGCATGCATACAAAGCAGTATTTATAGCCAGCATAGCGGCGCACGGCCCGGGGGGTCGAGTTGAACAAATATTCATCCCCCAGAGTCGAAACACGATCGTTCGGGTTGCTAGGTCTCGGCCTCGGCGTCGCGTCGCGTCGCGTCGCGTCGCCACGCCACGCCACCACCGTCGCTGCCCCTTTCGCCCACCGAGTAACGTATCGTCGCGGTCTTTTCGGCAGTTGAACACAGACGACCTAAATAGAATAGAGCCCAGACTTGCCTATCTTTCATCAACACGTTCTCTCACCAATACCTACCTACCTTTCGACGCGGAGCGATCGATGTGTGTTATCTCGCAAACTACAATAATTTAACTGTGAAATGTTTCAGCAAATGTAATTGTTTCCAATGACTCCTACCATCTGTGGTTCGCCCTTTCGTTAAACGTCACAGAGAGTCGTAAATAGAAACCACAGACGTAGGTATAACGGTTGAATTTTATTCAGCCGGGATGCTGGGAATGGAATTTCGTCGGATTCGTTGCATTGCCGTGCAGCGTACTGGAACTATCTATCGGCCATAGTTGCGCGTAAATGTCGCCATACACGGCGTAGTTATAAAACGATCGTTACACCGCGTCATGGCCCCGCGTTGCGTTTCCAAAGGCGTTCGTTCGACTCCACGCATCGCAAAACGATAACCGATGTAACGCGACGTTGTAACGATCGCGCAAAGTAGATGTGTAAAGGCTAACGTTTCTGCCGCACCATCTAAAACCAAGCAACTAAAACCCAACGACCTATCCAAGTGTACTTGCAGCCGTTCGAGAAATACGCGTACGGCCTGCTCCTTCCTCTTCTCTCTTCTCGCTTGGATCTTTCACGCTCGTTCGAGTTTCGAAATCTCCTACGTCGCCGTCGCCATCGCCATCGCCATGATAGGCAACATTCCGGGCAACAGTTTGCTCCTCGAACCTTTGAACGTGCTTCGACTTTACCCGGCAGGTATTTTTCGGTTCGTCGCGTCGGATAACTACTTAAGAGAATATCCGTCGAATCGGTCGAGATCAAAGTTACCGCGATCACCGACAAGTGATCGAACTTACTACTTAATCCAACTTCGGAGCCTATAGCCGAATCGGGATTATAGTCGGTTCCAGGAAGATGACAAGCTAGCCGCTCGCGTTACCTCTTCCGCTTGCTCGCGGATACGCGTCTTAACGTATCTATCCATAACTTTCGTGGAAACGATCGAGGACGTGGAGGAAAGTTTAGGCGCGGCGCCGTGGTAAGGCTGAAGCCATCTTGCGCGACGAGCTGAAAAAGTTTGCAAACTTAAGTAGGTATGTTGTCCGTGGATTCGTTATGGTTGAAGACGCCTCACGCCCCTTTTTAGCATCGAGCATGCAACCCAATGTAGTACAGAATTATTACACTACCTACCCGTTGGGATTGATCATACGAGCTGCTTTCTATATTTTTCAAATTCGGGTTTGTACTTGTAAAGCATAGGTAACGAGAATACCGTTGGCGTCGCGTCGTTTACTGGTTCGCTGTGTCGCCTTTGGACGGTTATACAGCGGAAGCGAAGGTATCGACTAGGGTGGCTCTTATTTTCGATTTTTGAATTTTCTTCGGGGCACCCTCCAGAATAGTTCCAAATAATTAAAAAAAAATCTGTGTAAAGTTTGAGCTCGATCGGATAACGGGAATGGATGCCCCTGGGCCCTTAAAAATTTAAATCATTATTTAGGAGCTTGCGAAGTCGATTTTATATAATATCCTCCAAGTTATAGATTTAATAAAAAAATATGCCAAACAAAAGTTGTAGATCCGGACAAGGAGCATCTTTTATGTTCTATTACTTTTTCTCGCGCGACAAACGGTATTCGAAAAAAAGTACGAAAAACTAAAAGAAAAACTTTTTTTCTCAAATTTTGAAAGTTTAAATGCTTCTAGAACACTTTTTATTTATGAAGGCGAACGAAAAAAATGGAATTTTTATTTTCGAGGACTATTCTTTAAACATTTAAGGGGCGGGGGGCATATACCGAAATATGCGAAAAAGATAAAAAAAAAATTTCTTATTTTCAGTGTTTGATATGTCACGAATGTTTCCTGGAAATTTGGGACCGAAATTCGCAAAAATATCGAAGATATAGAGTCTATATATTCGCAAAAATATCGAATATGTAGACTCCATATCCTCGATATTTTTGCGAATTTCGGCCCCAAATTTTCAGGAAACATTCGTGACATATCAAACACTGAAAATAAGAGAAATTTTTTTTTTATCTTTTTCGCATATTTCGGTATATGCCCCCCCCCCTCCTTAAATGTTTAAAAAAAAGTCCTTGAAAATAAAAATTCCATTTTTTTGTTCGCCTTCATAAATAAAGTGTTCAAGAAGCATTTAAACTTTCAAAATTTGAGAAATGAAAGGTTTTTTTTAGTTTTTCGTACTTTTTTCGAAAACCGTTTGGCGCACGAGAAAAAGTAATAGAACATAAAAGATGCTCCTTGTCCGGATCTACAACTTTTGTTTGACATATTTTTTTATTAAATCAATAACTTGGAGGATATTATATAAAATCGACTTCGGGAGCTCTTAAATAATGATTTAAATGTTTCAGGGCCCATGCGCACCCTTTCCCGTTATCCGATCGAGCTCAAACTTTACACAGTTTTTTTTTTTAATTATTTGGAACTATTCTGGAGGGTGCCCCGAAGGAAATCT